>VZTH01009189.1:0-132625 GCA_013397815.1 Aleadryas rufinucha
AGGGACACTGGCCAGGACCCCGAAGCCAAACTGCCCCCAGCACTCAAGGTGAGGCTGCCCCAGTGTAGGGCAAAGCAGGACAATCCCCTCCCTTGTCTGGCTGGCAGTGCTGTGCCTGATGGCCCCCAGGACACGCTTGGCCCTCCTGGCTGCCAGGACACTGCTGACTCGTGTCCAACTTGTCACTGACCTGGACCCCCAGGGCCCTTTCTGCAGCACTGCTCTCCAGCATCTCATTCCCCAGTCTGTCCATACATCCAGGGTTGCCCCATCCCATGTGAAGAATTCAGGACTTGCCCTTGTTAAACTTCATATGGTTGGTGATTGCGCATCTATTTTTTTTTTTTTTTTTTTTTTTATTTTTTTTTTGGAAGTGAGAACTTCATAAGAAGGTCTATTTTTTCCCCCTAAAAGTGACACTTGGCTTTGGTGGAAAAATAACCACCTGCTCACTCCTTTGCTTGGGTTTCACTGTTTTGTGAACATGCCTTGTTAAGTCCTTCTTGATCAGATCTGTGGGATGGGGGATGCTGATGAAGACTCTGAGGCCATGGAGCATGTGCTTAGAGCTGAAACTGAGCTGGATACCTGCCCTGAGTTTCTGCTGATTCCCAGGGAGGCAGCACCTGAATTCTAGAGCTGATCTGGCCATGGGAGCACACTCTACTCTGGTCCCTGCTGGCAGAGTTCCCTCCGGATGTTTGTCCTGATTATTCCATCAGAGTGGTGAGCTGCATTTTCATGGGGACTATACCAGAAAAATATCACCATCTATCTTGGACAAATTTCTGTCTTCTCAGAATGCATTTCCTTTGTGGTCGCTGTACTGGTTTTGCTTGTCTTTTCTTTTTGACGTGGGATGGTGAGAGGAGGATTGGTGCAGCAGATAAGGTCAGTGGATCCACACCAGGACTATGACTAGTTTTGGCTGTCTGCTCAGACAGACTACTGTTTCTTGGCGGAATTTTCTCAGGAAGTGAGGTGTACGGGATCATGTTGTTGTGCTCTCCCTCTATGCTTCTCAACTAGTAATTTTGGATCCAGTTTCAACCCCATTGGACAGGAAAGTAGATGTATAAGATAATCAAATAATCCAAAATATCAGCACATATTTAGTGAAAATAGCTAGAGAACTTGGTTTCTCATGGAGGGGAAAAAAGGAGGTCCTGTCTTAACAGACACCAGGGAATCCAGCCCAGGTGGCTGGGATAGAGAGGGAAATGCTGGATTCTGGGACATCCTAGTACTGCTGCTCACACAGCTGTGAGGGTCAGTGTGAGTCAGTTCAGCAGTGGGAAGACACAACCCAGACCACCTCCAGTCCCTTGCCAGGAGGGCACTGCTATGAGCACCAAGTCCTGGTCTCTGCTGCCATTTGTGAATGGCTGCTTTGGGCAGTAGGGGTTTAGAGGAAGGTCTGGCCCCACTGCTTGAACAGGGGTGATCAATGACTGGGCCAACAATGCCTTCAGCATCTAGTGGAAGAGACTGATGGACCCTAAGAAGGTGACTGGATGGTGCAGTCTCAGACCAGACGGTCCTCTGCACATGTGGTCTGTGGTAATTCATAGGCTGCACCCATTTTTTTCAGAAGAGGGAGGGAGGGAAGTGGGGACGGAGTGTCCTTCTGTGCTCCAGAGGGGATCATCATCCAGTGGGACTCAGAATGTGCCATTGCAGAAAGGGAAATAGAGCACCAAGCTGTTAATCCTATCACCCTGTTCAGAAATATGTGATAGTGTTTAAATATGGTGTTCACCTTCTTTTTCCCCAAGCTGGGTGCAGAACTGAGACAGATGGGTGCAGTCTGTATTGACAAGGGCACTCGCTTTCTAAGAAGGAGTTTCACCCATCCATTTGCTTAGTATCCACGCAACAGAGAAATGGAGCAGCTTTTGCATATTTATACCCTTGTTCAGCCTGCGGCATTATGAGAGCCAAATGACACAATCACAGGGATGTTTGCCCATTTAGAAACACTCCAGCAACCATGGCAGAATAAATGTGAACCGAATGTTATAATTTAATTTTTGTTAATCAGTGGTGGAGCTTCCCTTCGAGATAAGAAGTGGTTCACACACCATATTGAAGCAGAAAGCACAAGACCAGGCTTAAGACAGGATAGCCTTTGGCAGGGTGAGAGTGGCTGTGAACAGCTTGACAGTGTGGAGATAGCCAGGGATAATTTCAAGGCTTCTGAACCCTTCCCATGAAGAGACAGATTAAAATGACTTCTGTGGATAGTTTCCAGACACAGGAAAGTGTGGACTGGCTAAATTATTTGTCACTAGCCACTGCTGTGTAAAAGAACACTCTGGCTCACTGGATTTTTCATGCTGCAGCAGGATGTGTGTAACACAATTTTCTATGTGTCCAAGATACATACCCATATACACGTGCAAAAGAGATTATGGTGGATAGAGGCAAAGCAAACACCATGTGCAGAGGCAGAAATGGCACACTTTTTGTAAATTGCCTCTGGAATAATGTATTTAAGAAGGGAAAAAATACTGCACAACTGCAGCCAGAGAGAGGAGTGAGAAAATGTGAGAGGAACAGCCCTGCAGACACCTAGCTCAGTGCAGAAGGAGAAGCAGAAGGTGCCCCAGCACTGGAGCAGAGATTCCCCTGTTCACCATGGTGCAGGCCATGATGAAGAAGGCAGTCCGCCAGCAGCCCATGGAGGTCAATGAGGGAGCAGAGGTCCACCTGCAGCCTGTGTAGGACCCCACACTGGAGCAAATGGATGCCTGAAGGAGGCTGTGATCCCATGGGAAGCCCACATGCAAGCAGACTCCTGGCAGGGCCTATGGCCCTGTGGAGAGAGGTGACCATGCTCGAGCAGATTTTTTTGATATCCATCAGTTCCATCTTTTTCCACTGGTAAACAATCTCAGTGGCAATGTTGGTGCAAGACTGTGATCCCTTTGACATGCCTTCTCCAGTGTTCCACATAATCCTGAGGCTGGAGGCTTTGTGCTTGTCTTAACCCTAACTGTAATGCTGATCCTAACACTCGTGGCAGCAGTGCTGGCTGAGAATGAGGCCCAACACAACCGGTGGCCCTTATTAGAAAGGTGTAGAGGCAGCAAGTGGTGTGGTGCCATGCTCCCTTTGGCATGGCTTTTCCAGGCCCAGTGCCCCTAGAGCTGTAGGCTTTGTGGTTCTCTTCACTCTCACCCTAATGCCCACTGTAACCCTACTGGCACCTTGGGTTTTGGATCTGAGGTCCCCAGCATCATGGGTGGCCCAGATTAGAAAGGTGTGGAGACAGCAATATTGGTACAGTGATGTGCTCCCTTTGGAATGCCTTTTCCAGCCCCAGTGAGCACATTTCCTCAAAGCTTGAACTAAGATTGATGACATATCTTACTGGGGACTATTTGCATTCAATTTGTTGTGGTCAGTGCTTCAGTTGCTGGTTGTCTGCCATAAAGTATGGATGGGTCTGGGCAGGAGTAGCTGGAGGTTTTGAGCAGGTGGACATCCCTATGGGCAAAATCAGGTCTTTTTTTGGGTCAGGCTTTACAGCTTGTTCCTTTTTCAGCTCCTGTGATTTAGTTAATTCGGGTTGTTGTTCTTAAAATGCACTAAAGTTTGCCCCTCTACCAACATTTATGTTTTCACCTTCAGTCCTCAGCTCCATGATCTGCTGAAATTCCCTCTTCTGTTTCTGCCTCCAATGTTCTGGCCTTTCCGCAGAAGATCTGGCCTTTGCCTCAACTTTGAAATACTGGCTTTTTTCCATTAACCTTCTTTTCTATGGAGCAAACAGTTAGTGGCACTGTTATACTGCTTGGATTGTTTCACAGACCTTATTCTTTCTCTTCACATCTTCTAGCTATCTGTGCCTGGTAAAATTGTTCTGCCAGAATGATTTTTCTCTTAAGCTAGAGCTGAGTCAAATGCTGTTGATTTACGGGTTCAGCAATTGCCCTAGCAGTTGGATGCAGGTTTAGCATCATTGCAGGTTTAATTTTGAACCTCAGCATTAGGTTGGTGTCTTGGTCCCTCCTGCATGAGAACTGCTCTTGCATTCAGTACCTGCATTCTTGATTAAAACCACCCCCTCTGGTCCTTGCTCAGCTTTCTCTTCTTCCAAACTGAACACCTGCACTGTGCTAGGGAGAGCAACAGTGCCTCTGCACTGTTCTGCAGTGGGCCCTGCTGCTCTCCCACAGCTTCTTCCACCGGTGCTGCTGACACTGGTACGAGGTTTGACAGCACAGCAGTGGGGCTGTGATCACTCCCAGCCATTCCCAGGGCTCCTGTGAGTCCCGCCACTCCTGTGCAGCATTATCCACATGGGGTCCCAGCAGCCACCCCACAGCTCTGGCTAGTGCTGGGCTCTGACTCCAGTCTGGGTCAAACCTGCTACTGCATCTCCTCAGCAGTAGCTCTCTGCCAGCGGTGACCAGGGACATGAGGAGGGTCAGGGCTCCAGAGCTTTGCTGAGGAGAGGTCAGAGGGGAAGGAAGAACCTGGTGGCTGCACACGAGCCAGCCTGGGATCAGACCACCTACCTCCCTCCCCTGCCCAGGGGTCAACATCCTCTCTGGAATCCATCTTGGAGGGCTGCAGCCACAGCCTGAACAGCTTTTTCAAAGACTCAGTCATCCTCTGGCAAACTAAAGCTTCAGATCCACGCTGCCGAGTCTTTCTTGCCATTGTCCTTGCAGGCGCTTGTTGCCAAGCTGGATCCTGATCTCAAGTGTCTGCTTTATTAGTACTTGCAAGCCATCTATCACATCCTGCCTGGGCTTGCTCCCCCCTGGTGAGGATGAGGACCTCTGCCGCAGAGACATGTGTGTTTCTGCCTCAATTCTTTAGTAATTCAGTCTCTTATTTAAAATCCATCTTCCCTTTTTCTAGACCTGCATTTTTCTCTCCAAGCTTTCCCTTTATCACTTTTAGTAGTCAAAGTAGCTTCAAATTTCCACAAAGCCCATTGCCAGCAACCTCAATAAGTCCTGAGTTTAGTGCTCTCCTGGCACTGTAAATGCTTCTTCTGCTTCCCCTGGAGCACTTTTCGCCCAGGCAGTTCACCAGCTGCTGTGGCTAGGCTCACACTGCATTACTCAGGTCCTAAACTTTGCTGTGGATGGAGAGTCTGTCTTCTCCCTGGGAGCAGCCTTGTTTGTACCTGGTTTGTGGCGCTTAGTACAGGAGCCCCAGAGAGCTAGGACCCTCCCCCTGGGGTCACTGTTTGCACATGTGAGGAGGTGCTGCAAGCAGGACACACAGAGCTGTGCAGAACAAAGCTTGCATTTACTAGTGAGCTACCAACCCCCACTCAGCACTCAGTCTCTTTGCTGCTGCACAGCCACCACCTCAGGGGAAGAGTTGGTCTCTGCAGCCCCAGGGCACATCCTTCGTGGTGTTGAGTTCCCTTATTTCACCTCCCTTTTTGCTTCTTGAGCATTTTATACCTTCCCATCACAACCCCTTGAGGTGGTAGTGATGCCATCTCAGCTGCCCAGTGTGCCTGTGGTGTCACCTTTCCTGGCTCTGTCCTGCAGATGTCCCAAGGCTTCCTGGTAACTCTAATAGCCACAGCAACCCAAGCCACAGTCGCGCAGCCACAAGGTTTGTATCAGCGAGGGGCTCAGGGGCCTTGGGCGCAGACAGCTGGCCCCTAGGAGTTAAGAACAGGACAACTGGGATTGCAGACAGATGTTTACATCCCCAGCTGCTGCTGGAGACACTGCAGCAGCTACAGGGGAGGAAGCTCTGGTGACCCCTTGCTCAGCTCATATAAACAAATGGGTGCTGCTGGTACCAGGTCTTCAGGACCACAACATCTCATTCCTGAGTCCAGCAACATCAGTTTAGGGACAAGGTGGTGTGGTCCACCATGCAAGTTGTCACACACTGAGCAGAGACCTACACTGGTGAGTACTAGGAATGTCATTAAGATTTTTCCCTCCTCCACAGAACAGAAAGGTTTCCTCTGAGCAAAAGAACTGGCAGTAATTGTGGTGTATCAGCAGGATGTTTGAGCAGCAGTGATTATAGGAGTGCAGTAAATAACAGGACTGAGCTGCACTGGTGCAGAGAGAACTGGAAGTGTATGTTTTGTCTGTGTATATAGGCTGGGACATCACTTTTGTAGCTGCAAATCAAGCCCATCTGTATGATTTACCTTCTCCTCCTTCTGCCTCCCTTCATTAAGGGAAATCAATCATCCCATTGCTCTGTGATTTATGGCTTTATGTTTTGCTGGGAATGTGTTACAAAGCAAAAAGTGGAAGTTTTGATGTATTAGTAAAGCCAAACTTTTCTACCTAGGGCGAGATTGGAAGAATTTAGTTTCCTCTTGGGTGAATTCTGATGGATTATAAAAATTTCCATCCTCCCCTCTTCTTCCTTCTCCTCCTCCTCAGCCTACACCTGGTTACAAAGAAAGGCCTTGAAATAGGTGAAGGCCAAGGCTCAGCCATTTCCCAATCTGTCAGCCTGTTCTGGCACACCTTGACCTACATCTTGCAATTACCTCTAAAGTGACACTTCAGAGCTCTGTGGCAGCTCTGCATGAAGCCACAGGTGGATGGATGGATGAAGCTGAAGAACTCAGCTCCATCCCAAACTTCCATGATGGCCTCCAACAGCTGAGTATGGCCGGCATCAGCTGTGGCCAACTGAGTGTTCAATGACTCCAAGGATGGAGAAGTCATCATCTAGCTGTCTGAGCAGCAGTATATGGCGTGGTCAGTCTTTATCTTCACCAGGTTCATCCAAAAGAAAAAAGGTCCATCCAAAGGAAATCTGACCAATGCAGGAGACTTTGTGCTGGGAGGAAATGAAAAAGGAGTTTTTTATTGACGTGAAGGTGGAAATGGCTGGCCAAATACCAAGGTTGCAGTCTGTGGAGTGCTGCAGTCCAAAGATGCTGGATTACCCCATACCCCACGTGTTCTCTGCTCTAAATACGGACATAGAGTTTTATTTTTATGTTGGAGGAACAGGCTGAGGGGCAGGTATGGCTCTGCTATGGTGCTGTTGTCTCTTTCAGAAATGGAGCCATCATCTCTCCCCATCACTTCCCCCCATCCCATGCCTTAAACTGTGCTGAGTAACCCTAGTGTCACGATCCGCTTATAGGAAGTGGGGGTTGTGATGGTTCGTTACACCGATCTCAGAGTGCAAAAGAAAATGAGAACGAGGAAAATTTGGTCTAAATCAATCACAATGCACTTTATTGCGTGTCAAACACTAAATGCGATAGAGGGGGATAGATATAAGAAATAAAGTATAGAAAGAGAGAGAGAGGAGGAGGGTTATAGCTACCAACGGCGAGGCGGAGTCCTCGTAGTCCGTCATCGTCGTCAGGGAGATCTCGAAGGGGTCTTCTTCGAGAGTCTGTTTTATAGTTCTTTTGAGAGCGGGGGGCAGACGGCCAGGGGATTACAGCAGCGAGGAGCTCGCAGCCAAGAGGTGAGGAAACAATGCTCATTGTTTTAAGTCAACCAAGTGCACAGAACAGGTACACACACAGCATGTCCCGCGCCGCTCCTGCCGCTTTCACAGCAGGATCGACACGACCAGCTGACTCGGCAAACAGGCACCAGTTCACGTTGTGCTCGGCATGCCTCCCACCTCAGCCAGGCCCAGGCTCGGCACAGTCACTCTCCGTAGATGATCGGGAGACAGATGAAGGGTCTTCAGGCCGACTCTTACACCTAGGCAACCCCCCAGATTGCCCTTCATGTACCTCATCATTTTCCTGGCCCCTGCTTTACAGAGCCTCATAACTATTCCATGGGAGCACCTGGGAAGGAGAGGAAGGGGATTTGCCTGCCACCTCAAGCAGGGACCTGCCTCCATTATCCCCTGTCTCTTAGGTCCCCTCCTACCTGCTGGGGAGAGGATAGGGAATCTTCTGTGTCCTGAGGTGCAATGGGCTGGTACTCTGCTTCAGAGTGCCTGGGATGCTCCACAGGGGACACAGTGTCCATGGGCATTGGCACTGTGTGGTCAGACCAAGCCACAACTCTGTGAATGTGGAAAATTCTACTTTGGCTCCTGCTAAAAGGACAGAAGATACAATGTTTGTCCAAACCTTGCCTTCTTAGCCACAGTTCATGCCCCAGCCACTGCAGCACAAGGTTTTACTTTATTTCCTCTTATGCGACTCAGAAAGAAATAAAAGAAAATTTCTCAATACCTGAGGGATAAGAGCAGGTGAATTAAATACAAAGTATTAGTAAATTCAGCAGAGTATAACAGCAGCTGAACCCTGTCTGTCCAGGAGGAGCATTCCACCCATGGAAAGCATGTTCAGAGCAGGAGGAAGAGCACTGGGAGGAAAGCTGAGCATAGTGATGAGACTGCTGTCTCAGATGACCGGGGAGAGGCATAGCGGTGAGCCAGGAACATGTCAAGCAGGGTCAGTAGGTCTGCAGTCCCTGGGCAAGTAGTGACTGTCCTACACTTTCCCCTCACACAGTAACACAGGTGTTAAGCTGTTGAACAGCAAGGATCTTCCTCACTGCAACCTTATCCAGCCCTGCTGAGCAGGCAAGCTGCCACAGCCCCCAGCTCAGCTCATGATTCTCTCCGGAGCTCTGGCAGGTCAAACTGGATGGTTGGTCTCCATGCTGTTCTCCTCAGGCTTGTCCCCAACCTGGAGTTCTCTACTTTTGAGCTTTGTACCCATGTGCGGAGTGGCCAGTGCCCACCTCCAAGCCCAGGAGTGGTGGAAAGCACATGCAAACCTGGCTGCAGAGACCCATTCCTGGTCCCAGGATTCACAGGTACCCTCTGACAGAACAACCACCACTTCTAACACCTTCTGCCAGAATGGGATCTGCTGTACCTGCCAGCCAAACTCAGAGAAAAGGCATCTCTAGACTCCTTAGGAAAAGCAGAGGAGCTGCCAGTCTGTCACTGAAAACACCTTATAAAAACAGAGTTGAAAAGCTGCCAGTATTGACTTTATACAGCTGCAAGGGTGACAAAGGAAGAATGCTGAGCTTGAAGCAAAACCACAACATTATCCAGTTCTCTTTGAACATATGGCTGTGTTACTCTATTTGAAGTACTTGCTTGATTTACCATTTAGGGTTTAAATTTTTCTAAACCTGTTATTTAAGAGTCATTCTTCCTTTTTTGTTTGTTTGCTTGCTTTGGGTTTTTTTGGTTTTTCTGTTTGTTTTGTTTTTGGGGTTTTTTGGGGGGGTGGTTTTCTGTTTTTTTTTGGGTTTGGGGTTTTTTTTTTAAGCCAACCAACCAGCTCATCAAAAGAAGACACTAGAAAAGTAAAATTCCCCTGTGGAGTTTTCAGTGTTCAAAGCTCTAAATCCTGTTGAGAACCATGGATACTGGCATTACAATGCATCATATTAAATAAGCTGTTTGTATCAAGGGATTCTGAAAATAGAGCAGCAGATATTACTAGATATGTTTTGCCTGTTACTTTATCAAAAAGCAAGTGTAAAGACTGGGTCTGTAATATAAACTATGCTATGTAGGAGACTATTGCTTCTGTTAACATTAAACTGACATTTACCTTATCTCATTAATGTCATTTCATTGCTGTACCAAATTTTAAGACTATGAAAATATTCCAAGTTACCATGCTAAAGTCCCTATCACTATTCCAAGCAGCACATGTGGTAACCAATGAGCACATCAGCTGAATGACCTGTCATTTTTATGTAATTTGTATTTACTCAAATAATTCTTGCCTAAATAATCCTTTTGTCTATGTTCGTGTAGCAAGGGTCAAGTAGGAAGAATTCTTCTGATGGGGTTTTCAAGTAGCAAAGTTATTTAGTCCTGGTGATGTATTAAAGCAAGTACTTCCAAAAAGTCTCAGCTTCTTGAGACAAAAGAGGTTAAGTAGTTTGCTATCTTTTCTCCTGATCTTGTTAGAAACTGCCACTTTTTTTTTTACCACCAAAAACAATACTGTGGGGAATGATTTATGTGGCAACATGTTGTGGTTTAACTTCAGGCAGCAACTAAATCCCACAAAACCACCCTCTCACTCCCCCCACGCTGGGACTGGAGAGAGAATTGGAAGAGTAAAAATGAGAAAGCTTGTGGGTTGAGATAAAGAAATTTTAATAGGTAGAGCAAAAACCACACAAGTGAGCAAAGCAAGGAATTCATTCACCACTCCCCATGGTCAGGCAGGTGTTCAGCCATCTCCAGGGTTACATCATATGTAACAGTGACTTGAGGAAACAAATGCCATCACTGTGAACGTCCCCCCCTTCCTTCTTCTTCCCCCAGATTTTATATGCTGAGTATGATGCCATATGGTATGGGATATCCATCAGGTCAGCTGGGGCCAGCTGTCCCAGCTGTGTCCCTGTAGTGGGTTAGTTCGCATTTCTTACCTTCTGTGAGATAGAAGATTTGGAGGAATGCAAAGCAGGCTCAAAACTTAATAAATATAAGAAAGTTTATTAACAGAACTAAAAAGAAAAAAAATAAAAGAAATTAAAGCATACCTCCCTTTTCTCCAGCACCCCCCTCNCAGGGTCCCATGGAGGAAGCAGGGAAGGGGGGAATGGAGTCCTCAGAAGCCTCAGCCAGGTGGTTTCGGCTATTGCAGCAGTTTATGGTTGTTCCTCAGCTGCCCAGGGCTCTGAGGGGCTCTCCCACAGGCACCCGGGATCGTGCCCAGGCACCGGGGGAGGGGAGGCCCGCGGCCGCTCCGAGAAATGGAGCCTCGGGGCCCATCTTTCTCCCGCTTCCTGCACGGGAGGCTCCCAAACTGAAAAGGGGGAACTTCCTTTGTCTCCACAGGCTTAAATATGGAAATTTCGAAAAGCGCTACTGGTTAAAAGATCTGTCCATCAACTCAGGTTCAACCTACCACAGTCCCCTCCTGCCTCCTTGTGCACCCCCAGCATCCTCACTGATGGGGTGGGGTGAGAGACAGAAAATGCCTTGACTTTATTTTAAAGTTTTACTGCTCAACAGTAACTAAAACATCCCTGTATTATCAACATGTTTCCAGCACAAATCCAAAACATAGCCCCATACCAGCTATTATGGAAAAAATTAACTCTACCCCAACCAGAATTGTTAGCGTAGAAACACATAATCACTGTATGATTATATGCAGATGCTTTTATTGAAGAGCTCTGGCAATCGGGGTACAGACCCAAATCTGATTCCGACGTGGATTTGAGATGGATACATTTTTATACCCTTTCCTTACATAACTGTTGTATAATCATATGTTAATTATTAATTATACATTGTTCTATTGTAATCACTCGAGTGTGAGTTTTAAGCCCCTTTCCCACAACATTTCTCCTGTTCGTTGTTCCTTTCTCATGATTCTTGTTGTGATTAAACAATTATATTTAATTACTAAGCAATCATCTCATTTAACTTTATCATCTACCATACAGGTGGGTACAGGTGGGTACACAGGTGCAGAATCACAAGATTTAGCAAAGACAATGCCCATTCCCATTCATAAGGCCTACCTTAGCTACCACAATTTTAAAAACATTTTAACCCTATGCTATCAGAATCAGCACATTCTCCACCCACACCATTTATGTCATGCTCATGTCCCACACTATCCAATACATCCTTAGTAACCACCCACCTGCCTTCCCATCCTTTGATACATAGATATCATTCCCCTGGTCTATGGACCACCCCTGCAAAATGCATGTAAAATATCCACAAATGTCCACTGTGTTAATTTAGTTCATGAGTTTGGGCTCCATCTATTTGGTGGCCACTCAGGACAGGAGGGTTGTGTGTTGCATGGAATTAATTGGGCACCAAAGCCAGCTCAGGCCAGGTCACTGCTGCACTTGCACTGCTCGTTGCAAGGCTTTCCTGCGCTGGTCCAGGGCATTCCTGCTGATGATAAGCAGCACAGCACTGCAGTGAGCAGTGAAAGCAAAAAGCAGGCCTAGGCTGTAATATCTAGCCTGGCAAGCAAGCCCCATGGCAAGCACTGGAAACTGTCAATTAATAGCTGAACAGCAAGAACAGTGTTAAATTCAGTCTAGCACATTCCAAACAAACCTGTCATTATCTTGAACACTTTGAGCCCCATGTTGGGAGCCAAAAAAGGACTGTTATGGTTTGAACCTAGCTGGCAGCTAAGCACTACGCAGCTGCTCACTCGCTCCTCCCATGCCAGGATGGGGGAGAGAACTGAAAGAGTAAAAGTGAAGAAAACTCCTGGGTTCATATAAGGGGAGCTTAATAGGTAAAGCAAAAATTCATTCCATCCCAGACAAAACTAGCACACAACAAATACAGATTAGCTGACTGAAATAACAGAGTTTCTTGAAATGGGGTCATTGTAGGTGTCAGCCCTTAAAAGGTTTTCGGCTCAGCAGAAATACAACTAGAAGAAACTAGCTGCTTGTAAGGCCCATATCATTCAATGTAAGGGAATGGATTGTGAATAGGATGACACATGCAGCAGCTATAGTTTTAACAAGAAAAGATTAAAGTTATTTTGCTTGTTAGAAAAATGTTCAGCTTGAATTCATGGCATTTCTGTAAAGTTACAGTGCTTGGGCTTACTCAGGAAGATTGCTTTGGGTAGCAACAAAGCATAAACTTTAAGCTATAAAGTAATGATGCTAAAATGCCAAAAGTGCTGAAGATAGTATGATGTATGTGAAAGACGTATATGTGACATATAAACATCACATACGTATATGTTTACGTTAAGCTGTAAAATTCAGATGTTGTAGTGCTGAAAGAAAAACTAGATCAGGGAAGGCTTGAAAAAAAAATGGAATGCATGAAGGTGAAGGTTCATATGTACAAACTAGATATATCTATGTTTTGATATGTCTCTAAATCCTCCCCCTAGCTTGACACTGCATTTAACATCTTACTCTGCTATGCCATGTTAGAAACCTGGAGAGTACTAGCATGCCATGACAGGTCATGAGCCAAAGTTGGTCTCATGGATATGTTTTATCCCTTGATGGAGAGCAACTGCTTTGACTTAGCAATGAAGGGGTATTAACTCATGTCTATGTCCATGTTCTGTTGTGTGAACATAAGGCCTCCTAAAGGTAAATAGCCTCTGTTCTCTTGAATAATCCAGCTCTTGCTCCATGCATCACAGACATCTTAAATATTCCCTGTCCTCAGCAGGCAGGAGCTGGGTCTAAAAACCACAGTTCTCAGGCCCCCGTTACTCCCAGCAGTCTTTGAAAGGTTTGAGGAGTCACTACAGCCAGCTGCCCAGCTTCTTTCCCTTTTCCTTCACTGTTGGTGATTTCAGTCAAAATTTTATACCTAAATATCATTGAGGCTCTGTTCCCAAATCCCCAGATGTGTCTTGAAAATGAACCTTAGAGACTCATGTTCAAAACATTGAAACGTGCAGCAGGATAACACTTCGTTTTCCTCATTAAAAAAATCAAATCCTACTTGATTCAATGTAAGTATAGACTTCAAAATGACTGTGCTTTAAATCATGAGTTTGCAGTTCTGGAAAATCAGATGTGTTTTTTTTTTTGCTCTGTGAGGTGATAGATTTCATTCCTCTCCTCCCCTTCTTTTATTTTCTTATTTTACTTTGTCTTCTTATTTCAGAGACCCTTAGTCCTGTTGCATTTTCTAGGGAGTCAATGTTCTGGTGTAGTAATGCTGCCTGATGTCTGGACCAAAGCTTAAGCCAACCCAAACATTTGCATTTAAGATCTGTGAGGTTCCTGATCTAGTTACTATTTTAACCCCACTGCTGCTTTCATTTTGTCACTGAGAGAGAGAAAGAATCATTAGGAATGACTCTCAGGAATCTGGAAAAAAATCTCACTGTAAATCGTTTTGCAAGGCACAACATTTGTTTTAAATGAAAGGAAATCCTGCCATGGCAATACTGTGATTAAAATGCCATGGAAAGGCTTTAATAAACATCAGAGACATCATGGCTATCTCTTGCTTTAACGACCACTGATTAATTATCATATGGTGCTTACGCTGAATATTTTTTTTACAAATTAGAAATTCTGCCTCAGGCCACCAGACACCGCACTCCCAAGTGCTGTACACAATGGATGTGTGCTAAAAAATGACAGGATTTGGTTCAAAATGCTGAAAGCAAACCAAAGCAACTGCAGATGCTTGCTCAGTTCAGGGCCATCATCTGCAGAAGGAAAATAGAGGTTTTCAATCATCCCCCAGCACAGCTGTACAGGGAGGTTGTGTGAGAATTACATGGTAGGCACAGAAGATATTTGAATTCTAGAGTCTCTTGCCTCCTTTGGTTAAGGTTAGAAGATGGAGTTAAACATCCCTGCATCTGATTTGTGGCACCTTGCTTTTGGGAGACTGGCAGCACATGCAGGTAATGCAGTAGTATATACATTTGTGTGCACTAAGGTACCTCTCAAGCAGTAGAAGAGAAGAGCTCAGAGAGACTTAGGGGCCATTTCTGAAAGATCTTGTGGAGTCCGTGATGCAAAATTTTCACAGCTTGTTCAGAAGTTTATTTAGTTGTCAGTATATTCTCTCCTGATTCCTCACTGATATTGTGCTTTACAACACCACGTAAAGTTTTGCAAAATTTTCTGAATGAAGTCAGCAAAATGCATATGCCAAACTGAGATATTATTCTGATAAACTGTGAGTGCAACTTATTTACACATCCAGAGACCTAAGAGGCTAAGTCTTTAGCCATACAGATTTTTCCTCACTACCATAAAACCTAGAGGAGTCTCAAATTCTAATTCTGCAAAGCATTTTTTAGCCCTGTGAATATCAACACAAGTTCTTCCGTTTTCTTACCATGCATAATATGGGCAATAAACCTTTAAACTTTAATTTTCAATGGACAGAGTTCGAGCTGTAGTTCTGTTCTCCCAAGTATGTTAGCAAAGGTTATTGTCTTAGTGTGGCATGCTCCCCTGGCTGCATCTCCTCAGTAATCTTTTTTTCTTAAGAAAGAGAAATAAGGTCTTAAGTATTTCACATATCCAAAGACACTGTTAAATCATTCTGACATATCAAGAATAGATCAGGTGCAAAGTGAAACTCTTTTCCCTCTCTGTTATAATCTGAATTATTCTATCTCTACCTTTACCACTGACCAATGATCCTTTTCCTTCCCTTAGGGCATTTTCAGTTTCTCTGTGATGATCTTTTTCTGATGGCAAAATACAATACCTTTTCAAAGAGCAGGTCATTTCGAGGGTACACAGACTACGTTTATGTTATATACTTGGGTACATATTTCTTTTGTCATTGGGATTTACAGCATAGCTAATATTTCTCCATATTTGGTCCCAAGTGACTGCACAAATCTAAGTGACGGCACACTACTTCTCCTTGAAGTACAGAATAAGTAGTTACTGCTGAGGCTGCCCTGCTCGGGTCCTTCCAGATGGTGTTAAATCAGAGCTACACAGCTGGTCCATAGGTAGCTTGGGACATGCTGAGCTACCCCATGGTTTCAGGCTGAGAAAGTGCAACAATTTGTGAGCCTAAAAGCTCAGTGAGTTTTTCTGCAGGGAGGCATTAGCTGGCACAGGCATACATAGTGCTGTCTCCCTCCTGCAGGTTGCCAAAAGCAAGTGAGACCTTGCTGGCAAAGGGCAGCAAGCAACTCATCAGTTACTCAATATCGACCAAGACTTTCCTCACATGAAAACCTCAGAAGTTTCATACAAGCACTTTATTCAGACGTCATCAGTGTTTCAGTAAGTACTGCTGAAAACACTTCTGTCTGCACCTCAGTCTGACAATCACAGGGCAGTAGGGTAAGAACCATTTTGTCCCAAGCAAAAATTACAGTCCAGCACCCCCTTCTTTTATGTCTGAGCAACCCAATCACCTCAATTAATTTAATGTGTCTCTGTGAAGGTTATTTGTCACTTAGAGCAATTTATCCTCAGGTGCTTACTGTCTACTCCAGTAATTTGCTGTTAATTACTTGTTTACTTAAACAACGTTGCTAATAAAGGGAATGTGGAGGGATTCCACTTAGTTTCCTAAGTAAAAGCCATCTGTTTGGCCATATTTACCCGTACTAACTCCTGTTTTAATGGCTATAGAGTTGTTAAAGACTTTGGCTGTGGCTACCATAACCTTTTTATTAAAATCCATGTGTTTAACAAGGTAACAAAGATGTACTGAGCACTTCAGGTGTGTTGGTTTTAGCTCAAAGGATCATAGAATAGTTTGGGTTGGAAGGGACCTAAAAGATCATCAGTTCCAACACTTCTGCCATGGTCAGGGACGCCTTCCGCCGGACCAGATTTCTCAGTCATATCCAACCTGGCGTTGAACACTTCCAGGAATGGGGCATCCACAGCTTCTCTGGGCAACCTGTGCCTGTGCCTCACCACTTAGACAGTAAATAATTTCCTTCTAATACCTACTACAAACTTACACTATTCAGATTAGAGCCATTGCCCCTTGTCCTAACAGTACATGTCTTTGCAAAAGATACCACTCCAACTCCCCTGTAAGCCTCATGTTGAACTTCATATCAACCAATGCCCCCACGTCCTTTTCCTGAGGGAGAAGCTATTACTTTACATCCATACTTGCATGTACTTTACTACTTACATACTTTACACTCCAAACCTGCATCCATCAGGTTAGATCAGTGTTTTCTTCCAGAACTCCTCTTCTATGTGTCAAAAGAGAATAGAGACCTCTGCAGCTGTAAGAAACCAAGAAAAAAGACATATGCTTTGAATATCCTCCTTTTCTACAACATTTCCTTAGTTTATAGTATTTATGCTTAAATATTTGTTCACTGCATCTTTGTAATTTTGGGTTTATTCCCTGAAAGACCATGCCTTTCTCTTCTCAGGGAGCCACTGCTGTTTGGCTGTTGCTTTTTGATGAGATTTATCCAGGCAGTCGGTGACCTTTCCTAAACCCCCTATTGATTCTCTGGAATGGCTCGGCCTGAAAAGGGGCAAATATCTACAGTGTATCAGGGTGTCGAGTCCTTGTTTGTTTACCTGGTTATTCAATGCACTTATGGACTGGCTGGCTGATTGATTTATTGCTGCTTTGTACTGCTGCTGGCATCCTTCTGGGAACCAGGACTGGAAAAGGCCCTTCTGCAGCTAAGAGTTAGCAGTGTCCATGCATTAACAAACTGCATGTAAGGCATTTCAGTCAAAACCACTCCTTGTAACCCATGACCACTCATTTGCCCGGGGTTTTGGATGGTAAATCTAGGCTTTGTCAGGCTGCCTGGTGGCAGTGCAGCGAGTTACTGCTGAGACAGGCTTGTGTCAAAATCAGCGCAACTGAAAAAGGGAGAAAGTATTGTAAAACACAGTAAAAGAGCCACTCTAACTTCTGTCACCACTACCTAACAGCCTCTAAAAGAGTAAAATAGATATAGGACAAAACCATGTCTTCCTTCAGCAATACCAGTTCTGGGATTGTTCTGTGAAGACTTAGGAAAGAAATCTTGTTGGATAACTAGTAGAGTGGGGATCTATGGACAAAGTGTGGCTGTTAAGTGTGAATGAAAGGGGGTGACCTTATGTTGCCCTGGCAAACCAAGAATAAACTGCTTACAGTGGTCCAGAAGCCCCAACATGTTTTTTCACCTCTGCAGCTAACTTGAGACAGCTGATCCATACGTTGGGGGGGATGGGGGTGTTAGGTTAGATATAAGGGAAAGGTTTTTCGCCCAGAGGGTGGTTGAGCACTGGAACAGACTCTCCAGAGAAGTGCACACAGCACTAAGCCTGCTAGAGTTCAAGAAGCATTTGGACAATACTCTCAGGCACATGGTGTGGGTGTCTTCCAACTCAGGATATTCTATGATTCTATGTGAGGAGCAGGAATCCTTTGACAAAGGAGAGTGAAGGTGAGTCCTGGCTGGTCACAGGGCAATAGTCTAGTCAAATGCTGTTGTACATCATGGTCTGCCACATTTCCTGGCCCTTGAAAGAAGATAGCCCCTGGAACAGCCAAGGCCCATATGAAAAAAGGAAGAGAAAGGTGGGAAATATTTAGATTTGGAATCTGGGAAATGGGCAGTACCAATCTTGGACATGCTTATGCTCCTCTCTTAGGATTTTCCCATACTTTAAAGCAACAAGCTACCAACTGATCACTGAAGAAAGAGTAAACTTTCTTCTAGTGACTCAGTCAGCACAGTACTCTGAAATGTACATGCACTGACCCACATCTCTTATTTGTCTGCAAGGCTCTGGATGGTGTGATGGAGGTACCACGCTCCTCTTGGATGAAACTGTACATGAGGGTAGTTAATCACAGCAGGGTAACAGTGTGTCGGGGGTGACTGATCCCCAAAATCATTCTTAAAGAGATCGATAATACTGCCCCCTTAATATTTGGGACCAAGAGCCTTGAAACACTCAAGTGAAAATTTCCTCTGCCTTTTAGTGCTAATCAGGAAAAGAGAAGAACCTCAGAGGAAGCACTATATACTACTGGAAGTGCCTAGTTCCATCAGGGGAAACTGAAGTCACGCTGTCTATGAAAGAAGATGGTTTGAGATTTTGGAATTCAGTGCATGGTCACAACAGGTGGCAGCGAGGTCCTGGCTGCGGGACATGTGCCAGAGGCACCGGTCGCCTATGACTTCCCAAGCGCGTGCCTTTGCAGTGCCACTTCCAGTCTTTCAACACTGGGTGGCACCAGGAATATAAAGAATCAGGGCCACGTCTCCAGACTTGTGCGAAGGGAGTTGCCATCCTGGGAGAGTGAGGTGCTATCAGTTTATTTGTTTGTAGTCTTGACGCAGTGGATGCAAGAAAAACATTATTATAGAAGGAAACCTCAGGTAATGGTAGGATTAGGAGCAGATGAGGATACAAGATAGGAAAAACTCTCTGTAAAATTTGATTACTTCCACTGTGAAAATATTTCAGCTAAAAAACCCCCACCTGCAATTAAAGGGGTTTTTTAATCTTGTTGTCATAAGTAAACCCTCTCCTCAAGCACAGAAAAAAAAAGATACAGAAAAGCAGTGGAGCAGTGGAGCCAGTCCCAGGTTCTGTGCCAGTGTTGTCCATGTCTCAGAGATTCCTGGAGACAGGAATGGCCCCTGTGGCTCCTCACCTCTTTGGCCACATTGCCCTGTGCACCAGCCAGCAAGGCAGGACCCGAGGGAGAGGCAGAGCCCGTCCATCAGTAACTTGTTCTTGCTCACAACTTGTTCTTGCTCACACTTTGTCTAACCTGGGATGCTAATGGCACTCCTTTAGCAGATAAAGCTAAGTTCTTTAGGAAAATACTTTGCATACTAATTTTTTTTTTAGGGGGTGGGGGTGCTTAGATGCAGAACTTTCTAGATGGGAGCTGGAGGAAACCATGTGCTCATTATTGATTTCTAATTGCTGGCTATGATAAATTCCAGGAGTGTAGTAACACAGAGTGGAAAGTTGTGGAGGAACTACTGCCTTACAGAGTATTTTGTATGCCTTCCTTTTGTGACCAATGCCACTGAATGCAGTTATCCAATCAGATGCCAAACTGTCAGCATTTCATTAATATATGCTGCAGAGAGCAGTTCAGTAAACTACTTAGCATGCCAAAAGCATAGTGTGTGCCAACATATTTATCGTATAATGTTCTTAAGAGCTGCAAGCCTCTGTTCATTGGGAGTAATCAATTCTATTTTTATATGCAGTGGACCTTGAACCTTGCACTCACACTGCAACAATTTAATTTTTCCAAGGGATGACCAGGGTAAGTTGATGCAGTACCTCTACCAGGAGCATTGGCAATAAGCTTTATTGATATGCTGGGCTAAAAGAGTCCCGCAGATCTTTGCACACTGTGGGGAGGATCTAAAAATACATAATAAAAGCTTGATTAGTACAGCATGCAACAAGGTGAGGAGCACATGCGGCTGTACAGAAATAAAATCTTGATGATGTAAAAGCAACAAAGCCAAAAACAGTAATTCAGCAACCAGAGCATTAAGCTCAGCCTTAGTGCAATATGAAAAAAAGGACAGTTATGTTCACAGTGGAGCTGAAAGAATCAACCTCTATGATGGGTAATTAAAAGTTCAAGGACCACTTCAGTCCCCTGATCAGCCTTTGTGTTCAGACATTGATCATTTTCTGGGACATGCAAATCCCATGTGTAAAAAAGCACTGGTTTTCATACACTCAGTGACCTTTCTCATCTCTTTTATCCCTTCTTTTCTCTTCTGTCTGACTACCCCAAAGTGCTGACACAGTATTCCTAGGGAAATACTTGGTGTGCAGCTCTGCCACAGCTGAATAGGGTCTCCCCTCCGATACTGAGAGGTAGGCAGCACTTGTGAAAGCAGGACTTGTGTTTGTGTTCAGCAGCCCTCCACAGCCTCTCTTGGTGGGAAACCCATCTTCTGAATCCTGGGGTTTTCATCTTTCCTCAGTATAAGGTGCTGCCAAATAGTTGTAGTGAAACCTCAAGGCCAGAAAAGAGGCATCAACGTGTTCCTAACCCTTCCCATCCCTGGAAAAGGGCTCTACCACCCTATTGTTCGTATCTCTTTCTAGGGCAGACAAAAAATACCTGCGCTATCACATATCTCTTTAAATCCTAAAATGCTACTCTGGCTCTATAGCAACACTAATAGCTATCATCTGGGTTTTTTTTATAGCTAGAAGCCTCACAGAGGCCCTACTGCAGTGTTTTGCTGCTACAGTTAAACAATTCAACCTAAAAATGAGACCAAGGTAAAATGTGATCTATTATACCTCTGCTGAGCATGCTGGCCTGGATCAGCAATGGTATGGCCAGCAGGACCAGGGCAGTGACTGTCCCCCTGTACTCAGCATTGGTGAGGCCATACCTCAAATCCTGTGTTCAGTTCTGGGGCCCTCACTTCAAGAAAGACATTGAGGGGCTGGAGCATGTCCAGAGAAGGGCAACGGAGCTGGGGAAGGGTCTGGAGCACAAGTCCTGTGAGGAGCAGCTTGAGGGAGCTGGGGGTGTTTAGCCTGGAGAAAAGGAGGCTCAGGGGGGGCCTTATTGCTCTCTACAACTGCCTGAAAGGAGGTTGTAGCCAGGTGGGGGTTGGCATCTTCTCTCAGGCTGCAAGTGACAGGACAAGGGGAAACAGCCTCAGGTTGCACCAGGGAAGGTTTAGATTGGATATTAGGAGGAGATTTCTGCACAGAAAGGTTTGTCAAGCATTGGAGCAGGCTGCCAGAGAAGTGGTAGAGTCACCATCCCAGGAGGTATTTGAAAGACATGTAGATGTGGCACTGAGGGACAGATTTTTTTGGGATTTGGCTGGGTTAACGGTCAGACTAGATGCTGCTAAAGGTATTTTTCAGCCTATTCTATTCTATTCTATTCTATTCTATTCTATTCTATTCTATTCTATTCTATTCTATTCTATTCTATTCTATTCTATTCTATTCTATTCTATTCTATTCTATTCTATTCTATTCTATTCTATTCTCCCTGCCTGTGCTTCTCGGACTTTATTTCAGATTTCAGTGAAACCTATAAAGAGATATATTTACAAGATTTACAAGCTTGAAATTCAGACTCCATATTAGGCTTCCAAAAGAGGATGTGGAAGCCCAGCTCTAAGCATCAAAAATCCAATAAAATAGGGTATGGTGAACACACTAATAGTTGCAGAGACGGTGTATACATTCAAAACATCCTCATAAAATCAGGCAAGGGTTTCTCCCTCAGATGGGTGTCTCCTCAGGACAAGCTTGCTGAAGGGGAAGATTTGGGGAAGAGTGAAAGAAAGGAAGAAGCACAGGAATAAATTCATTTTAAGTGCACACAGAAGGAGTAAGGAAACCTGTAAATATATCCAGGGTTATACATGATAACTGAAGCAAAGGGCTTTTAAATATGTGAAATCCACCTGCTCTGGCAAGCAGAGCTGAAGACAAATCAAGACTTATGATCTGTGTGAGACAGTTTGCTACATGTTTGTTTTTGCCAGCACTGCTGTATTTTCCACTGAGGAAAAGGGACTTTTTTGCTTCTGTGGAAAAGATAGTGGCCTGGAGTGATACCTGGAAAGCAGCTCCTGTGCTGCTGCATAGCCCTGATATATATAAAATGAAAGGTGCTCTTAATTATAAACAAGTCTCAGACCTTGATTATTTGGAGGAGAATATTTGAGCGGTCAGCTCCTATTGCAGTCCTAGAAACATAATGAATAGATTCTTCTCCTTCTGCATTATGTAAATATTTTTATGGGCTATGTCAGCTCTTCTGTGAATGAAAGCTTGTTTTAATCACTCGAGAGAGGATCTGACTGACATAGATGCAGATCTGCTGAATATAGGAGTGTGTGGTCTGGTGGAGTTGCTTTTCAGAGCAAAGTTTTCAGACTTTTCATTTATTTCCAGATGCTCTTTTGTTTCATACCTTTGATGCAGCAGACAAAGAGTCAATGCCTGAAGTAAAGGCTATATCAGACTAAGAATTAATTTGAAGGGATGAGTTTAATTCACACGTATTACAGGACCACAGTGAGACTTTGGTCATACACTTCCTGGCAGTTTTTAACTGGGAAATTGATGCAGCCATATTTAATAGGTAAATTTTTGCTGTTAATCATAGAACCTGTAAGTGAAATAGATTGATAATAATAATGCTATTTACTGGTGTATTTATGACACTGTTTAACACACAGCTCCCATGTCTTTAGTACAGTAATTCCTTCCTTCCTTCCTTCCTTCCTTCCTTCCTTCCTTCCTTCCTTCCTTCCTTCATCTTCTGCTGGGTAGGACTTGAAAACATATACAAATTCTGGCAAAAAAAGAAGAAAGGGACCATGCTTTGTGCAGTGCAATTTTGTGTCACACCCCCTTCTCCCGCTGCTTTTTTAATTAGTTTTTCTTCTATCCAGCAAGGAGGGTAATGAGAGGCACTTTCTTTCTGTTTGTTTTGTTGTTGTTCCTGCTTTAGGTTGTTTTTTGTTGGGTTTTTTTTGTTTGTTTTTGTTTTTGTTTTTGTTTGTTTGTTTTTTGGTGGTTTTTTTGGTTGTTTTTTGTTTTTTGTTTTTTTGTTTTTTGTTTTTTGTTTTGTTTCTTTTTTGGGGGGCTTTTTGGTTTCTTTTTCAGATTGTGCCTATCATCAGTGCAGGAAAAATTTTGCTATTTTTTTCTTTAAGTTCTTACCAATTTCAGAAGCTCTGACTTTTTCCCCAGTGGGCCACCTAGACTTTCTGTGGCCTGGGGAAGAGAGACATGAGAGAAGAATACAACTGGCCCTGGTGGGGCTGGTAGGGGCATGTGGTGGGAGTGGAGAGTTTCTGAACCTCTGTGGCTGCTCTGGTCCAGCCAGCCAGACCTATATGACATTTGTTCATCACCCAGAAAAGTTTCAACAGCTTGCACTGAATTCACTTACCGGCAGATACCCCAGGGACACAGACATGGCATTTATCAGGTGCCAGGTAGCAAACCCTGCTACCTTAGCCCATAAATTGAAGAGTCGCTGCTGTATCAGGAAAACAATATTATATACAAAGCACCTATGAATAGTCTTATCTCTGCCTACAGTGAATCGGTGTGAAATGCTCAGGCTTCTACCCAAACTGCAAATTCAAAATGTTGTTTGGGTTGAGCAGACCACAGGGCAGTAGTGCAGTTTTGAGCAAGCTCCTAATCCAATATAACTGCAACTACCCACAGTGAAGCTCCAGGTGATAAAGATTGCTCCTGAGCACATCCATCAAACTCTGCGCAGCCTGACGTGGCTGCCCTTGTCCGAGCGTTGACTGTTCTCTTTTCATTGGTTTTCTCCCCCGTATCACAGGTTGGAGGCTATGACTGTTCTCCAGGAGGTGAGTTTTGCCCTCCTACTGACAGATGCTGCCTGTGCCCTTCTCTGACCGAAACCTCCTTCTTACCTGTTTTGTATGCCTGTTCAATCACCAGTGCTCATGGCACTAAATTCTGTCTAGCCATCCATCACAAGACATTCAGGGCATCCATTATGATATGATTCATTTGAGCAATCTATGTACATTATTAATCTTCCCTTACTGCAGGCTAAAGTAACCCTGGCTTGTAAGGTCTCTCTTCTTTTCAAAGCTGTCTTTACTATAATTGCATTTTCTGCTGTATCTGCTTGCTTGCTTGCTTCTTAGTGCTTTACAGGGTATTGTCCCTCTTCATAACTTCTGAACTGTGCCACTCATCCTGAAAATATTTATTGGGGATTAATATACAGACAATCACTGGTGTGGTTGCAGCTTCTGAACGTCTGCTTTGAACTATAGCTCATCCTTCACCAGGCTGGAGGGGCTAAACACACAAATCCTGATTTTCTTTCCTGAATTCTTGCTCTCCTGCCACCAAAAAAAGAGGAATTTGGATCCTTAACAGAACAGAGACAGGTTGTGTTTTTCAACCTTGTGCTTTTTAGTGTTAATCTCAATAAATTCCACCTGGTTTCCCCACTGACCATCCAGACACTGCTGGGTGCACAACACAGTTGAATATGTGTACTCTTGCAGGTTGCCCATTCTTCAGGGTTAGTTCCTTTTCCCCCTCTCAGATACAGCAGGATTTTTCATGAGATTAATTCACAGCTGTGCCCAGCCAGTGCACTGGGGAGGGACAAGGTTCAGGAAGACTCAATTGCTCTATTGCAAACCCCGTTATTGTTCCTAAGGAGAGGAGAACAGAAATAGGTGAAGGGACTCCTAAAACATGGCAAGGAGATGAGCTGACCCTGGGTAGCACATGGGACCCCTTTGAGACAGGGACACCAAATCCTGGCCATTGATTGGGATCCCCAGTTGCATCCTAGGGACAGCAGGGAATGAATATGCCACCAAACTGTTATGGATCTGCTACCAAGCCCTGTTTGCTTCCTCCATGTTGTGGTTTAGGAGTCCTGGCCAGAACCAGGACATCCACAGCAAGGAAGGCACATTTGCTTAGCACCTCTCAGGTCTGCCAAAGCAAAATGGCTCTGGGAACCTATGCTCAAACCTTATTACTCCTTCCAGAGCACTGCAACTCGAGTTCATGCTCCTAAACAGTTACAGCAAGGGACAGACAAGCCCACGCCATCTCTGATTTGTCAGAAAAAGCCTTTGGATTATGTTTTTCTTAATGCAGAGTGGAATGTCTAAAGGCCAGTACCTTCTGTTGTAGTCAGGGTTAAATAACTCTAACACTGGTTTGACTCAGCTGCTGAGAGATGACTTACAAATGTGACCAAGCATCAGCAAGCAGTAATCTTTTTTATGGGGAATTTAAATTCTGTATGGGGAGAATTTAGCAGAAAAATTCTTGGTAACTAGTTGTCCTAGGTTTCAGTGTAAGACGTGCCCAAAAGCATTTATTCTTTTACCATCTGGCACCAGGTGGGGCAGTGTTTNGATCCCAAAAATTTCAGTAACTGTATTCCTTATTTTGGCTATTGAGAGCTGGATTGTCCCCTCCCTGCCATGCAGAATCAGTGCTGTGGCATTTTTATCCTCCTAGGAGCAGAAGGAACATCAGCTCCCTTTGCCTCCATCACACTGAAAGAGACTACATTTTACGTTTTAGAGAGGAGGTGCAAGTTGCAACAACAGGACTGAAAGCAAAGGAGCTGAGAATAAAAGGCAAGCACCTCTCAGGAGAAAAGGCAGAGGGAATAAACAGAAAACTTCCGCTTGGCTGATCTGATGCCCCTCTCCCCAGCAGTGCCTTTTCTAATCACAGCACATTGTGCATGCTTGCACTGCTTTTCTCACCAACAATTTCATTTCAGCTGTCAAATTAGCCAGGAGAGGCAGGGTGGGTAAAGAAACAGCAACCAGATTGCCTGGTAAATCTTGACTCTGCCACAAACTCACTGCTCATCTCCTGTTTGCTTCCTTTCCTGTCTTTGTCATCTTTGCTTCTGGGGTACTGCCTAGGGCCCAGATGCTTGTTTAGGTATCTGTGGTTCACATCCTTAAGATTGCTACTGCAAGGTACAGCATAGCCATCTCTGGACACTCTGTCTTTCAGATCAGCACCGTCCCCAGCCACCACCCTTGCACACCAAATCTTCACAGGGAATTTGGGAGGTCATCTAGTCCATTCTTCCACCCCAGCTAAATTGCTCTTCAGCACCTTGGACTGCGTATGTGTAAAATGTAACTTGGGGGAAAGCTGGTCTGGATTAGACACAATGGATGCTATCCCCTGAATGGGGTTAACAAAAGTAAATGAGGGTATGGTCCACGTCACAGGGTCAAATAAACAGAAAAGAATGTTTGGTTTCTTCTCCTGTTGTAGGTAAAGTTATAGATTTAGGCATGTAGACTTAGGCAGTCTTTAAATGTTGTGGTTGTGAAAGCCAAGAATGAGCACAGCAGCTACAGCTTTGCAGCTACAGCTTTTCAGCTACAGCAACTTCAATCTCTTAAAAAGGAAAAAAAAATTAATTGTAGCTTGAATATGACTCAGCATTTAGTGGTTTTCTTTTCCTTTTCAGTTGATTAAGTGTCCTCCAGTATTAAAAATCTCTTAATAAGACAATGAGACCTTCTAGCAGCTCATAAGAATCTGTGTTTGGTGTTATGACCCACCCCCTGAAGGAGAGGGTAACTCAGGTTCGTTCTTGGGGCAGATTAGAGTGAAACAACACTGCAGCATGATTGGTGTTTAGAAATATATATATATATATATATATGTAGGGTTTATTTTAGAACAACTTTGTTGCAATGTAAAGGAGGCATGTAGCCATTTTGGTTATTATCTATAGTAATATAGCAATACAAAAGAATAAAGATATCGCTTAAGAACATACATAAGGAAAAGAAAGAAAGAGAAAGAAGGGATAAGAGTAGAAAGATGTCACTACCTGTGGATCCAGTGATGAGACTTGACTGTTGCAATTTTGGTATCCTTTGGTCGAGGTGCTGGTCCCCGTCTTCATCTGTTGGGAGTGGGGGAAGCCTGGGAAACACAAAGTTCAGTGCATTAATACATGGCAATTCAGTGCATTAATTCAGGCGACACTTTCTAAGGCAGGTACCTTCCCTGCAGAGGGTGGATGGGCAGTTTAACACTGTTGCAATGCTGTGGGTCATGCTCAGTTGTCTGGTGGAAGACCCCAGAAATGAGTCTGGGGCATTTTGGGGATCTTTGATGGTTTATGACACTTTCTAAGGCATGACAGCTGCCTCTCACATCAGTGTAGGTGAGCCAGTTATGCCTCATCAGAAGGGATGAACACTGTCAAGCCTGCTGTGAATGTCCCAATACCTTCCCAGGGGCAAGGAGAAAGTTTTAGAACTGAGCCATTTGTGTAAGGAGGACATTGCCATGACAAAAAGCACTATCCAGCCTCTGCAGGATCTGTTTCTTATTGGCCTCTTCCCTTACCTGGTTCAAAACTCAGCTTGTAGCCTCTGGTGGTGGATGTTCCCCCGCTCTGTCTTATGCAGACCGGAGGTTTTGCCACCCCATGCAAAAAACTCTCCTCCTCCCCTTGGGTTGCGGTTTCAGGGAGGTGCAAACCTGGCCTCAGCAAAGCACCTGCTGCCTCCCACATGGCCCATTGTTGGAATCATTAACCATTAACACTTTGGTCTCCCACAGATGGTGAACAGAATTACAAGTCTGAGCAGAAGTACTGCAGATAGCATACAGCAAGTAAGTAGCATGGCACTGCAGGTAGATTAAAATACTGCCTTATACTACCAGGTGAATTCCTAGAAGACAATCAGGGGAGCTGTCACAACCTGGTTGAGGTCACCACTGAGTGATAAACACAGAAAGACAGAAATATATCACATGTACAGCTGTAAAATCTATAAGCAACTTTCTTCCATTTAATGTGCTCTGACCTGAGCTCCATCAATACCCTATTTACAGTAGGCAGACTGCATGCACTGCAGACTCAGCTTGGAAAGGCTCCCCTTGTCTTCCATGGATGATAACCTTCGTTCAAAAGGTGCCAAGATCACGTTAATCTCCCCTTATTCTAGTGCCTACTTTCTCGCATATTAAAATCCTCTTCTGGCTGGTTCAGTTGTCACTGAGAGCATGTGTTCCAGATGACAATATCTGTAGTATAGACACAGCCCCTTCAGCCTCGAGAATGCTGAAATCAACCCAAGTGCCAGAGCTGCTCTTTAAAAGATTAAATACACAAATATTCTACAAATAGTTTTCTAGCTGTGAATAATAACCTAGTAGTGCCTGGGAGAGGCAGACAGTTTACATCCTCCCTTTCCATATGAGATGTTTTGCTGTGACTTCCAGATGCCAAATAAATTATTAATCAAATCCAAAAAATACTCTGAAGCGTTCCTTCCTGAGAGGAAGGGTGATGCTAGTCACCAGATGAATTTGGCGTGTAAGTCACATTGCCACGAAATAACTGATCAACGTTTTCACCACCATTTTGTTGTGTTCAGGGTTTTACTTGCCTAACTCAAAATATGTTGCACGTGTGCACTAATTCCTCCCTCTTCAGTGGCACCACCGATGATGTACATTTGCCCTGTCATTGGCACAGTGACACATGTAGACACAATCTACAGAGCAGATGGCAGAACTGCACAGGGTGCTGGCAAGGCTTTAGAAATCACAGGAGAAAACCCCTGTGGATCTTTTTGTTTTGGGTTGCTTTTTTAATTTGTTTGTAGTTTTTTTTCATTTCAGCTGTGATTAATGGCTGTGTCAGACATCACAAATGGAAGGATGCAGTTTGTGAATATCCCTGAATTGACTTCAGAACAAAGTGACAGAGAAAAGGAGAAATTTCTGCTATTTTTATGACTTTCTCCCAGCTTACTTTTGCAGTGTCACGGGCACTTGATCACTGTATTTCTTTCTTAGCATAAGACAGAGAACACAGGAGACAACACAGAAGACACACATCTGTTGGACTGTTGATGTATGCCCTGAGTTAGCTGAGGACTCTTGTTTTCTAAAGAAGTGGCCTCCAAGAGCCTCGCCAGATAAGCAAGTCCACCAGGAAAGGCTGAAGACAGTGGTCAATCACTGTCCCCTACCAACAGTATTACCAGTGACAATGGTCAACCACTGGCCAACCAAGTGACCTTGTAAATGCTCTTCCTTGAGTCCAAACATTTCTATTGAAAGCCTGACTAAGCCATGGCTGTGCAGTTCAGTGTTCACATCGCCATGGCCCTGGCTCTATGCAGAATGCCTGGGCCTTCAATGCGCATCTGAGAGAACTGGTGATAAGAACTGCTAAACCCAAACTGGTCTTTGGTGGTCTCCAGAAATATGACTCTGGAGTTCCCCTGCTGCTAGCCTGGCATCAAAGGGAGCAAAGGTATAACAGCTGCAAGCAGATCACTCTTCTGTCATACAGAGAGGGAGAGAGGAAAAAATCAAACGCTTTCCCTACTGATTCTCTGCTGCTTTCTTTTAAAACACATTCAGAGTAATCTTTTAAGTGTCCAATCCTACCCTAAATATTTTATGTCGATAGAGATACCTCACTGCAACAAGAATGCTCAAAGGCAACCCACAAATACATTCAACACACAACATATTTTGAGAAGCATAATACTATTTCTTCACTCCTCTGCATGTCTCCAGCTCCCAGTAGACCAGAATAATTTCTTGGCATCTTGCTTAGTGATAATAAATCAGGCTCAGCTGCTATGATCCAGAGCCAGTAAGCGTCTTTGGTACATACCTAGCTGCTAAGCCATCCTCGAGTAATCCAAGGGTTCTCACCTGTGTATGTATTTATAGTGCCTCATTTCCTAATGAAGTGAGTCATTGGGAAATCAGACAAATGCAATCCCAGCAAAAGAGTACCAATTAATTTTCTTGCCCCTTTCTCCAATAAGAGCACTGTATAGTACCTCTGTCTTCAGTGTGACCATCACTTCATTGTGTTAGGTACAGTATAAAAACAAAAGCCTCTGTCTCAAAGAAATAAACCACGTATAAATTAGGTGGCAACACACGGTGGAGTGAAATGGCAATATCAGGCTGTCAGAAAGGATTCTTGATGCACAGTTGCCTGCTCACTGTCAAGATTTCTGTGAGAAAAGATACATTTTCCAATTTGTTCGTTACAGCATAAATATAATATAGTTGGTGATGATGAAGGAAACCCAGAGACTCTGTAAATTAAATCACACTGAATAAGACCCTGCATAAAGAGCATAAGCTGGCAAAAGCTTGTGACATGGTTCTGATCCCCTTCTTTAAACAGAAAAATATATTCCTAATTAATGACTGGTGGTATCAGTATAACGAAAGACTTTTATATCTTCAAACTCAATTCTGCCCGGAAGGCTGTGATGCATAGGAGTATATATCCAGACCAACACAGACATTTGCAGTGAGTGAAGACACCAAATCTGCCTCTTGTACAAGCATGTCTGCTGGTTTGATCATTACTCCCAGGAAGCAGCCAAGCAGTTAGAGCCGGTTCCTAGCAATGGAAGAAATGTTAGACACAAGGTGACAGAAATCAGTGGAACACGAATGAAAATGGAAAGTTTGGGTTTCTCTTTATCTTTCTCCTATTTTTTTCTTTCACACACTTTATTTCAGGGAAGTGTGAAAGAGAAGGTTTCATCAGCCAAACAGAAGCTATCTCTGTAGCTTGCAAGGGCAAAGTGGGTCACAGCAGCTGGTGGGACATCCCCTTCAGGGGAGTTGAACACAGGGAAGGCTCTTCATCCTGCATTGATGTCTGCTGCACACTATTTACTATGGGCATATAATCATGTTCTATATAATCCCCAATGACCTTTCAAGAGATACTGTCCTTTATCATAGAAGACATAAAGGACATCCATTTCTCATGTGATCTAAAGCACAAAAACATCATTCGAAACAGATCATGAGACACACATTTGTGAAATAAATATAAGCATGCCATTCAAATTTTTGCTTGTTTAGGTGACTAATTTGTCTACATTACATGGTATACAGGTATGATAAACAATGGCTTCTCTCTCATGCAATATTATTTTCTGTTAATGATGTGTTCTAAGAGATCTATAAATTGGCACATATAAATGTGCTTCCAGAAATAGACAGAGGGAGAGACTTCCTGAACAGAAACTGCTTGGCATTTCAATTTCATGGAATATGATACTCCAAAAAGTTGGTCCTTGAACATGATTGAGAATGATAAAGGAAAAAAAAAAAGGGCCAAATTCAACTTTTTAGGCACCTCAAAGGCCATGGAAGTGAGTCTCAAAACTTGATGTGAGCTTGAAGAGGCTCTAGTTAGGCATTGACCTTGCCAAAAAACGAGCAAGGTAAAAGTTGCAAGGTGTAAGATTGGCATTCTGTTATGATGACCTTTATTTGGTAACTATTCTGCTAAACAGCAGCGTATTAGTGAGAAAATACTTCTTGTAAATCCTCATACAAACAAAGAATAGCAATCTTCTAGAAGCTGCAAAGAAAATATATAGCAGCATTTTTTAAAACAGCTTGGAAGAATTTAACTACAAATGCAGTATGCAGGGATGATTTTAGTAGGATGACTTAGGGACTCTTAAACCTCACTTACTACCTTCCCCTCTCCACTGGCACTGTATGAGCTTCCTCTGGACAGGGCACATGGGCAGCCCTGCTCCCTTTCACTGGCTCTCAGTGCACAAGATAAATGGGCTTTGGCCCAGTGAAGCAAATGGAAAAACTCTCGTTTCAAGGTGATTTTTGCAGTGGAATTCCCCTTGAAGAGGCTGACAATGAAATGGTATCTGTGGTTGCCTCTCTGCTCTGATCATCCTGTTGTACCAAATTCCAATAAGACATAAACACGCACCCTTGGAAGTCTCTATATGCAAGTTCTACAAGGAAATGCAGTTCTGTGTGCTCCAAAGACTTCCCAACCTGCCTACAGGTCTGAAGCAGAATTGATTCAGATATACACTAAAGGCTCTTCCTTTGCCTATTAATCCCCTTTCCTCACACAGCGTTTTTGCAGCTGCCACTACATACATTCCTTGGGCACCAATCCACCTTCTTGCACCTCCCAAAGTCATGCCAAAACCACTACCACTGAGTTTTCATCCTAGGTGGTGGGACAAAGCTCCTAGGGCAGCTAAAAGTGATAACTAACTCATGTAATTATCTTGACACTTCACTGCACTCTCAGTCAGTTGACTAGTGATTTAAATTACAATGATACTTTGGTAATCAGATCAATCAACTTTCTGCTCAAGATATTATTTATATCTTGTCATAGAAAATAAAACCAGAAGAAGCCACTGTGATCATCTATTCTGATCTGTGCAGAAGACTCAGGATCAAGACCTGAGTCCAAAAAGAAATACACCATCTCCTGTACAAACTTATACTGTGTTTGCAGAGATGGATAACGTAACTTGCAAGTCTTGGGAAGCTGCTCCAATGTTATTCAGGAGGGTGGCTAAGATCGGATAATTTTGCGTGAAAAAATCCTTTTGAATTTGTAATTACTGTGTAATTTGAAATGTCTTTAAAAATAAGATAAAAGGGAAGCATTCACATGCATGGGGAGTAGTGTATAGAGAATGCAGATTTCCTTTTATGCCCCTATTACTCTGTTTGATCATCTTCAGTTTCTATAATTGCCCTCCATGTGATTTTCTTCAGCACAATACATTTTCAAGTCAGTGCAGACTAAAATTGTATTGTAATACAGAGGCTGCTTTGTCTTCAGCACCTCTTTAATAAATTTTTAGTCAGCAGCAGCATTATTTGATAAATAATATAAAACCATGACAGGTTTACTTAAAGCAGGAAAAACCTCAGGGTGACTGAGGTGTAAGAAACAGCTCTGAATGAGCAATTCAAATGGAGGAGGCATTTAAATAATCAACTTCCTTTTGATAGGATTTTCCTGCTGCAGCGGAAGAAAGGAAAAATGAATAATAACTGAAACCCTCTTTCTTGCCTGAGCTGTCCCTGACTGCATGAAATAATGGGCTTCCATTCAGGAGAGGAATGGCACTGAGATTATCCTCATGGCTGAAGAAGACCTTTATAAAGGAAGAGGAGAAGGAGGTAAAGGGGCCTAGCCTCTGGGCACAGGAGTGTGAGGGATAATTTTTAATACCTGTATTGATGATCTGGACAAGGAGATCAAGTGCACACCCACTGAACTTGTAGATGACACCAAGTTGGGTGGGAGTATTGGAGGGCAGGAAGTCTCTGCAGAGGGATCTGGACAGCCTGGATCAATGGGCGAAGACCAATTGTGAGAGGCTTAACAAGGCCAAGTGCTGGGTCCTGCACTGGGGTCACAACAACCCCAGGCAGCACCACAGGCTGGGGGCAGTGGCTGGAAAGCTGCCCAGTGGAAAAGGATCTGGGGATGCTGGTCAACAGCAGCTGAACATGATCCAGCTGTGCCCAGGTGGCCAAGAAGGCCAATGGCATCCTGGCCTGCATCAGTATTGGTATGGCCAGCAGGACCAGGGCAGTGACTGTCCCCCTGTACTCGGCACTGCTGAGGCCACACCTCAAATCCTGTGTTCAGTTCTGGGCCCCTCACTGCAAGGAAGACATTGAGGGGCTGGAGCGTGTCCAGAGAAGGGCAACGGAGCTGGGGAAGGGTCTGGAGCACAAGTCCTGTGAGGAGCAGCTTGAGGGAGCTGGGGGTGTTTAGCCTGGAGAAAAGGAGGCTTGGGGGGACCTTATTGCTCTCTGTAACTGCCTGAAAGGAGGGTGTAGCCAAGTGAGAGTCAGTCTCTTCTCTCAGGCTGCGACAGGACAGGGGGAAACAGCCTCAGATTGCACCAGGGAAGGTTTTGATTGGATACTAGGGAAAAATTCTTCAGGGAAAGGGTTTTCAGGCTTTGAAACAGACTGCTCAAAGAAGCGGTGGAGTCACCATCCCAGGAGGTATTTAAAAAACTCGTAGATATGGCACTTGGGGGACTTGGTGTTGTGGGGGACCTGGCAGTGCTGGGTTAATGATTGGACTCAATAACTTTGAAGGTCTTTTTCATCCTAAACAATTCTATGGCTCTGTGGCACCACAGTACCTTCACCACATTTGAGCCACCCATGCCAAGTGTGCTGCTCAGCATCTGCTATGCTGCTTCCAAACTATCCATAGATAATTAATGTTTTCCAGGAGCAGAACTGGGATGAGGGCTGGAGGTCTTTCAGAAAGGACAGTCAAATAGGTGGAAATAAAAAGGGAGGCAAAGTTAGGTAGATGTCTCAGCTGCAGTGTGAACATGCTTCACAAAACTTACCCAGTGCAACCAATAACAAAAGACAGCAGCAGCCATGTCCAGTGCTGCCTGCCTACCCAGTCAGTGACAATGCACATGGGATTTAGTCACACATCTGCTGCAGGAGGCCATGTACATCACACAGCATTCATTTACGCAAACAGGAGATAGCCATTGCCTTTAAATACAAATTGTGTCAAACTGTATGACACCATCCAAAAATAGGATAAGCTCAAAAACTGTCTTTTGAATTGTCTTCTGCTTGACTGGAAACTGGGGGAAGAGCAGTGGGTTGTGAAGCAAACACCTTTTGGTGCAGAGACCTACAGAAAGGCCAATCCATGACCCATTTATACAAATCAAGCCATATGGCAACACAGCATTTTCTCCTGACACTGTTAATTGAGAATTGACCATTCACTGGGTACCACTTCAAAAAATAATCCTCATCTCTTACAAATGATCAACTGAGGACTATTAATACCATCAGTTTACTGTGGCTACCTAATTCAATTTCATCCTAATCATTCACATTTGGGAATTTGCTTTAAAAAATAATGAAACAGAAAAAGTATATTAAGGCACATGGTTGGGAATAAGACTAAGAAAACATACTAGAAAGTATTGATGAGAAATGCAGACCGTGTGTGTGTTGCAGTCAAATGCCTAGCAGTGTATGACTGAACGGTAATCCTGGTTCTTTAACTCTACATTTACAGCAGTCATTACAGGAAAGCAAAACATGCCCACATACACAAACATACACAACCTACACACACACATGTATGCTAGAAAAATACCCTCTGAAAATCAGCGCAGTCTGAAGGACTGGGAGTTAAAGGCCCTCCATTTAAGAGTCCAATAGAAGAGAAAACATAGGAACTGACTGAGCTTGCTGAATCTTGGTGGTGCTTTTCTGGCCATATGTCTCTGGTCTCTGACTGTGACAGAATACTTTTTCAACAGCATTTCCAATTTCTTCTACAACTTCAAAGAGGATGTTCTGGGCAAAAATGGATAGAACTCTACCTCGTTTTCTGTGAAATCTGTAAGACTGTAAATCTGGAAGGGGAAAGTATTTTTGGATGACTTCCAGGGGTGTGACATACTTAGCTCAGTCCTGCCCAGGAGACCTTTATATGTTTATGACTGAATCCTTCCCCAAAAAGGAAAAGAAGAAACAGGACCAGGGTCTAAAGGCATGGAAAGGATGGCACAACATGGCTGTGGACAAAAAAGGCTTGGTCAGATTTGGTATGAGGAAAAAGCAGAGAGAGGTAAGGTAGGTCTCCATGCCAGTGAGAAGGGATGGCAGAAAAGAAGGAGATAGAGAAGCCTGGTGGATGAAGGGAAGGCAGTGGATGTAGTTTTCCTGGACTTTAGTGCAGCTTTTGATACTGTCTCCCACATCAACCTTCTGGACAAGCTGTCCAGCTGTGGGATGAATGGGTTCATGGTGTGCTGGGTGAAAAACTGGCTGAAGGGCGGAGCTCAAAGTGTTGTAGTGACTGGGGTTACAGCTGGCTGGCCACTGGTCACCAGTGTTGTTCCTCAGGGCTAAATTCTCAACTCACTTCTGTTCAATATATTTGCCAGTGATCTGGATGCAGGAGCTGAATAAACCATTAGCAAGTTTGCTGATAATACCAAACTGAGAGGTGCTGCTGACTCTCTTGAGGGACAGGAGACCCTGCAGAGGGATCTAGATAGGTTGGAGCACTGGGTTCTGATTAATGGGATGAAATTTAACAAGTGCAAATGCTGGTTCCTTCACCTAGGACAGAGTAGTGCCAGACACAAGTATAAACTGGGAGAGGAGTGGCTGGAGAGCAGCCCTTCAGAGAGGGGCCTGGGGGTGCTGGTCAGCAGCAGCTCAGTGTGAGCCAGCAGTGAGTCCTGGCAGCCAGGAGGGCAAAGCCCATCCCGGGGCAGAGCCATCCTGGGGTGCATCAGGCACAGTACGTCCAGCCAGGCAAAAGAAGGGATTGTCCCCCTGTGTTCAGCACTGGTGCAGCCTCACCTTGAGGACCATATGCAGTTCCATGCCCCACAATTTAAGAAGGATGTGAAAGCACCTGAATCCATCTGAAGGAGGGCAACAAAGCAGGTGAAAGGGCTGGAAGGAATGTCCTGTGAGGAGCAGCTCAGAACTTGGGGCTTGTCTAGCTGGAGAAAAGGGGACTGAGAGGCAACCTCATCTCTCTCCACAGCTTCCTGAGGAGGGGAATTGGAGAGGGAGGTACTGAGCTCTTCTCCCTGGTATCCAGTGGCAGGGTATGTGGGAATGGTCAAAGCTATGACAGAAGAGGTTGAGACTGCACATTAGGAAGCATTTCTTCACCAAGAGCATGGTCAAACACTGGAACAGGCTTCCTGGAGAGGTGGTGGGTGCTCCAAACCTGTTGGTGTTTAAGAGGCATTTGAACAATGCCATTAATAACCTGCTTTAACTTGGTCAGCCCTGAAGTGGTCAGGCAGTTGGACTGGGTGATCACTGTAGGTCCCTTCCAACTGAAAGAGTCTATCCTATCCTGTTCTGGTGGGATGACAGCATGGGATCTGTGGTGGAGATATGTAGGGCAGTGGAGATGCATGCCTGCAGTGCCTGTGTCTGAGCTTGGGGTGAGTCTTTTTCACTGGTGTGGGCTTGGACAGCACCCACTTTTCACAGGAGGGATGTGAGAGTAGAGGAATCCCCATTTCTAGGAGAGGGGTAGAGTGCTGGTGGCCCATGTGACCTATGAGGCGTTGGTGTGCACGAAGCTGTGCACACTGTGGGATTAAACCTTTGGGGGATTAGCTATGGAGTCTATTTTGAATTTTGTAGGTGGTCATTAATATTTCATGGCTATCTAGTGCTGTGGTTTCTCTGTCATATTACTGATATTGATCCTGCATGTGCAGTTCACTGATTGCCAGTTAATTATACATCATTAAAAAAAAATCTCAAAATTGCTTTGATCCTGATTTGTTTAAAACCCCTTGAGCTAAACAGCTATTCCCCTGTGACAGAGGACAGCGTAGCTCTTACAGGAAAAGAAAGCGTACAACCTTCCATGATGCTGCCTCAGCTCTCTCACAGGACTAGGCAGGAGCAGCAAAGCTGAGCATCTCGAGCCACAGGCAATCCTCAAGCAGCATGAAGGCAGGTCCCAGGCTGGGGGGATGTTTCACGACTTGGGATGAGGCTGCAAGAGGCAGAGAGCCATCATGGCTTGCCAAGGCTGGATGGAACCAACACATGCGTGCAGTCCCCTCCCAGGAGCTTCTCTGGGGGATGCCCTGGAGGACCATGGTCTGGGCCTTGCAGGTCTTGCACACATGCAGAAATTGATGTCTCAAACCCACAGCCTATAACAGTCTTAATTTGCACTACAGCAGGATAGACAGCCATGCTGGGGGAAATGTTTCTTTCACTCTGTGCCTTTTGCTCAGCTCTACAAGACAAATACTGACCTTTACAGCTTCACTGGTTCACATGGGCTCTGTTCCTCTTCCTGTGATGGAAGATGTGATTTGAGAAGATGCTTTGCATTCACACCCATGACGAGATGTGGTCCATTCAGGTCAGCCAAGGGTTTTTAATTGCCTTGTTGGACCCATATGCAGCCCTCTAGTCCACTTTGCAACCATGGTGAGCCTAATTCCCTTCTCATGAAGGAAGTGGCACCCACAAGGTGCTCAAATTGGCTTCATGTTTACTTCAGAGCATGAAGTAAACCAGATCATGCCGAGGTAAAAAGATAGGTGCTGTTCCAGGGGTTGTGCTTACAGCCCACTTTGCAGACATTTGTCACTAAAGGCATTGCCAGACAAGTTGTCTCCTTTCTTTGGCTGAAATTAGTGAACGTGATGAGCAATTCTGCCTGTGCTGTGCCTGAAAGATGCATTTTGCCAAACTCTACCCTGTGCAGACAGAACACGACTGAAGGGTTCACTGGTGAGCTGACACTGCTCATCCTGTGTTCTTACAGGCAGCTGCAGGGATCACCATGAAGCGAGCAGTCATTTAAAAAGGAGGTAAGAAACATGGTTTGCCCTTCTTCCTGCAAGTTCCCGAGTCCTCCGGCTGGGAGCACCATGCAGCTGGCAAACAAGGTGCTGTGCTGCCTGTAGGGTCTTCAGGCACTGCTTTGACAGTGAGGGCATGGACAGACGGACAGCAGAGCAGTCACCAAGAGCTCTTTGGAAACTTGCAGTGTCTGGGAGAGAAAACTCAAAGGAGATTGTGTCTATCGGTCTCTTCTGACCTTTCATTTTAGTCTGTCACAGCTTGAAAGGCAAAGTCTGTGCTTTGGTTTGAAATTCATGGAGGTCTCGTTACACTTTTTCCTTGGGACAAATCTCCTGTCAGGGCAGAACAGGTGGGCTGTGCCATGTTACAGAGGACCTGGGATGCTGCACCATCTCCACAGCCTCCTAAGCCACAGTTCACCTTGCTTTTGTCCTACAGCTTTATTTCTGCAAAGCACTTACATGTGGATTGGAAGCTGACATTTATAAAACTAGAAGTTAAATACCTACTTATGTGTTTGTGGATATGCACAGTCCTTCCCCCCACCCTCACCAACCTGAACCAGTGCTTGGTATTAGTAATGATGAGAGTTTATGAAGCATCCTGTGCAAACCAAGAATTGAGGGAGGAAGAGAGACAGATGGACCAAGCCTAAGAGCAGCCACAGGCAGAAGAGCAAAATGGAAATGTTTGTGACAGTTGGATAATGGATAACTAAGCCTTTGGAAAAAAACCCATTTTTACAAGTTGGATGGTGAAAATGGCCTCAGCAATATTTCCCCCTTAGATAAATCACTCAGTGCCTTGGGATGAGTAGCAGTTATGCTCACTTCTCACCATGCCAAGGGAAATGGCATAAGCAGGAGGCCCTGCTCACTGGGCAAGAGGCAGGGAATTGGACCAGGCTACGGAGAGCTAAGTCAAAGTGAACACAACTTGGTATAAACAGACTTTGAAAAGTAAATTATAAATGATCAGGGTGAGCAATAAAGGCAACACATAACTCCTGCAGGTTGGTGCTCTTGTCCACAAATGTGGCTTAGCTTCTGCAAGCCTGATGCCTGCAGTGTTGAAGAGGCACTTGTACTTAGTGATGATTACATGGAGATACAGAAGGCTTCTGGGCAGCTGCCATCTATCACACACCTGGTACAGTGTGCAGGTAACACAGACACTGTGAGCTGAGCACTGAGAACTTTTTCTGCTCAGACAGTTCCATCTCAGTGGTAATGAGAGCAGCAAACAGCAGTAAAAAAGCTTCATTTGCAAGTAGCAAAGTCCTCATGGTAGATCACCAGGAGCCTTGATGAAATGAAATTAGGCCCTCAAGAGAGATGCTATGGGTTCTCCTGTAGCTCCCTGATCCCCTGCAGTGTGGGCACACTCCCATGGACACATGTGGCTCAGAGTGACATTGTGGCCCCTGAGGCCATACACTCATGGGATTTATGGGATCAGCATTTCATACCCACAGAGCAGGAGTGAGTGTCTGTTCTGCTCTGGTCTCCATGCAGCCAACAGACAGAAACACGTGCCACAGGGATGCCATTGTCCTGTCTATACCTCTCAGAAAGGGTAAAAGGAGGCCCCATGCTCTCCAATTTCTTTCATCAGATAAGAATCCCACTGAGCTCCAAAGGGAGCCTGGGTTGCAGGCTCCTGCCCTGTAGACATACAGGCTTAGGGAAAATTAATCTTTTCCTTCCTTTTGAGCCATGAAAGGGAGCAGAACTTGGTACAACTCTCTATGTCACTTTGTACAAGATGCTGTGAAGAAGCATCGACCCAAAACTCCCAACACCTAGACTGTCTAGATGAAGAGGAAGAGCAGTGCTGGGACCTGACCACAGAGCTGCCCTGTGGTGGGTTGGTACTGGTAGTTTCAGGTCAGGGCCCTCTTGATCAGACCCTATACTCTACCCCATAAGGTGCACATGGCTCTCAGGTCTTTTCCCACCCTTCAGCAGGTACAGACAGGGCATGCACTGTTGCAAGCGCCTTCCTGGCTGCAAACATGTGAAGGCCATGGATATTTCCACACGGGGCTGCAGAGTGCAGCCTTGTCCTCAACCTTCTTCATCAGAGGGGCTGAAGAATTCAGCTTTAATATCAATACCTGCAAATAATCTAAATTTTAAGCCTTGAGCTTGTAAAATTATCTCAATAGATACCATTTATAGGAGAGCATAGCTTTCAGTACTGCCACAACAAATCTGGAAGAGCACTGCCCGTCTCCTGTGTGACACCTTCAGAGAAGCAACAAGAGCACAGTTTAGCTGCAGTCACCAAGCAGAAGTTGCTGCTGCCGCTCCATCCCTGGGGAGTGACAAGAAGGGCCACCTCAGATACAATCTACTTCTGAACAAAGTGTATTTGTGTAAATATTGTTCAGGATGTGATTCAGTTGCCTATGCCTATTTAGTCTGTGCCTAGTCTGTGCCTATCTATTCGGTTGCCTATGCCTATCTAGTGTACAAAATCCCTATCATTTTGGGGTTTTGTACAGAAATATCTTTCTGGGTCCCATACATAAAATTAAGTGAAGGAGCCATGCACACTGTGAGTTGGATGTTCACCATTCATGCACCTGGGTCATACAGGACAGCTGCAGCATCTCCAGCTTGGGCCAGCACCTGCATCTGCACCTGTTCCTTCCTGTGGGTAGTCATCTGAAAATCTCTGGGGAAAGGGAGGAGGAGTGAGGGGGAAGAGAGAGATAATAGTTGAATAATTTATTCAATGAGATTCATGGAATTTGGGGACTAATGGATTCTATGAATAATATTTTCATTATTTTCCCAACTCCAGTGCTAAGAGAAGTTATGAATAGTGATTGAAGCAAACACTTGAATTATATGACAATGCTATTGAACTTTGGAAGCATATATTACATGAAATGAGGGGACTCTGGTTCTGCCCATCATCTGTTTGATGTGGATGTTCTCGAAAATGGTGAAATGTGTATTTGACACTTTGGCCTTTCCTCACAAAAAGTTTGTGCTCAGATTACCTGACAGTAAGAATCAATCAATAACTCACATGCTGTTTCTCCCAGAAAGTGGTTAGCAATTGCTTTCTTTCAGCACTTCAGATATTACATCCCTGGAGATTGCAGACCTCTCATCTCTACAGTCTCCTCTCACCGCAGGGCAGCATGTCCTTGTCTCCAGAGGGGAAACTTGTTCCTCAGGGGAACTGCAACCTGCCACTCTTCCTCAGCAGCATGTGCTGACAGCCCCTGATGTTGTGTCAGCTCTCCCTGCAGTAGCTGCAGATGGATCATAGGGGGATGCTGTCAGTGCTCTTCCCATATCTCATCTTTCTCAGTATCTCCTCACCATTGGAGGTGACTACTAAATGTGGTCCCTAGACACAAGGGCAAAAGGAGGATTAACTGGTCCCTGTGAAGTTTGGCCAGGAAATCCAAGCTGCTGTGATATGCAGAAGTCAGAAGCTTTCAGTTCCTACAGTGTTTCTGCTGCTGTTCCCCCATCCTTGGCAGCCAGAGGCACCAACTTCAGTGTGCAGTAGCTGAGGGTTTGTTTCCAACCTGTGTGCAGAAGTACTTCCTAATAAAATCAGAATAATCTAAGACTTTATTACTTGGGTAGATTTTAGCCCTTAATTATTTATGATATCCTCCTATCTTTGTCTTAACAGAGGAGCTGACCTGGGTAGGTCAATGGACATTTCCTACCCAGCCTGAGAAGCTGGGGTTGGACAATAACAGCTGTTATATTACCAGCTCAAGCAGATTTAATGATTTCAAACAACATGGATCCTACTGCATCTCCTGCTATACCATGAAAAAGGTTCATTACTGAAGCTAAAAGATAACATGAATTTTTGGTATCAGTTCACCAACACCAGATGTACAACACCCTTTGACATCAGTGATGAAGGATCACAAGAAAAACAGCTGATAATTTCCCCCCTTCCAAAATTCATAACCTAACCGATAACTGAGCTTGCTGCAAGGGATTGACTGTCATTCATCAGCTAAATGTTGAATTCATCAGTTCCTGGAGGGCCTCTACTCAGTCAGAAATGAACATGGTTCATACACATATTTAATTCTAACTTTGAAAGTAGAGAGGAATTTAACAGAACATTAAAGAGTGATGAATAAATTGTAAAGGCATTAATGAGGCTGATGCTTATATCTAAAGGAAGAAGTCCCAGAGGGTTCCAGGAGCTCCAAAATTACTAATAACTTATTAATTTTGGAGTTGATAGTAGATAAAAAATTAAACATGCTAAGTATGAGTATGTACTGTGATTTCTGCTGCAGAAGACAAAGTCTTTCAGCTTATTATACTATGGGGTATCATTTATAAGGCCAGAGAAGTAATTATTCTTTTTTAAATGTCTCTAGGAAAGATTGCAGCTGGATAGCTGGATGCACTCCTAAGCACTTGATTACATGAGGATGTTGATAAACTTTGAGAGATTCCAACTATGAACAAAGGAAATGATAAAAAGTCTCTGATAAAAAGAGTAGGGAACAAATCCTCTCAGACAGGTGGAAAGAAGTAGATATGAACAGAAAAGAAAGCTGGAGAGAAATTATACAACAGAAGAAAAAAATTGTAGCAAACAAGTCAAAAGTCATAAGAGAAAAGAATTCTTCACCAAATAAATGTGCAAAACGGCCATAATTTCTTACATGAAGTACAAAACACAACGTGTTGAGTCAGAACAAAGCTACCAAAGAGAGAGGACATTTTCTGAATCTGTGTGTCTTCAATTTCCTGTGCTGTGTCCTGAAGCTTCCTGCCTTTGCTTCCTGACCTAGGACCATTATTGGCAAATAATTACATAAGCAAGTATCTTCGTGCTCATGAGGTTTTCAATTCAGTTCAACAATTTTTGTGCATATGAATGACCCAACTGATCCTCTCAGGAGTGACAGAGCCACTTTGCACTTCATTTCCAGCATGCTGGCAAAATCAGCTCTGTTCCAGCATCACTCTGGCACAACCATACCAATGTCAACATGAACACACAGAGCAGCAGAACTGGGATAAATTCACACATATCACATATTTTCTGAGAGGCTGTTGCTGAAGACAGGCATTTGTATAGAAAAGAGAGAATGTAGGAAAGGAGCATAGATGGTCACCAATCTGCCTAACTGAAAGAAGATGCAGAAACTTAAGTTAGAGGGAGCAGAGGCCAGGACAGGCAGCACACTGTGAACTGCCTTGCACAGCACACCCTCACTGTATGTGGGGAAAAAAAAAATAGCTGTAATCTGTCTTTATCCTTCTAAGCCCCTGAGTGTGCTGTGGGCACTTTGACTTTTGTGAGGGTTCGAGTCCACATAACAAAAAAAAAAGGTCCTTGAAAATGGAGTATGTATGTGGCATTTTACATCAAGAACAAAAACATTAAGTCTGGTTGATTTCAACAGGAACTTTCACAAACACAGATTCACAAATAGTGTGGTTTATTGGAGCAACAGATTATAGATTCTGTAGATTGCCAGTGATAAATTCACTAGATCTGCAAAATATAAATACATAGCACTACGTACATCTGTTCCCAGGTATACTCTGATGCAGCCAAAGGTGCAAATCTTACCAGAAGAGGTGTTCCTGCTTTGGGGAGAAGAGAGAAACAAGCCTGTTGACTTGTTTGCAAGGCAATCATATTCTCATCCTCTACCACGGAGGATTTCAAATGCCGATTTATACATTTGTAAGAGGCAGAGATGAGAATGTAGTCAAATAGTCTGTTACTGCCATCATAAATGGGGTCTGTGTGCAGGGCAGCCAATTTATATGTAAATGAAGAATATAGAGAGTAAGAGAGATTACAAAGACTCATGCAGGGATAGAACAGGACCCTGACACCTTAGCCTAACTCCCTCTCCCACCTGGCTGATTGCAGTGATAGGGGTCATCCAGCCTTTGCTCAATAACCTATCACCCCCTCAGCATGTCATCATGCCCATAGAAATCCCTTAGCCATGCACGTCATGGCACAGCTCAAGGAAATCCCTTGCTGAATATATCATGGCATAGCTCAAGACCGTAGGTCTCATTCCTACAGAAGTCACAGGATCATGGGATTGCTCAGACTGGGAGTGACCTCAAGTGGCCACTGGTTTGGCCTTCTGCCCACAGCAGATCAGCTCTGTGATCCTTCAGTGGGGTCTTGAGAACCTCCAAAGACTGCACAATCTGCACATCTGACTGTCCTCATAGGAAAGAAATTTCTCCTTATAGCCAAGCTGAAACTCTGCTGTTTTGACTTCTTTTTGTTTCTTACCCTCCCTCCCTGCATGGCTGTAAAAAGCCCATCTCTGTCCCCTGAAGGAGCTCTCCATAGGCATTGGGGGCTGCTGTTAGGTGCCCCCAAAGCTGTTGCTGCTCCAGGCTTAACAAGCCCAGACTCCCCAACACCCTGGGGCCTTCACCTGAACTCATTCATTTATCAATGTCCTTTTTCCATAGGGGGGAACACTAAACTGGGTGCAGTAACTACGTGTGGTCTAACAAGTGCTGAATAGTGGGGAAAAGTGACTGCCCTTGATCTCTCTTTCTGTCCTTGTTTGTACAGCCCAGGCCACTCTTGGCCATTGTTGTTGCCAAGGTTTGCTGCTGGCCCTTGTCCTGCTCACTGCCCACCAGGATCTCCAGAGCCTTTCTCACAGAGCTGCTCCTTGGGCAGTTTCTCATCTGTGCTGTTGCAAAGGATCATTTCATCCAGATAAAGACTTTGCCACTGCTTAATTTTATGATGTGCCTGTCAGCCTATTCCTCCAGGTCCCTTAGAATGGCAGTCGTGGCTCAGTTTGAAGACATTGCACACCTGGTGACCAAGCTGTCTGCTGCCTCCTCTCACCCACTGGTAAAGATTCTAAACAGGTCCCTGGGACAGGTCCCAGTGCAGACCACTGTGGTATTCCTCTTGTTGCCAAACTCCGGGTAAAGATGAGTTATCACTCAATCACCCTCTAAACCCAACAAGCTATCCAGACTACAAACCACCTGAATTTTTCCTATTCCTACTTTAGCATCCCATCTTGAATACAAGAATATGATGGGAAAAAACCTTGAATGCCTTGCTAAACCTAATGAAAACAACATCTGCTGCTCTCCCATCAACCTGTAACACAGTCCCAGGTGGAAATCAGGCTGGCCAGGCATGACTGACCCTTGGTAAATCCATGCTGACTGCTACCAGTCCCTTTCTTCTCCTTCCTGCACCCAGAAATGTGCTCTGAGAGGACTCACTGTGTGACATCTCCAGGAACCAAAGAGAATCTGACTGGTTTGTACTTCCCTGGTCATCCTCTGGCCTTTTCTAAAGGTGTTGTTTTGAAGACGTTTCAGAACAAATGAGAAGGAAGACCTTATTTAGGCCTCTAAATCTACAGCTAGTGTTAAAAAAACATTTCCCAAATTTTCTTTATTCATCATCATTCCCAGAGATGTCTCATACCCATATAACCATGCTGGAGAGTTTGCTCAGTTTTGATCACAATTTTACGATATCACAATGAATTCCAGTTTATGTGAAAAAGCATTTTACTTCCAACTCCATCAGGTGTTGTGAGAGAAGATGAGGGTGTTTGGTACACCACCATGTAAAGTTCCCCCTATAAAATCTGTTAATCTGGGAAATTACAGCAAAAATATATTTGTCTGTTTGATGCAAGCCCATATTTTTAGAGAGATGATAAGGTTGTTCTTAAGAAGCTGTCAGCTTCAGCTTTTTAACATCTTCTTTGTGGGTAGATTTATTATAGTCCTTTAATCACAGACAGAGAACATCAAAAGGTTTACAGAAGTTCATGCGTCTTCATGCCCTAACTGCAAGGCATCTGAGACTAATATACAGCTTCACTGAAAAAACAAAATGCAAATGTCAAATGCAGCTCCTCATACACAGCTACAAAGAAAATAAAAACCCAGTAAAATCATGCAATTTATTCTGGAACAAATCATCTTGGAATTCTTGGAGAGCATGTTAAAATACATGTGATTCCATGCACAAGTCCTCAGAAACCCAAATCAAAGAACTTCCATTGGCATTACAGGACTGGTCAGGATGTTATCAACACTGTAAACAATGCTATAAACACTGCAATACCACCCCTTTTACATGTCAATCAGTCATGTAAGGGAACATCTATATACATCCCGTGGAAGAGAGAGATGAAGGCCTTCCCTGTACCTCAGGATTCAGACTTTGAACAGCAGCCGGCAGCTGCAAGTAAATACTTTATTAAACAGCTACTGCTAGTTGCAAAATACCTGTTGCTCAGTTGAGACCCACTGGTAGGTGAGGAGAAAAGATTGAAATTAGGATGATTAAACTGAGAAAAAGTGCTGTATTTGTGGGACCATAAAAATGACAGTAGCAGTTAACTTATCTGAAGCTACTAATAACTTATTAGCATCCTGAAAAAGACAATCTAAGGTAGAAGTTGATACTACAGTATATTTCTTGTAATACTTTTTAGTATTCATTAGTTCCAGTCTGCAAACAGCTTGGAAAAAAATTACTATTAATTTCATGTTTGCTCCCATCTAACTGAACATGGATTCAGATAGTTGATTTTATAGTCTATTTAAATTTTTGTGGGTAAGATACGAGTAATAAAATAAGGCTATACATACGTCTTTGCCAAACAGCAACAAGAGTTTGTACCCAAAAGTCTGTGTGATTAATTTAAGAAATAGCTTTTCAGAAAAGATCAAATACTACTTCTAGTCACTCCATAAGCTGTTCTATGGCTCCACTATGCTGCTACTTAGTCACGTTTATCTCTACTCTATCATCTCATACTTTTATATGTATTAGTTTTCAGTGAAAAGCTTAAAAATCAGTTTGTAATAATTTTACTCTTTTTAGGTGAATAAATAGTTTTGGGTTAAAAGTAGAAAAGTATTATGACCATCCAATCAGTTTTCTCCTGTGCTGAGGGAACCAAAGAAATGGTCATGTAAAATGAAAAAAAATCTACTGAAGAGTTAGTTTGTCCTATAAAAATGAATGAAAGTCTCTATACTGTTACTATTTTGTTTTGTTCACCACGCTGTTATTTTCTGAAAAAATATTTATTTGTGAGACAGGTGGGAATTTCTTCTGCTTGTTTTCATCCTCAAAATGCTGGCTGCCTAGACTAAGCCATATAGCTATTTTCTAAAGGAGGTTTTGCTCAAAACCTCAGAATGGTTTGTCATTTAGACAGGCATCTCTCTCTTGTCTGGTGGAAGCCCTTGATAACTCAGTTGAACTGGATACTTAGCTTTTAGACACCTTGAATTGCATTTGTGAGGATGTAAGAAATTCTACTTATACACAGGAAGCTTAATTCATAAGAAGCGTGAAATGTCATTAATAAAAAGTTAAAGTGACACAGTAGTGAATATAATCTGGCTGAGATCTTACAAATGCTTCTGAAGGTGCATAACTTAACCCCTGGGAGCAGTTCTGCTCATGCCAGGAGAACTAATCCCATGAGCAGAGGTATGAGTGGAAACGTATGCTGGGTTATTTGAGGTACACATAGTCAACAGCAGGAAATTTTTTAGCATTCGCCTTTTCCATCAGAGAGACTTTGATATGACAAAATCATTTAAAAGTATAAAACTTGATTTTATAGTATCAAGACCACGCAATTCAAGTTGGAAAAGAAAAGATGAATGCAAGTTTGAGTTTTATGCATGAGATGTTCTCTTCCAGTTAACCAAACGGCAAAAAGTGTGTCACCATGTGATTAATAGCTAAATATAATATGGTGCTGCATAAACAACCACTGTAAATATAGCTATCTTCACAGCAGGGGAAGCCTCAGCACATATAACATCAGGCTAGCTGACAGCCAGAGAGATTACAGTATTTCATTTCAGGCACAAGTCTCAGTCAGAGTGGCTGTGGTCAGCAAGAAACTGTTTCTAATATGTTTGGCTGGACCTAGAAGTTAATTTATTGACTGCTGCCAGATTTACCGGGCAGGCTTTAATGGTCCATTGATTTTAATGGACTCTTAATCAACATGGCAAATTATAACTCGTAAGGCCACCAGGAACAGAGAAACAGGAGAGTATAGGCAGCACTGGTTTGATGTAGGCAGCAGTGATTGGAGAGAGGTATCTCAGTGACATGTAGAATATTACTATTCTCTTTCCATATCCTCTGAGCATATAGCAAATATAAAACCAAAATATCTTATAGTTGCCTGCAGTGGCAATGTTCAGCCCCCCTGCCCACACGAGAAATAAAACTTCCTTCATGGATTTAGGTTGGCCAGAAAATTACTAAGTGCTAAAAAACTGAGTTACATACCACTGTCTTAAAAATATAAAAGTAGATCACAAAAGCGAGAAAGTTCAAGCTTGTCTGCTCAGACTGCTCTGTTTTCCATCCCCACAGAAGGAACACAGCTGGCCGTCTCCTCCAAAGTTAAGCACATCATTTACACTGGTCTCCAGGCTTTGTCCTGAGCTAATTCCTTCCTCAGAAGAAATCATACTGCCTATCTTCAACACCTCATCTCCAGGTAAATGTACTTTTCCCTGAAGGCCGGTTGGGTAAGACCCCCAGGTGCTTGAGCCCCTTTGGCTTTTGAACAGAATCATAGAGTCTTTTAGACTGGAAATCACCTTTAGGATCCCCTAAGTCCAACCATTGCCCCAGCACTGCCCAGTTCACCACTAAACCATGTCCCCAAGTGCCACATCTACATGTCTTTTAAATGTCTCTGAAGAGGAATTAGAAAACTTGGGCATGTGGACCTAGTGCACAGTCTCTCCACAGTAAACTCTGTCAGCAAGCAACTAAAGGTAAACCCAGGCACATGGCTGTTTTCAACTCCTCATCACACTCACAACGGTGTTGGTGTAACAGATGCTATTCCTGTAGAAGAAGATCAACCTTTTAGTGCTAAAACATTGTCCAGAGGGACAATATAGTATAATTGCAAATGACAAATAGTTGCCGCATTGTAAAAGCCATATGCACTTTGTTTCTTATATGCATACTGATTTTCATGTTCCAGAAAGATAAATTTAGCCTGGCAGATGTCCAGGTTATACACCTAGGAGAAGTGAGGAATGTAGAGATGATCATACAAGAGATGACAGGAAAAAATTGGCTTGTTTAAAACAGGAAAGTAAAGACTGAGAAGAGAAACAGTTTTGATTTATATGTAACATCAGGGGGTAGATGTCTACCAAGAAAGGAGCTGCAGGGCAGTTCTAGCAAAAGAATAAATGAGTACAGCCATGAATAGATTTCAGAAAAAAACCTAAACTGTTTGCACCAATAAGAATTATGTCCTAGCAACAGTTTTTCAACAGGAACAATGTGAGCAAAAACCGAAGTTACTTTTAAGATGCAATTCAAGTATCAAGTATTTTAAGAAAAGGATTATATAATGTGTTGGCATGTGACAGCAAGGGATGGAGTCTGATAAATCTGAAAGCCCCTTCTCATCCCACATTTCCTGTAGCCAGCACGTTGTGATGCTGGTTTGATAGTGCAAAAAGGTTACAGGTGCTTTTCATAATGCTTCTCAGATAGAGCCAGGTTACAGGATGCAAAGAACAGGGATGATGACTCCTCCAGAAGCAAGATGTCCATGGGAAAGCAGGCAAAACTGCTAAGTTATTTTTTTTTCAATTATACACAGGTCTCCCAAGTGTCCATGTTTTTTGAAAGCTGATACATGCTGAGATTAAATCCAGTAGTAATGAATTCCAGTGAATAGTGTTCAGCTGGAGACAGAAGCAAAGATACTCATTTTGGGAAGCTGGTGAACAAAATTCAATGCAGACTTAGACCAAGGAAGCCATTTTTTAAGATGCCAATGGACAAAACGAAAAGGTTTAATATAAATAATATATAATATAAACCTTTAAAGGTTTAAAGGTCATAAAACTTCTCAGTATCCTTAGTGCAGTTTGCAAAACCCCAGGCTTCACAACATTTGAAAGCTTGTGTGAACAATCTCTCCCATAGATCCTAGCTCCTGTGGATTGCCACTCTTGGATGGGNGCTATTCCTGTAGAAGAAGATCAACCTTTTAGTGCTAAAACATTGTCCAGAGGGACAATATAGTATAATTGCAAATGACAAATAGTTGCCGCATTGTAAAAGCCATATGCACTTTGTTTCTTATATGCATACTGATTTTCATGTTCCAGAAAGATAAATTTAGCCTGGCAGATGTCCAGGTTATACACCTAGGAGAAGTGAGGAATGTAGAGATGATCATACAAGAGATGACAGGAAAAAATTGGCTTGTTTAAAACAGGAAAGTAAAGACTGAGAAGAGAAACAGTTTTGATTTATATGTAACATCAGGGGGTAGATGTCTACCAAGAAAGGAGCTGCAGGGCAGTTCTAGCAAAAGAATAAATGAGTACAGCCATGAATAGATTTCAGAAAAAAACCTAAACTGTTTGCACCAATAAGAATTATGTCCTAGCAACAGTTTTTCAACAGGAACAATGTGAGCAAAAACCGAAGTTACTTTTAAGATGCAATTCAAGTATCAAGTATTTTAAGAAAAGGATTATATAATGTGTTGGCATGTGACAGCAAGGGATGGAGTCTGATAAATCTGAAAGCCCCTTCTCATCCCACATTTCCTGTAGCCAGCACGTTGTGATGCTGGTTTGATAGTGCAAAAAGGTTACAGGTGCTTTTCATAATGCTTCTCAGATAGAGCCAGGTTACAGGATGCAAAGAACAGGGATGATGACTCCTCCAGAAGCAAGATGTCCATGGGAAAGCAGGCAAAACTGCTAAGTTATTTTTTTTTCAATTATACACAGGTCTCCCAAGTGTCCATGTTTTTTGAAAGCTGATACATGCTGAGATTAAATCCAGTAGTAATGAATTCCAGTGAATAGTGTTCAGCTGGAGACAGAAGCAAAGATACTCATTTTGGGAAGCTGGTGAACAAAATTCAATGCAGACTTAGACCAAGGAAGCCATTTTTTAAGATGCCAATGGACAAAACGAAAAGGTTTAATATAAATAATATATAATATAAACCTTTAAAGGTTTAAAGGTCATAAAACTTCTCAGTATCCTTAGTGCAGTTTGCAAAACCCCAGGCTTCACAACATTTGAAAGCTTGTGTGAACAATCTCTCCCATAGATCCTAGCTCCTGTGGATTGCCACTCTTGGATGGGTAGAAAGAGTAGACAAAAATGCCACTGTTAAAGTTTTTTGGCCCTTCATTTTGTAATGGTGACCAGGACTCAAAAACCTGTATAAAGCTGGTAAAGATTTTGAAAACAGGGAAAATGTTCTCAAAACTAAGAGGAGTCCTGTTTTCTTTGAAAGGCTTTACACTTTCCTAACACAATACTCTTTTTCCATAGGAATTCCAAAGAAGTAGGAATTCCATAGAAGGAAGAATTCCATAGGAATTCTGCAAGTGCAGAACCAGTGAATGAAATGAATGAATGAAGGAGTAGTCAGGATAAAATGTTGAGAATGGATGATAGCTCCTCAGACAGACAGACAGACAGATTTACTCAGGTCAGTGTTTCCTGTGGCCAGGGCGTGGCAGGCTCCCAAGGCACCTGCTGTCACCTGGGAGCAGGGTTTGACACAACACCTCTGACAGCAGCTCCGATAAACAGCCCTTGGGGCTTTTACAGCTGAACCAAACTCTGACACTTTTGAAGCTCTCAGTTTACAAAACAAACTTGTGTAAGTGTTTAATTCCTCAAAAAACCACAGGAGGTTATGGCAGCTGCTTTACAATCCTAAAAGACCCTAGAGCAGACCTTTTGGCAGCTCTGCATCCTGGCACTCGCTATCCAACAGTCCGTCTTCTGTGGCATCTAAGTGGAAGTGACAGTCTGTCATGACCTAGAGGACAGCCAGCCACCCTCCCAGTCACAGAGGAAATGAAGAACATCCTTCTTGAATATGAGGGCTTCAGAAATGCAAAAGCCCTTGAGAGTCAGGGTGTTATGTATAAGACTCCAGTGAATCAGAGGCCCAGAGCCTTCAGCTGGGAATCGGGCATGAGATGGGAACTCTTTTCCTCTACAAACAGCAGCTGCTAACCTTAGAGAGGCCCAAGGGCTGGGCTCAGCACAGGGCTAAGCACCTTCTAAGCTGTTTCAGACTAGGGTTAGAGTGACCAGCTGATACAGCCATGGGAAATCCCAATGCTTTCTGCAGGCCATATGTAAGCCCTTTGGTTGGATCCTGCACTCAATACTTTGCCTAATTCCTTCCAGGTGTTCCAGTCCCTTTTCAACTGCACCATGGGGCCAGTCTGGGCTGATGAGGCAGCCTGGGGGCCTTACAAGAGAGTGTCAGGATTACAAAAGTCTATGACGAAGAGGGTTTTCACAGAGCCACAGGTCTGGCACATACCAAATTTCAGGGTACTCCAATGCAGAAAGCTGAGTGTAAACATGGTGTGTTTGTACATACATAGACCCTACTGTCTGAGGGATGTGTCCAGACACCCCGTGTGTGCTGCCCAAAGGCACTGTCCTGGCTGTGTTGTGAAGGTCAGGAGCAGTTGGGTGCTTTTTCTGACCAGCAAGGGGACAGACAGAATGGACAGACAGATCCTGGTATAACTATGTCAGTGCTCATTTCAGGCCTGACGACACTGGCAACTTCCCACAGCTTCATAATAAAAACTACTATGTGAGTAAAATAAATATCTCTTATTAGGCAGATCAATATAGTTTTTCCAAGCATAAATAGCTCATTTAATAAAAAGATGCAACCTCTAGCCTCAAGTCTTAAGATACTTTCAGAGGGCTTTATAAACATTTAATGCAGTATACAAGTAGAATCTGTGGGGTCTTTAACCTTGGACAGCCTGGAGTATGGACTTACCCACAGCTATTTTTCCACTCCAGAGTGGTCTTAGAATGTCTTAGAAAATTGAATAAAGCTTTGAAAAAGTTTATTTGGTCTTCACAAGGTAGTAAAGTATGTAGAGGATATTATAACAACACAAATAATGAAAACTGTGACCAGGTGTAAAGGATGATAGACACAAAACCCAGCACATTGTAGAGCATCAGTCAAGTTATGTATGAGTTGTATGTGATGGGTGCATACCTAAAATGAGAAATAACAGTGGTTCAAATATCACCAGTAACATCACTCCCTAGAATCAAAACATAGTCTTTGGAAGGTTCGATTTTCACTTTAAATTCAGCACAAGGTATCTGCTTCAGCAACCCCTGCATTTATTCAGGGTCTATTCCCCACTGATAAGAAACTCAGATAATTTTTTCTGTAAAGTGCAAGATCTCTTAAGAAAGATGAGAGAGACATAGCTGAAACTCTGATTCTTGTCTGCAATTCCACATGACATTTGTCAGAAAGAACAGCTCCGATCAGGTACTGTATTCATTTGGGGTCTCTAGATTTTGAGTACTGGAAGAGACCATAAATAAATAGATTTTCCAGTTTGCTTACTTCTAATCTTTTAGATTAGAAGTGTCATCATTTTTGATGACTGTCACTATTCCACAGTAGTTTGTTTTCCTTTTGTAACTTTTGTACACAAGAAAGAAAAAACATTTTGTAAATAGCAGCAAGGTAAACTGCAAAGTCATAATTGGCAGAAAGGGAAGAGCAATGCCTTTTAAAGCTTTTTTAAAAGGTTTGAGTTTCAAGTTGATAGCATCACTTCAAACTAATGAGACAAAGTAAGAGGTGGAAAATATGCAAATGCACTAAGAAAACGTTAGGTTGGCACTGTTGACAATTAACTAATGATTATTAATTCCCATGATACTCATTGTAATAATGATAATTATGATTTACTGATTTTGTTTCATTGTGAAGGCTGTTAACATTTGATTTTCTGGGCTCTTCCTTACAATTTCCATTAACTACTGTCCACCTCCTCTCTAGTTCCTCTATCAAAACTAAAAAAATTAACTGTCTTTAAAGTCTGCTCCAGAAGTCTTTTTCAATTGACTTTCAAACTAATTGGAAATTATGTATTTCCGCTGCCAGTCTGCCCCATCATCACACCTCTCAAAATATGACTTTGTTGAAAGAAGCTTATTCTTCCTTTTTTTACCATGATTTACAGACATGCTTTTCCATTTGCTGACTCCAGTAACTGACTTATTGTCCAGCCCAGATCCTTACCATTTTACATGGCTCCACTCACATTTTAGTGAGCCCAGCATCTAAGCTACCGACTCATTTCCTGGCCCTTTCTGCTGAGGGTCATTTGCTGCCACTTCATCCACCTCCATCTGCTCGATGCCCCAGCTCAAGTAGCACAAGTAACCTTCCTCATTAAGTCTTCCTAATAAAGGCAATGAAGACCACTCAGTTGGAGATCTAGACCATCGTCACAAATTATGGATAATCTACATAATGCAGATGTAGGAAGAATAAGCTTGACATTATTTATTTGATACAATAGGTAAAACAGTTTTCTTTATAAAATCCAACAATGGCTACCTCTTATGAAGGTCATACCCATCCCAACCTACACTTATTCTGGACAATTAATACCATGCGTGAATTTCCAGATTTTTTCTGTTACCAGAAAAATCCCCTCAGGGTCCTCACATTGCTAATACTGATGGAGCCTGGGAAAGCTTCAGTGATCCCTGTTATAGCGACTCCAGACTTTTGAAGTGTTTTAAGTCAGTTTTAGGGAATTTTTAAACTATAGTTTAAAACAAAAATCCACATCTTCCAGAAGCTGAAGGAAATCTACCATTCATACTGATATCTCACTAGATCTGTAATTTTTGCTTCCTCCTCCTCCAGCAAGTGCTGGATTTAGTTGTCTCAGTCTTTTGGCTGTTGCCTGGCTGGTGCAAAGGCTTTGCTGCAGCTCAGCTCCCCATGACCCTTGGCAATTAGAATGAAGCACCCAGTGCCACCCTGACCAATGGGAGACAAAGGCAAATTATTCTGTGAAATTCCTTTTGGAAGGCTGACTTGACCTGGTTGCTTCCCACCAGTGCAGCCATGGTTGGCGAGCCTGTGCTGAGTGGTGAGGTAGCAGAGCAGGCAGTGCCTGAGCTGCAAACTGCACCGGGGCTGCCAACTTTGTGAGACACAAGGCCTCAAGTTTGCAGAGCAGAAGAGACCAGAGCTGTGGGCCAAGTACCATGTTCCATTTTGGTCCCACTGCTGGGCAGTCAAACCCAGTCAGCCTGGAAGGTGCCAGAGGGCTCTGTTGGGTCAGTATGCCAACAGAGCTCCTTTGCAGAGCTCCTTTGCAGAGCTCCTATGCATTGATTTCAGTCACTTAATCAGATTTTCCTTGTTCTTTACTGGCAGATCAGCTGTCCATGTCTTCAGTGTCCTCTTACAAAGAGGCCCAAGGGCTAAACCTGTAATAATACAAGCACATAAATATATTTGCATACCACATGGTGACTTTAGCAGAAAACAAGTTTTTCCAGGCCTCGTGTAGATGAAAAGAGCTATTATTGATGCAACAGTACTGCAGAAGTGTTTGCAGAAGCTTTCACATCCAACTGCTACTTCACCATTGGAAACAAATCCACAAACCAGTTTGTACCTACTTGCAATCAGAGTTCCTTTCATCTGTTCGTACCTAATGCAAAAAATGAAGAATTTTTAAAAAAAGCATTTTACCAGTATCATATCTCTGAGGCTTCAGGTTTCCTTCTTTACTGTGTCCCTGAAGTGCTTGGGGATGCAGGAACATTCTGCAAACACTGGGAAATTCTGAGGGGCATTGCCTTCCTCTGCCTAGCAGGAGACAGATAGTGAGAGGTAGGTATGCAGCAGAGGGAGGCAGGAATATGAAACACATTCCTGGATGTCCATTTGGCTGCTCTAGCCACTCAAACCACATTCCCAAAATGTAGGTGCAGAGCTGAGCTGTTGGGAGGGGACTCAGGAGATGGAATAGCTGAGAATAAGGTGGAGCCCAACAAAATTGTAGTGAGTATCATGGGAATGCAGGTCTAATACAAACAAGGACATTTCTTCCTTCCATGCCTTCTAGATTTTCCATGACATAGGTCCAGGAAATTTGTACTTGTAGAGGAAACTCATCACAACTGATGATAGATTCTCACCCCTAAAAAGGGTGATTTAATCAGAACAAACATCACATTTTTTTAGGAAAAACATCACCTTTCAGCCCACCGAGACAACCAAGGCTTTGCCTTGGGACTTGTCTTCAAAGCTCAGGAAAACAACAAATATGGCAGATACCCATACTCCAGAGCCCCTGGTTCACTATACAGAGAAGCACTTGGATGTTGAGATGTTGCTGAAGGAGTTGGTGTTGGGAGGCAGCCTGACCTTTTGCAAAATAATGGAAAGAGATTGAGAGATGTTCCTGTTAGATATGGGATAATATCCGCCCCATGGCATGCCCAGAAGGAACTGAAAGTATAGGCCAGGTGGATTGCTGTTAGAGAGGAGTCATGGAGGGGATTCTCAGGTTAGTTAGAAGGAGAGAAGTGACAATTATTCATCAAACATTAAGAACTTTGGGAAACAGGAGAGGAACAGCTACATTGTATTATCTGGAGAAATTCAGAAAAGAAGGGGGAAAATGGAGGTGAAATATTAATATAAAATGGATGTGCAGAAAGGACTTTCTCTTGTCAGAATGGGAGCAAAGAATTTGCTAATACCTTCCAATGCAGTTCATCTTTTTTTTTTCCCCTGACAATAAAAATGTACCAGATGGATATGGTTAACCAAATCCCTTGAGGATAAAGGTTTTAATTTCCTTCATTTGCTTCTTTTCACCTTTATCAACACTGAGGAAGGGATGAGAGACCAAAACAAATTCACAGAACCATTCATCAACAGCCCAGGGGAAGTAAAATCCCTGTGCAAAGGTTTCACTGGCAGAAGGACAAATATGTGCTACATGCCAATGGCAGCCCATTGTCTGGACTTCCTCCATATTAATTCCCTTGCCTGATATTTTATGTTGCAAATATGGCAATAGGAGAGCGGCATCCTCATGGTGCAATACGATATCAATGTGCCATAAATAGCAGCAAGACAATGTCTGAAAGCAATTAAGGGCTACTGTATATGACCCTGTCAGCACATTTAAGATGATTTGAAATAGTCTAATTCGGCTCCCACAGATATGAATAAGGGTTTGTCTATTTAAATTCCCAGGAAAGCTCATCTGAATTTACTTCTGAATGGAGTACCATAACCCCCTGCATGCAGGATTATAGCTGCCTTTGATGATACAATTTAGTTCACTCCCAAAGGAGCAGTGGATCAAAAACTCTCATTAAGAACAGACTGTCCATTTAAAATTAACACAGATATTCATTTCCTGCTGCTGTGGAGCTGTGGCACCCAGGGGTGACTGGGCAGCAGGTGGCATGTCTCATCCCTTGGTTTTTGTTTCTTGTGGTCTCTGGTTGAAAGGATGGATCTTGGGTTTGGGTGATTTTGCTGGCGTACTGCGCTTCTTGTAGGGTGACTTGAGGTGCATGAAGAATAGGTTTTGGGGAAATTCAGATGTATTCTCTGGTGGTCACATGTCCAGGGATTGCTTTGATATGGGCAAGGAGAGGATATCCCCAGAACTTGGGCATCTGGAAGAAGAAGTGTGTCCCCTGGTTAGACATTTAGTGCTGAACAGCTGCTGTGGGGCTGTTCTACCTGTCCCTGTACAGGTTAAAAAGTCCCAAGCACAGGACAAATGTGGAAGGAGGGAGATCACTGTGAAAGGTGAAGATTTCTCAGATTTTTGCAATTATTCTTCTAAACATAAATATAACTGTTTAGCTGCCTGTACAACTGAGGCATTGATATTTGTTGGAGTATTAATTAATTCATACTGTATTAAATTTAGAACTTATTTATTTTTGTAAGTAGGTGTTTTATCTGCAGGAAATTATGACAGGTACTGGATTGATCTGACCTTTACCAGTGGGAATATGTTCCTGCAGCTGTTCACACTGGGAGGAGCTCCAGCAATGTCATTGATTTTACTCTCTCTGTAACAACACCCCACTTGCTCTCTTAGACCAAACACCTACCCCACTAATGTGGAATCGCTCGTGTCTCAGCTGCTTCATTAATCACACTGATGTTTGGGTATTTTGCATTTCTAATCAAACCTCTATCTGCCATATCAATACCCAATTGATTGTGTTTACAGACCTAGGGAATGCTTTGCAAGAATACTGATAAACTTTTCACTTAAAAAGGAGGACTACATCATCTGTATTTAACTAAAAGATAAAATCCAGAGTCTCAGTATTAGAAATAAACAGAACATCCACCACTTAATTTCACTGAGTTATCTCTGTGCTGAGTCTCATAATTTCTGTTTGACTTAGGCAAACTTCAGAAAGGCATTTGGACACATGGAGAGATGCAGAACAAACCATTTTCTTCTGTATTTTGCTTCAATAGTTTATAACCTCCCTAAAATATATTTGCACCTAATTTCTCATGTAAATTTGTCTAGCCTTGCTTTGAATCATTATTTATTGTTATGCCATCATCCATAATTATAAAGTGAATTAAAGAACACTTCTATTCCCAGTTAATATTCCTCTTGAGGTCCCCCTAAACTTTTCTTTCCTTAGCTAAAGTGAAGGTGCTCTTTACATCTCCCACGGAATTGTATTTCCTCTACTCTCCACAATTTTTAGGGTATTTTTGGCACTCTCAGCAGCATTTCATTGTTCTTTTAATATAAGTATGCCAGAACATAACATTATCCTAGACCTATTCTAGCCAATTTTGTACATAAAGGTAAAAGCCATCTTTCCACCCTTAATCATTATTTCCCTCTTTACAATGTCAAGAATGTTTTTAACCCTTTCTATCACAAAATGCTGCAGCAGTTTATGCATTCAGACTTCCCTGAATGCTTTCTAGAATTACTTTCCAGACCTTTCCACCCCCATCTGGGTGCTAAAACCAATTCTCTGTTGGCCAAAGCAAATACTGCAGGCTATACTGAGACATGCAAGACACAAATGCCACCTGCATGCTTGTTAGGTCTTCCAGGTAAATATAAATTTAGTCATGTCAGTTCACAGCCAGCACAGGAACTGACAGATATGAGCATTGCAATGACTATCTTGTTCATATGGAGATAACTCTTCTTGGCTTCAAAAAAGCCTAAGAACTTGTATGGACTCTACTATCTAGAAACCTGAGTCCCTTGTAAGGTTTTCTGTATTTATGCAGAAGACACACCTGGATACATTCAGGTGTTCATACCGGTGTATGAAGAAGAAAAAAGAAGTCACTGACGTGTAAGTAAAAGCTCTTACGTGAAAGACTGCAACTTTTCCCATCCTTGGCATGGAGAGCACCCAAGTCTCTGTGTTATTGGCCAGTGGGAGGCAACACTCCAGTCCTTCAGCTAAACTTATTCTGTGCTTCGCAAAGGAAGAATAATTTGCTAATCCAATATCTAATGTTTTATCTGAGGATTTGGCACTTGCTTTTACAGGGAGAGACCTGAGGTCTAGTCCCTGCCCTGAGGGTAATACACGCATTAGACTGGGAGGGATTTGTTAAAGTGATAAACTGCTTCTTACTTCAGGAACAGAAATCCTAACATGCAGAGAGTTTACCCCAAACTGATCCCTGGACTGTGTTTAGATTAATTTATGACAACAAAGTTTCTGCTCTGTGCAGTATTCACTCAATTTAAATGAGTAACAATAAAAATGTTTTGAAATGTGGCTTTATCTAGGGTGGAATTATGTATCCTAAACTTTGATTAAGTTTTCACAAGGTCTTACTGATTTTGGCACATACATTTCGTTGTCTGTCTACAGGACTATGTCAAGTAAGCTATTATATGAGCTATAGAACAATTTTTCTGGTAATATTTTACATATCACTTTTCTCCACTGTAGTCCTACTTTTCCCAAATGTTTTATCTCCAGCAGCAGCCTCAAAGACTTTTTTGCCTGTGCACTGGGTGGTAGTTAATTATGACCTCTAACGAACCTACTGAATTACACCAATCAAGAAATACATTTACTGGGGCTTTCCACGGATGCAGCTATATTGGTGTACTGAATATATACCCTCAAAAAACCCCACAGGCTTCCTAACTGCTCTATGCTAGTGATTAGACAAGATTAACATTTCACGGGAACTGTGTCAGCACGAATGTGAATGTGGTAAAATTGAGTGCAGTGATAATACTTTGTGGTGAACAAGTTTTCAATCAATGATTCAAAATTATAGCATGTTATCTTCCCTCAGCTAAAATTGCAGAGGCTGCAGATAAAATGTTGACTTTATTTTCCATATTTGACTGGAGATTATGTATTTTCCTGTACTGACAGCTCAGAATTATCATTAAAGATTAGTCTTATTCACATCACTTTCATGGCAAACACTGAGAAAAGTATAAAAAAAGTATATTCCAAGTCAATTTTTGTATCTCCAGCCATGGGCAAAGGACATAGGTTGCCACATTGCCCATTGCTACTGTTTTGGGGTGGTGATAGGGATGAGCAGTGCAGAGGAGTGGTCATGGTTATCAGCAGACAACATGCCTGCCTGTGCCTGGTTGTGAAAAGGATGGTAGGATCATGTCCCCAGCCTTTCCCTCCATAAACCAGTCATGTCCACACCTCTTCCCTCAAATCCTGGTCTCAATGCCACCATGTCCCTGAATGTTCCTGAGTTTTTGTGATCCTCTCTCCAAACAACAATGCCCTTAGGTGCTGTGAAGCACAGGTCACCACATGGATGAGGCTGCCTCATTCACAGGCAAGATGATGTGGGGGAAGTGATGAGGCCTCTGCAATCCTGCCCTGTGTCCAGGGGATCCCTGCCAGGCAGCAGGGGGAAAACATGGACCGTGGAAAACAGGGGTCCTGACAGCAACAATGGCTCATGGCTGAATGAACAGGAACAGAAACAGAGATCAGGGGGAGTTTTCTGTTGCCTACTTGGCACTCAATAGACCATATCAAGACATTGCAGTTTTGTCCCCTCCCACTAGGAAAAGTACACTGATAAACTGGAGTGAGAGCAAGGGAGATGATGGGGCTGGAGCATGTGTTCTGTGAGGAGATACTAGAGAACTCCCACAAGGGAAGTGAACTTGTTTAACCTGACATAAATATGGCTTTAGGTGGCCTACCAGCAGCCCAGAGTGCCTGTGGGAAAGCCACTGAGGATACCTTCAAAGTGGGGCTGGGCAGGAAGAAAGACACAAAAGGCATAAAAGCTGAGATGTGAGAGTTTCAACCCGAGCGTAAGGAGACACCCTTTGTCCATGAGAACAATTGGTCAGAGGACAGAGAGGTTTTGCAGTCTCTGGCTTTTGAGGCTTTCAAGACTGAACTGTATGAAGACCTCAACAGCGTGGTCTGAACTCGGAGCTGACCTGCTGTGAGCAGCAGATTGGATCAGAGACATGTGAGGTCCCTCCCAGCCTGAGTTATTCTGTGATTTTTATTAGCAAACTATCCCTTCCCCATCACTGGATAACACTGCCCTACTCTTACTAGATATGGCCACCAGTGATGGCAATTTAAATAATCAGTAAAAGTCATCCCAAATAAATACAAAGGAATTAAAAGAGAAATGAGACTCCTGTGTAAAGACAACTTTTCATCCATATATTGAACCTGTAGATATGAAAGGAGAGGTGCAACAAAAAGCCTGATATATGTATTGATTTATGGTAGTGTAACACCAATAACACTGCATATCAAGCAGGCTGGTCAAACGCTGGCGCACACTTCTCAGAGAAATTGTGGTCTTCACTCTTGAAGATACTCACAACTTGGCTATATGTGCTCTGATCTAACTTTGAAGGTGCATCTCATTTCAAAGCTGGCCTTTTTTGGATGAGATGTTAGAGCAAATGGCCTCCTGAAACCCTGTACAACATAAAATGCAAGAACAGAAACCTCTCAGGAGACCTGAGATCTAGGCAGGAGAGGTGGTGCCAGGAGAGCACTGAGGACATCCAGCTGACAGCTGATAAGCATGGAAAGTTTTTACAAGACCCCTGTCTCTTACCCCTTCTCTATTGGTTCTTCTCCCCTCAAGAGAGCAGTGCTCACCTTGCCAAGAGAAGAGATGGAGTGGGGGGCTAAGAACATTAACAGCCTTTTCAGTTACAAGTCCAGCATGTGAAGATCTTAGTATGAGAAAATGAGGTCTTCGGTCATAACACATAGGGTATATATATGTGTATATATATATATATACACATATATATATGCAGTTTCTTCCTTAAGAACCAACCATTCTGGAGACATTTGATATCATTTGTTAATATTTGTTTTGTCTCTGGTGGCAAGGCATCAGCTGAAGACATGATTTCTATGACACATATCAGACAGGAGAACCGCATCTAAATCAGATGTGGCTCAGCTTTTCCAGCTGATGTGGCTGAACACAACCCACAGGAGTTCAGCAGTACATCCATCTTTTATCTGCCTGCAAAAGGCCTGATAACCTGGGATCTTCCTCCTTGCTTTTGCTGGAAACACCTTGCTCAAATGATTTTAGAGCACTGCCAGAGAGTGCAGCTGAAAAATGCTTGATGCTCATTTTGTGTGAATAGAGATGACTGAAATATTATCAAGAGTAGCAGAGGCTGCTGTTTCTGAAGTGAGCACCGAGGATAGTTCAGGTCACCTAAGGGAAGTGATGGTGCTGGAGGATATGAGGATGGAGGTGTCACATGTCCCCAGCTCCCCTTTTGCAAGCAGTGATTGCTGCCACTCACGGCTGCAGCATCTGCTGCTGGAAAGGCTGGAAGCACCTACAAAATCTTAAGGCCCTTTCACGATGGAACTTTATGGGAAATACCCCCTGGCACTCATCTCAGCCGGCTCCAGCTGACACCAAGCAAAGCGAGGCACTGCTCTGCAGCTCTGTGTGCAGGTAAGAAAACTGCTGTCCTCAGCCTGCCTGCCACCCTCAGGTGTGTTTTTAATCAGATAGCTTCAGGAAGCAGGTCATGACTACAATCTGGAGCCCTGCTGTGCCTTCACTAATGTCGACAAGTTTCTGATACAGCTAAAAAGCATAAATAAAATCCATAAATAAACAATCTGTGAGAGAAATGAAGCATTTTAACTGATGTGTGGGGATCTAATTTTTGTTTCTTAAGATTATCTGCCTTTGAATATTGGCTACAGTTCTGCTTTTCATTGCACTTGGACAGGAATATTTACAAAAAATGAAAAATAGCTTGCTTTCATTTTTGGAATCTAGCCATAAGATCGGATAAAATATTCCTGTTACAGGATGCAGTGCCCTGTGTCCTGGCAGAGGCTTGCTATGGAAGAGTAAAGTGAAACATAACTTCTGATAATGCAATGCATTGGACTCAGGAGTTGACAGGATTGCTACTAGAAATAAATTAAGCTTTTGGCACATGAGAAGGGCTGGGTTCTTGTCTCTAAGGCTCAGGATGTTTCTTCCCTATTGAGACAGATTCCATTTCTCTGTGATGCTTGTACTGCAATGTGCTGATTACAGTGACCTTCTTCAGGATTTATTACAGCTCTACATGGCACAAGGAAAGCTAAATAATAATGACAGATTCATGCCCCCAGGGAGCATCCAGTGTAAGAAAGGCACACTAAAATAGATGATAAGGCACAAAAGATGTAGGAAGAAGAACAAGATATCCAGAGAAGAAGATGCTTCCATCCAGCTTTATACTTGCTGTCTCTTCCCCTTGTTGCTGCCAGAATCAGGGACAGCATCTCTGATGATGAGTCAGTAGAGGCCAACGTGATGTAGCCCTAAGCCAGAGGTCTGAGCTCCTGTTCCCAGGGTACATGGCAACATGCAGATGTGTCAGTGTTCCTGCTGGAGGAGCAGGCAGAGTATTGTCACAGATGGACGAGTGTCTGTTGCTGGTGTGACAGATGAGCAATGGATCTAATTATATAACTGGAAGAGGAGAGCCATCTTGCACTCTCTGTGATCTAGGGAAGTCATTGCAAAGCTGCTATGTAGTACAAGGAGCAGGGTAACATTAGCTGCGCTACAGCACTGCAATACATCACGCATGTACCCATTTCATGGCCACCCTAATATATGTCAGTGCCTTTGCTTGCCCGTCCATCACTTGAAAAGGGACAGGAGATGTAAAAAGCCTGTCACATAACTGCACTGAAAGTTTCACACAACTCATGCAGAGAGCAATGAACTGTAGCAAGGGCTTATATTCACTTTCCATTGACTGCTCAGATGCTATTCATAAAAGAGCAGGGAAAAACAATTCCAGCTGACTGCATGTCCTAATGCATTTATGTTCCTATAATCATTCTGTTTTATCTCGATTATAACCAGAACAATGAGAGAGGGAGAAAGGCAGCAGAAAAGAAGAGGTATAGCTATATAATAGTTACCTATATCATGGATACTGAGGCACATGGAAAATGACGTGATTGGTGACAGTCAACATGATTTCATTAAAGGCAGGTTGTGCCTGACAAATTCAGTGGCCTTCTACAATGGGATTACAGCATTGGTGGATGAGGGAAAAGCAAAAGATAAAATCTAGTGCAAGGTATTTGACAATGTCCTGCACAACATTCTTGTCTCTAGTCTGCAGAGACATGGATTAGACAGATGGACCAGTTGGTGGATAGGAATTGACTGGACACTGAAATAGCTGCAGTCAACAACTCAATGTCCAAGTGTAGAACAGCGCGAATGGCATTCCTCAGGGGTTGGTATTGTGACTGGTGCTGTTTAACAACTTTGTCAGTGATGTGGCCAGTGTCATTGAGTGCACCCTCGGCAAGTTTGCCAGTGACACCAAGCTGTGCAGTGTGATTGACACGCTGGAGGGAAGGGATGCCATCCAGAGAGATCTTGACAGGCTTGAGAGGTGGCAATCCACAAAACACCATACACAGTTGAGTGATGGGCATGAAGAAGTATCCACTCTCCTAGTTTTCACTGTGGATGAAAAGCTGCTAATGAAATTGAATTATCCAATATAGTCAGCTAACTATGCTACCTTTGGGCTGCAGAGGCGTTTGAGGTTTTGCAAACCTACAGTTTTTTCTTTTATAAAAAATGACTATATGGAACAGAAAAATAAATTACATTGGTAATCCTCATAAAAAGTGTTTTAAAGAAACTATCTAAAGAAATTAGAGGAGAGACTTTTTACTGATGCCTTCTCTAGTTTAGCTAGCAGACTTCCTGCAGCTTCAGTAGCAGATCTACATGCTCTAGGACCTATGGCACTTCATTGTTAGTCGATATTTAATGACCTTCTGACCTGAATGATTTATATATTTCCATCTGAATTCCCCAAGAATAACCCTGTCATTTGGTGCTGGGTGTAAACAGATCACACCAGAGGTATGTGAAGGAGAAGTTGTGTAAAGATATGGATGTGGCTGCACAGATGAAAAGCAGCCTCCAGTATGGAGGGTTGCCTAGGGTGCTGGGAATGTGTTAAGCATACCTAGCTGTGGTAGGCATTGCAGAGTTACACAGCACGTACACCAAATCAGTGCAGTCACCCATTATCCCATTGCTGAATCCAAGAAAGCAAGCAACTCATTGCTGCAGACTTCCTGAGGCTCTTGCTGCTCTGTTGTTTGAACTGTCTGTACAGGTGTATTTTCATGTGTCAGATGTTTCAGCAGGGCAAAACAGAGACATAAACACAGCCTGCATGTGAAGTGTGTAAGACATCTGTCAAAGGTCACATTTTCTTTTTTTGCCAGATGTCACACTTTCTTCCTCTTCATCTGCTGATAACAGTTTTTAGATGGTTGAAGCCCTTGAACTGCTGGTGTGACCAGGAAGGAATCATGTCTCACTAGTGATTTTTATTTGAGTTGTTGATAATTACTACCTGCAGCACCTCCTCAAGTCTGCCGGCCTTTTGTGTCCTGCAGAATTTTTGAGAAAAAGGCTTGATAAAAGTTTTGGAAACGACACTCTAGGCAAAACTGAATGTACAAATAGGCTTCTAAAATCTTCATCTATATTTTATGCATTGTGACAACTCTCAAATTCTTAATCTTGGGCTAGTACAGTTCCTTACATGCTAGGTACCTCACAAATGCAGAAAAAAACCCCAGATGTTCTTTCTTCATACATTTGCCACCCAGGCACATAGATTTTGCTTCTTCATTTTTGTATCACTTGAATAAAGAATTTTAAGGAACAAGTAAAGGATACACCTTTGAAATTGGTGCACAGACTGGAATCGTGCTCAAGTAACCAGTGCAAATCTGGTGGTACTGACACACCTCAGTGGACAACTGCCTTGGTTTAAAGCTATTCATTTCTAATAGAATTTCTCTGACCTATACTTGCTGCAAATCTTGCTCTTGAAATGAATCTAGTTTGTGCATGATGGCTGGGATTTAAAAGGAGCCTACACATATTATTTTCCAAAATCCCAGTACATTTTAATAACATTTCTACTTCTAACAGACTGTGGTCTCTTGAAAAGATCAGCTGGAATTCCCAGTTTCCACACTGCTATCACTAAATCAACTCTATGGTGATTCCTCCCAGAAAGCTCAGTGTTAATTTTTATCTTTGTTAGCAGCTCCTCTCCTGCACTTCAGTGGTTTAAGACTTTCTTCTTGCTTGACTTGTTTTTGCGCTTCATGTTTTTTTCATCATCCTTGCTAAGGATATCTCTGAATATAGAGTGACACTCATACCTGACACCATGAACAGGAAAATTGATGAGTCACAGCAGCTCCAATTTCCCACCTGCATCAGCAATGGAGAAATATCCAGCTAGGAATAACCATGTACGTTATAGTCAGCTTTTCCCATTCCTATCACCCCGAGTTACAGGTATTTTCTAATCTGCACATTTACAAATATGAAAAAAAAAAAGCTTCAAGTTTTAAATTATAAAGGGATAATGATGTCCATCAGCCATCACCAGAACTGTCCCTCTATCTGGCTTCTTTCAATCAGTCTGAATCCTACTTCCTTTTGATCACCACCCCTACGATGGGATGGAGGAGGATGCTGCAAAGTCCAATAAGGTTATTACATCTTATAAGTGCTACATGGAGTAATAATACTGGGGTAAAAAATCTTACACCTCCTTTACATTCCCCTTATATCCTTGACTGGCTTCCAGGAAAGCTGTTTACAAATGTTTTGAGCCAAAAGACTATGTATGGTCAGTCTGGAATGTATTTCTCACAGGCTGTCCAGCACTACATAGCCAGACTTACAGTGAAAGCCCAGCGTGGGAGTGGGGGGAGCTGGAGCAGCTGCTATGCTTGGGGAACACCAAGGCTTCTGGTGGCCTCTTGCCATTAAATTCACTGTTACTTTTCAGGATTTAATACCTGGGAGATAGAGGATGGAATTAAGTGGCTCCTACTGCAGAAAGGGAGTGACGTTGAACTTCATAGCACATAGGACAGTAGATCTGTCCTTCTCTTTGGAAGCAAATTGTACCTGTGAGAATTTAACTGGTGTAAAAATCCTCCCTAATTATATAGTCATCATCAACCTCTTCCAGGGAATCTCTTTTCTCTCTAGGATTTAGTTGTCTTTAGCAGTTGTTCCTATCTAACTGTTAGAGAGCATTTGCATGCATTCCTGCTTTTAAATAATATGATAAAATATATGGGCAGCTGAGGTTCTGTAGTGCTTGCAGCATCTCTGATGAATACACATACAGATATATGCTTTCTGGATAAATTCAGAAATACTTTAGAGACCTTGTCACAGTGGGAGACGCTGGTTTCCTCAGAAACACTCTGCTGAGCATTTCTCACTGGAATGTTCAAGTTACGATCCTGGGCTCAGGGCTCTGCTCAGCATTGTGTGGCCTCTCAGTGGCAACAGCTCCGTTCATATTTCACCAACATTTCTTTTGCACTAAGTGCCCTGCAAGATGAGGGGAGCAATTCAGAGCCCTTGTCCTCTCATGGACTGTAAGGGACAACTTCGGAAGGATGTGCAACCTGGTCCCAGGGGCTACCCTTTTGGCCATTAGCTGTCACAGGCTGTGCTAGGGCAGGACGCTGTTACACCTGCACACGAGGCCACTCTGTGAGGGTGAGCCTCACTGCCACAGGAACATGGTTTGTGTCATTTCACAGGTAATGTATTGCTCATTTTGAACCCACAGTGTCACAGAGTGGTCCTTGTGTCCAGAACACTTTCTAGGCTCAAGGACTGCCCCTGATCCCTGCTAAAGCCTGAGGACTGGCATGGCAATGGTGTCCTTCTGCTTCGGCCGCTTGAGCCCACATATCAGGGCATGAAGGCGCTTGTCTAGGCTGGTGCCGCCCCATGGGACTGACTGGTGGGGTGGCTTTCTGCAGATCCAGGCAAAGACGGGGCTGGGGCCAACCACACTGCAATGGGCAGTTGTCCAGAAACCCTCCTCCTTCACCCACCCAATCACCAAACTGCAGACACTTGCTCCACGCCATGCTCCATCCCACCACTGAACCAATTATTACAACAGGTCTATGCTACCAAATTAAATTAGTATTTTTCCCATCTAGGATATCACACTCCTCGCTCACAAGGACTCATCCATTGTGTCCCACCTTCCCACGTCCCACCTTCTCCCTATGGGACTGAGGGAAAGCCCACAGTGCCAGACTGGGAGGCTGGGGCCAATCACCTCCAGGGGAGCCAACAACCATCTCATAAGGACACAAGAATGGACTGGGCTCTCTATTTTCCAATTAAGGACATAAGTAGGGCCCTACACTTCCAGCCTACTACTTCCAAACATTTTGCAGCCTGACTGACTCTCACTGCTGAGATGAGACTCAGGATAGCAAATTCTGCTTGGAGCGGTCTTCAGTGTGTACTAAAGAGAGTCAAAATTGTGAAGGGTGACCAGGCTCATATTTGTAGCAAGTAGAGCTAGAAATGTCACTTCAGTGCAGAGCTGTTAGAAACCACAACAGTTTCTGCCTTGTAGTGAGCTGTGTGGAGTGCCTTCAGTGTACAGTGAGGTGTATTGACTTGTCAGTGGTGTTCCTGCTATTCTCCCTCACTGTGATGTCTTCTTGTGGTCAGGAAGAAAGGGAAGACTCTCCAGGTACATGTTTTAAAGGGTTCTTTGCATTTCTGCACATGTGTTCAGTCCTGCAGTGGGGATAATAAAAAGTGAATAGAAAATTAACATGATTGTATGTGTTTTGTTAAAAACAAATAGCAAGATGGAAAAGCCAGCTCTTACACACAGATTTAACTCAGATCGTATGGAGTTGAAAGAAGCTGGAAGTTAACCCAGGACTAGAAAGTAAAATATACCACATTTTATTTGATTTTTCTTCCTAACTGGATAAGCTTCAGAAAATTAATTCTTTAAAAATACCAAAAACCTAACATGCTTCTTTTTGGATAATGATCACTGCATTTACTGGGCTGATCATGCCAGAATTATTTACAAATTATCCAAACATAATTGAGACTCTACATAAAACTTGCCAGAAAATATGAATTATGTTTTTAATAAGACATTTAAGGAGGGAGAAGAGAAACAAGAATATAAATAGGAAAAAAATACATGTTGTCTTCTAAAAAAATGTTAAAATATAATATTTAGGAGAAATTGTGGGTGTTTTTTCTCCTGAAGATAGTATCTCTGACACAGAAGCTGTTGATCAGCTCCTGCAAGCTTTCATGGCTGTGGTGATGAGAGAATGATATAAGAGCCAGGTTCTTTTGAGTCTGATCTGTAACACTGTGATCATCTCTAGCTCTCTGCTTTCCTCTTTGTGGTTTTCCTGCCACCTTGCTTTAAAACACAAGCTCTAGACTGGAGTTGTTTGGTTACTGTCAGACATTGTGCCCAAAGAAAAATGTTTTACCTTTTTAGCTTTTATTTCAAGCAGCTGTATTCTTTTAAAGTTCATCCTTTTTACCATCAGCCATGGTTGCAGACAGCTAGCTGATTGTCAAGAGTTTCCTACAGCACTGATTCATCTCTCAGTGTCTTTTCATTTTTCCATCAAAAAGTATTGGTAAGTAAAAAATGTTGACCAGTTCTATTGTGCTCTCTGAAACATTAAAAGACCAGTGGTTATGAAGTTTTATAACGAGCTGTCATGTCTTCCTTTCTTCAGCTTTTGACCATAGCTGAGCTCACTGATTAGGATGCAGGATTTGTACTGTTAGATGAATATAGAAAAAAACCCAGAATGCCTGATGCCACAAGCAATTACAGTGAGAAAAAGAGTGAGAGAAAGGGTGAGGAAAAATATTCAGGGTACTAAATGTAGCTGTCTTTGGAAGAAGCCCCTCAAAATCATAACAATACTTACTTTCAGCTGCAAGACGATTGTGATGCTATTTCACTGGCAGTGGCTTTTCAGATCAAATCAACTATTTAAACCTGAGTCAGTAGCTCCTCTTCACTGTGTTCGGGTCACCTTATAGAAAGGCTTTCAAGTGCACAAACAAACTCCCTTCTGGGTGAAACAGAACCATCCTTGGGGCCAGACTGGATCTAGTCTGAGGGAAACTGCCTTGAAACAGGAGAAACATGGGTTCCCACGGCTCAGTACCAATGCTTCTGCACAGACCCATTCTAAGGCATTGCAGACACAGCCTGTGACTAAAGAAAGGTGGCAGAGTACTCCCTGAAGTCAGCCAATTCTGTAATGTTCGGAAATCAGATACCTACAGTGAGCTATGCTATTCTATTCTATTCTATTCTATTCTATTCTATTCTATTCTATTCTATTCTATTCTATTCTATTCTATTCTATTCTATTCTATTCTATTCTATTCTATTCTATTCTATTCTATTCTATTCTATTCTATTCTATTCTATTCTATTCTATTCTATTCTATTCTATTCTATTCTATTCTATTCTATTCTATTCTATTCTATTCTATTCTATTCTATTCTATTCTATTCTATTCTATTCTATTCTATTCTATTCTATTCTATTCTATTCTATTCTATTCTATTCTATTCTATTCTATTCTATTCTATTCTATTCTATTCTATTCTATTCTATTCTATTCTATTCTATTCTATTCTATTCTATTCTATTCTATTCTATTCTATTCTATTCTATTCTATTCTATTCTATTCTATTCTATTCTATTCTATTCTATTCTATTCTATTCTATTCTATTCTATTCTATTCTATTCTATTCTATTCTATTCTATTCTATTCTATTCTATTCTATTCTATTCTATTCTATTCTATTCTATTCTATTCTATTCTATTCTATTCTATTCTATTCTATTCTATTCTATTCTATTCTATTCTATTCTATTCTATTCTATTCTATTCTATTCTATTCTAATTCTGCAGTGGAATTCACCATCCCTGCAAAATCTCACTGTCTTCCAGGAGTCAATATGAGTAAAGTTTGTCAACATTTACACAGAGGACAATCAAGAGCTCATTGTTCCCCGGCTTTCCGGAACTGAACAAGAAGCTGAAATAATGAAATTCTCTTATTGATTCAACTGATCAAAATGTACCTGCATCAGTAGCTCAGGATAATTGGAGCACATTATAACAAAACAACTGATTGGAAGTGTAATGCTGTTCAGAATATAAATACATTATCCTTTCATGCATTTAATATTTCCATTTATCACTAGCTTGGCACCATCTTCAATTTTGCTGAACGGCCTTCAAGCTGGGAAGTTTGAGGCTCTTTAAATCTGTTCTTATATTTACAGAGCCTCTTAGACTGCCTGACAGTGTGAACTTTTAACTTTGAATCAGACTGAAAATCTGTGTGAGATAATGCTTACATTGGTACTCTTCTTCCCTTGTCCTCTGTTATGACATTGCTTCTTATTTGTTTCCTTAGTAGAGAAACAGAAGGACTTGAAAAATGTAGAACTGCAGCCTTCTCCCTCCACAATGTACTAGTATGTCCTCATTTCCAGACTTAGCTCGGTTGCATCATGAAGATTTCTAGTGCAGGGAGCCCCATATTTCTCCAGGCAGGAAACACAGAAGACAAGGTGGGAAAAGCTGCTTCTCTGTCCCAAATTTCCCAGACCTCAGCTGCTATTAACTACTAAAAGGAAACCATCTATTTTCTTTTTGCAGTACCCGATTTCCAAGAAGACACACTTTGAAGGAACAAGACAAAAATAAAATGTGGCAGTAAGATACTCTTAGTTTGATATTTTGTAGTTAGGCACACTTGTACCATTGGAAGAACAGATGCTGACATCAGGTCAGATAGACATATGCAGCATATAAAATATGGTGTACAACCAACAGATATCAGCAAGGTTAATAGGATTGAAAATGCAAATGTGCAGCCCTTCAAGGACCAGCAGAGTTCTCCCGAGTGTTACAAGTGCTTAAGTCTTGCTGAAGGTAATTAGAGTTGAAGATCCTCTGAATTTTTCAGAAGATCTGAAACATTTATCTTTGGACCAGATTCTTTTTTGCTAAGGGAAACTGTTCCTCTCTTCTGTTCTTGGTAACTTCTCTGGTTTTCTCACAGATTTCCTCCCTTCTCACCTTAATCTCTTGAAGACAGGTTTGCACATTTTGCCAAATCAGCAAGCAAGATCAGAAGAATGACAGATCAGACCATATGTCAAAAATCCATCCAATAGTCACTACTATAAAAATACACCTATAGCTTTTTGGATGATGCTTCATAATTTTTCCTTCAAGGTTGCAATTTCGTTTTTGACAGGAGCACTATATCTTAAAATCTCACTCATGTATTCACAGATAAAGTGAGATTCCAAATTATATCAGTCCATTGAATTAATTACGAACATAAGTGTCTGCTGACATTGCTGGAATGCATTGTAAATTCCTTAAATATCAGAAACATCATGAATAAACACAGCTCTAACCCTAGGAAAGTGCTGAAAATTCTATGAAAGCAAATTGATTTTGTCTCTGCTCTGGAGTTGGTCCCCATTGCACCCATTAGAGCAGAAGCAAGTCTTGCCAAATAAGCACTAAATGCCTCAAAGAGCTATCCATGTTGTCCAGTCCAGCTTCCTCTGGTATTTGTTGGCACAGCAATTATGATCAAACTAGCCAATTTAACTCAGTTTATACACAGCATGGAATAAGATCCTATATTTATACAGATTTACTTGTTTGTAGAAGTGTTCTCGAGGTGAATAGAAAAATTTCCATATGGAAGTTGGAGAGCACTGTGTTAAGAAATTCTGTTTCTCTGATTTGAGGAGTTTTATTTTTGCTTTCTGCCCAGATCACCGAGCTCTTGACAGTCTTCTTGCATCCATACTCAAAATTCTTATCTGTTCTTGCTACCCTCATACAGACTTTGCTACCAATTGTAAAATCACAAAGTGTAAATGGATGTCAAAGGAACCCCTTACATTATCTCTTCTTTCGTGGGAAGCACCACAGCTTTTACCCATGAGAAAGTCAACATACGTCTCTGTTCTCCTCAGTATGAGACAATAATGCAAATTGAGACGTTGCTCATAAACAGAGAAGAAAACTCTCTTGATGTTGTACAGAGTTCATTTATGTCATCCACAAATGAGTGAAAATGTGTCATCTGTGCTCCCTTATGTTGTTCAGATGAGATATAGAGTCTCTTTTTCTTCTGCTGCTTGTTGTTACCTTAGTAATATGAAAAAATGTCAAGCTGAGGCTGGCCTTGATTGCTTGAAATCTTTTGAATTCTCAGGGGTGAACCTGCACTGCTTGCCTGTCTTGCAACTCCCATGGTTTGTCTTTTTCATGTTTAGTCAGACTGTGGTTCCAGTCCCACAGTGAGCTGCCCGTGAGGAGACAATTGCTCCTGTATGCAATTCAGGTGGGGAAAGAGCCTGAGCATTGTCTGCTTCCTATCACATCCCAGAAGACTTGGTGTGTTCCTGTTCCCTTGTCTAGAGAAAAGCAATGACACAGTGACTGCCAACGTGCTTGCTGTATCTTATCTACAAATATTTACCAGTTCTGTAACAGAAAGCATTCGAACAAGCAGCTTTTCCAGGAATCAAACCCAGAGCAGCAAAACTGCTTCCAGGACTAGCTCTGGTAAGAGCAAGTAAAAGTTTCATGGATAAATCTGTGGTAAAGAAAAGGCCTCCAAAAGTGTAATATCGGCATCTGATGATGTTAGCCCTGATAATATGTAATTTTGCATTTCCTATTAGAAAAGGCATTGAAGGTGCAAATCTGAATGCATCTGAAAATGGAACAATCTATTGTATGATACCAACCATAAGCACCTGGCATTTCAAACTCAAGTGAAACAGAGGAAATGCAAGCTGTTAACAAAGACTTCTCCCTCAACAGAGCTAATGATTACCGTTAAATGGGTGTCAACAAGGGTAAAACAAAAGACTGTCTTAAATAGAACTAATAAGGATTTCATTCTGTCTGAATTAGGTTTTATTTAATGGAATATTATTTGTTATAAATTCTATTTTGGTTTGGTTTTGTTTGCAGCCATCAGAATCATTCACAAAGCATAGGGCAAACAAATCTCAGTCTGAGCAGAAAACAAAACAAACCAAACAACAACAACAAAAAGTAAACAGAGACAAAATCTCTGTAGTTTTTCACACATCACAGGTAAAACAGGGTATAGTATCCACTTTGCCTTTTAACACCTCTTCGTCTGTGTCAACACTTATGGACAGAAGGTTCCATATCCTGAATTCCCTCAAGCTTCAGGTTAGCCAAATGCAGACCCGCAGCTTCAGTCAGGTGGGTGGGCAGCCGGACCAACAGGGTCCCAATCTGAGCCAACTCTGTTCTGTTGCTAGCTCCAGATAAGCAGTCACAAAGCTGTGTTAGCACAACTGGTAATAATGACTTTTCACTCTGCATCAGGTGCTTACCATCTGGCCCCTTGCCTTTATGAGGTCTGTAACTCAGAAGAGAAAAGCAAAAATAACAGCTTTGTGGAGGAGGGGACTGTGGCCAAAATTTAGTAAAACATTTCTGAACACGCCTAAATTGAAGAGCACAACTTATCCCAGTCGGTTCAGGGAAGCATGAGCTTGATCCCTTCACTGAATTGCACTTTTGCATTCAGCAGAAAAAGTTTAAGTATATTGTGCTCCAGAAGCTTATGGTATAGAAGGATGATGATGTATCTTAAGAAACACAATTCCTCCTTACAAGGAAGAGAAATGGCAAGACAATCTCTTGCTCCAATGTGTGTACTTCAATCTGTTAAAGTTTTGGAAAAAAAAGACCACCCGTTTCCAGAGTGAAGTTTTAGTGAAATTCTCCTCCAATATTTTGACACCTTGTTATTTGCATTTCTCTTGTCTTTTAAAAAACCCCACAACTCTGTGTACTGAAGCAAGCTAGCAGCAAACTTCTCACTGCTTTTGGCAGCTTGTATTCCAGATGGCCTGGACACAACCATAAGATATTACATAAAAGACCCAATTCTAGAAGTCAGTGCATGGAAGATATTTCAGGTGATGACATGAAGTTTTTTACCAGGGCATGTGTAGTGTCTCCCTGGGCTGATATCATCAGTTGCTAAACTCTTGGTGGGTTTAAATCGCATTCATCAACTTTGCTGTTATACTTAGAGCAGCTGTCTTGCTCTCTTAATACCTGCTGCTAACCAGATGGCCTCAGAAAACACAACCATATAAAGTCTGATCCCACTTAATTCTTACACTCTTCATGCCTTGAACTTTTTTGGATTTGCATCAAAACAAGGCATAATCAAGTAGCAGGAGAGTAGAAGCTGATTCAGTCCACAATTCTGCCCTTGATGTATGTGATTGACAAAAGACAATGGTGTCTCTAATACATAGCTTTAAAAACCTGCTTGAATGGGAGTTCAGCTGTGCCAAATAATATTTGCAAATATTACAAGGTTTTGTGTCTTATTATTGCATGAGAATCCATGATGGAGGCTTCTGAGGACCAGAGGACATAAAAGTATTGTTAAGCTTTTCATATAAATGACTATAATATGATCCTTTTAAAGGGACTTGTACATGGTTAAAGCCATCTAGTCATTGCCACTCCCTTTGTAGAAGAAAATTAATCTTTTTCATATCTTCCTTTTGTGAGGGATCTTCTATATCTGGGTAGGGAGGGGTTATGAAAATAAGCGTATGGCTTTTCTCCCTTCAGTTCCCATGCACTTCTTTATACTAAGACCCTATTAAAAAAGACACAATTCTGTTCAATACTTAGAGCACAAACCCAATGCCAGGCCAAGGTACAGCTTGGTCTCAGGACTGAGAGTAACCCTTCATTGGGATGAATCATGGTATTTGCTACTCTGCAATTGATTGGACAGGCCACATGCTTGCCTGTAATTTGTCAAAAAGCCTTGACAGATAAATGTATAGTTAGAGGTGATGGCAATCAGTAATTAGAAATTCTGCCCTACCTCTGTCCATCATTGCACAGCCTCTAATTCTGGGAGGCAGCTTCTGGCGGTTTGCAGGTGGATGTCACCTACAGACATGAAACTAATCAGGCTTAGGAAATACTTCTAGGGTTTGCTTTTTTCCCTCACCTTGGAGAGCCTGAGAAATATTTAAAAATGAAAATGTGACTTGACACCTTGCAGAGGGAAATAGGCCCTGTTTGGGTTTTTTCTCCTGCTGATCTGTGATGTGTGCAGTGATTCATGCACACAGGGTTAGAAGTGTCAAGAGCTCTTCCACAGACGTCTGGTCCTGCAGCAAACAAACTTGCAATGCAACTGGCACCCAGCACAGCATCTTCTTATCCTACTTAAAAAAATTCAATCAGGGGCAATGCTGGTCATGTCCCTACAAGATTTGTTTTGGAGTAACCTCATTTGAACCAATGACTCCTGATTTATGCCAGCAAATGTGACTATAGAACGAGGTCCTTTTGCACTAATTTAGCACCTTTCCTGCTGTGATGTTTTACTCATCCTGGGTTAGATGTGCAGTCATCAAGTGTCCCACTGGTGTTGTAGCAAGCAGTTTGGGTGAAAATTCAATCTCTCCCACATGAGCTATGCTGAAGACTGCCAAAATGAGCCTGAACTCTTGGAGTTCAGTTCACCAGCTGTTTCTGAGAGGATGCTGTGGTGAAGGATCATATAATGCCGCCACTGGAAATGGCTGTCCTCAAGGTATCAGGGCACGGCATTTAGGAGGAGCTGCTCACGGATATTTCCTTCAGTCTCATGTGCGTATCCAGTCTTTCTTTAGGACTTCCTGGTGATAAGAGCTGCATCTGTCCTGTGGAACCAGGTACACTTTTGGACATGCTGTAATTGTGGAGCATCTGTACCTCACAGCCATTTTGTTGAACATCTTTCTGCTTTTATAGCACAAACATCAGAAAGCCTCAGCTGCCTGCTTCCCCACTGGGTAAAGTGAGGACACGTATGAGCATTTGACATTTCAGTCTAATCCAATCTACATAAGGATGCTTCATCCCCTGTCACAGGGCAGTGAATTCACTAGAGATGCTCCTGCAGGAGTACAGGGCCATGCCTTGTGCACTGAGAACAGTGTGTGGGCAGCCTCAGGGGAGAAACATCTACCACAAGTCTCAAGTGCAGAGCTGAGGTTTGGTCCTCTCTCAGACTTGCGTGGGTTGCACCAAGGTAGCTCTCTAAGAAATTATGGAAGACAATTGCAAAGTGGGTCCATTCTTTTTACCTCGTTGCTACCCACTAAAATCACTGAGCCATATGTACAGAGACCAGTGAAGGGACAGACACAGCCCTTAACAACATTTTACCCTTCACTCTCCCTTTCTTACCAGGGTCTGACCCCGCCCATGACATTACAAAACATGTCCAACCTTGGACAGCTCTATCTCCCTGAACAACCTAGATGTCCAGGCACCAAGCTGTGTCCCAGGGGCCAGCTGGGGCAGCATGACTCATGTCCATGCAGCTGACCTCTAATACCACCACCCATGATGGCCAAACTGTACCCAGAGCCCTCCCTGGTCCATGCTAACCCTAGGCTGTGCCTATGGTCAAACCACCACAGGGAATATGGGATACGGGCTGGGGCTGAGGTCCATCTCCTAGTCCTGTTAGACTGCAAGGAACACAGGAGGAGGAAAGAAATGGAGCCCCAGAAAAAGGGATCTCCCACTCCTGCCTCACTATATCCTATTCCAGCTGCTTGGGACAAGTTTGGGGGGAGCACTGAGGATATGGCAGAACGGGAACTGTAGGGAGTCCCTTGCATCTTCCCTGACCAGCCAGGGGGGTGGTGGCACAGCACTGTCTGAGAGTAGTCTGAGCCTGCACATGAATGGACACGTGTTCTGCCTCTACCCTGAGCCAGGCTGGCTGGTTCCAGGTGTGCGGGAGCAGGGTGCACACACCATGGGGGAAGAAGGGGAGTGGGAAGTGGTGAGGGAGACCAGAGAGCATCATGCTCTGCCCACACTCAGGCAGGGAGAGGGCAGGTGTAGAAGGACTTGACACATATGCCTTCCTTACACCTGTGCTGATAACCCTCTCAGTCCTACCTTTTTGCTGAGGTGTCCTTATTAATTACTCGAGGGAAGTAGAAAGAGAACCATCCCTGCAGCCTCACAGCACAGGACCACAAACCAGCCAGGCCATTTCACACAAAGCATCCTCTGTCCCATAGCCCAGTGTCAGCTCTTACCTAACAGCCAGCAAGGAACTGGATGTACACAGTCAAAATACACAGTGGTTCTCATCCACATCATCACTTCTGATACGCTTTTTGTGATGGGACCATTTGATCCACCACTGATCTGCTCTTTATTAATTGCACATGGACATGGAAGACTGAACAATTGCAGTTGTCTTTGGAAACAGTGGCTTCATTATCTGGTTGGTTTTTTTCAATAAAGCAAGAAAAATGTAGTTCACAAAGGCACTGGTCACCTGAGATGTGTCCATCAATGACCACAGCTGGCAGAGAGCTGCAGGGTAACATCCACTGCCTAGATGGATCATATGCAAAAACACAGCCTACAGAGAAATGCTCTGGGTTCCAGTTGTTTTTCCTTCTCTGTGGGTTTGTAAAGATAAATTATGTTCAATACTGAATTGAAGTAGGTTTTCAGGGGGTTTAGACAAAATGGAAATTCTCTGTTAGCACTGCCAACCTACATTTATTCAGCTAACAAACAGTGTTTCTGAAAAAACTGTCAGATAGGACTGTCATCTGAATCAAAGTAAATAAAGAGGCTGCGAAATTTGCCTTAAAAATCCCAGTAATTGCCTATGTATCCTTTATTTGCATCAGGTGATGGGGAGAGCAGAGAAAATGAGAAACAGTATTAAAAGACAGCAACAGAGAGACATTTTTTTAAAGAAAAACTATAATTAATGTCAGTGCTGAATAATAAGAGATTTGAAGGAAAACACATATTTTAATTTACAGGATGATTTGATCTCAGTACCATTATGAAGAAGTTCTCACCTGCTACTAATATTCTTCTACATTCTAAAGATTATTAATGATATGAAAGTATAAAAGAAAATATATGAATCAGATGACTTAATGTTGTGGTTTAAACCCAGCTGTTAACTAAGCACCACACAGCCCCTTGCTCACTGTCCACCCAGTGGGATGGCAGGAGAACTGGAAGGGTAAAAGTGAGAAAACTCATGGGTTGAGATAAAAACAGCTAATAGCTGAAATAAAAGTAACAGCAGTAACAATAATGAAAGAGAAATAAATCCAAAAAAAGACAATGCAAATGAAAACAGTTTTTCACCACCAACTGACCAATGCCCTGCCAGTCCCTGTGATGCGTTGAAGTGGCTACCTGAAAACAGAGGCTAGATAAGATTAAGAGAATAAAAGCAGGTATTTATTTGAAGGGCCTTCAAAGGTACACCTTGAGAGTCAAAAGCTCCACCCAAGATGGACGCTGAGTCACAGGTTTTACACACTTTTATCAGTTTGGTCCGTTTGCACGTCACAGTTGATTCTCCAATTATAATTTCAGTTAACGATGTAATTAATCCAAGTTTGCTCCTCCTCTCAAGGCTTTCGTTTACATATTTTGGGGCCTGGGACAATCAAGGTGTCCTTGAAGAGCAAACCTAGAGAGGGTTTGCTATGTCTAACCAGCATGAGAGAACAGCAGCTAACAGGCAACAAGAAACTTCAGAGTTACACACTACGCAGTACAAGATCCAAAAAATATAAAAGTTAAAACCTAAGGCACTGCCCAAGAAGTGGCTGCCCCCTGGCCAACCTTCCCCCCTAAATTTATTGCTGAGCATGAGACCATATGGTTTGGGACATCCCTTTGGTGAGCTGGAGCCAGTTGTCCTGGCTGTGTTCCTTCCCAACCCCTTGTGCATCCCCAGCCCACTCACTGGTAGGGTGGGGTAAGAGGCCTTGGCTCTGTGTAAGCCCTGCTCAGCAATAACAAAAAAACATCCCCGTTATCAACACTGTTTCCAGCATAAATCCAAACCACAGCCCCATACCAGCTGAAGAAATTTAACTCTACCCTAGCCATAACCAGCCACTTAAATACATGTTGCACAGAAAATAGAAGATACATAGAGATTTTAATGAGAAAATGAGCTTTGATCTGTGTATGTCAGTTCTGGGTGTGCTCTGGGTGGGGTGCTGTGACTCCGAAACTGACTCAAACAGAAAGTTGCTCGGCAGGTACTGCACACACACACACACACACACACACACACACAAGCACACACACCGGATAGCTTCTTCGACAGGTCGATGGCAAAGAGGCAGGAAGGGTCTTTGTGTGGGAATCCATGGCAGACTTTTATTCCAGCCCGGCTGCTCATGAACAGGGTCAGTGACAAGGACTCAGAACAATGCAGAATTCAAAGTTAAATATGGAAGTGGGGAGAGCTGAAGGCATGGGGCGGTACATAGGTGGGATTAGGGTATGAGAACTAATAGGGAACCGAATGAGGGACGGACTAAGGAACAAGGGTGAATGTGGAAACAGGAAAGGGAGAACATTCTGGATTAGGGCCATATAGGGTAGAAAGGGGCAGGGGAGACAATAGGGGAAACAGAGCTGGGGTACATTTCTGTAACAGTGCAGGGCATTCTGACAGAGACCTTTTTAGTCACTTTAACCTGGGGAGAATTTCTCCACTTAGAGCACCTTTTCTCCAGGGGGTTCTTATAATCCCTGGTGCCATGGGCTCGCTGTCCACCACAACTCCCCCATTTCTGGAACACAGCAGCGCATCTGCCAACAGCAGATGCAGGGCTGCCAAAAGCAAATGCCAGACACTCTTGGTCTTCAGCTCTACATTTAGGGGACTTACTTCTCCCAGAATTTGTATTTCTTACACATCCTTGCCCAGGTGCACATTCTCAAAGTCATGCCCAGACTATTTCTCATAGGACAATGCAAACAACAGAGATGAATCACAGGATAACAACAAGACGGGAATGGGACTTCTGAGATTTCTGCACTTTTTAGTGACAACTGCAACACTCTCGGGGCCTGGGAGAGCATGGCTTGAAAGGCAACTTTTTGCTTCTACACTGAGACTGCCTTTGGAGCATTGGCTGCAGGGAGATGGAGGTCCTGAAGAGTGGAGATGAGCATGTGAGGCTGGTAACCTGCTCAGCTAACACTATCAGTGCCAGAAAAACAATACATGGAGAGAATGAATGTTGCCTGGCGTTTCTCAGGCTGCCCTTGGCTGAGGACACCGGCTCCTGAGGCCTGCTAGTTTGCACCAGGGGTGCTGCTGCTAGGGCCAAGATGTGGCTGTCTCACACAGAGGTGAATCGGCTCCAGGGAAGAGGAAAGCAAGGCACGGTGGAAGAAGGCAAAGGAGACAAAGGGTTGCAGGGTCTCCCCGTAGTCCTGTTTATTAACGGTAAGGGTATCTGAGAGGGAGAGGAACAGAGGATCTGAGGGCGCGCAGGGTGTTTTAAGGGAAGGGAAAACTGGGAGGAGTCAAGGGGTACAACCAATGGGAAGACAGGCAAGGGAAGGGTATAGGGGTCCAGGGTTCAATAAAAATACTTAAGGGGAGGGTAGAACAGTCCATAACCAATGGGGTGTCAAACTGAATAGAACTTTCTAGAGGGGTGGGCATGCCTCAAACCTCAGTTCCGCCCTCGGGATCCTCCTCCCAGGAGGAGTCTCCTTCATCTGAGGCAGAGTCTGGGTGATGGATGGCTGCAGCAACTGGGTATGAGCCCACCACAAATGAATATGGGATAAATCAGAAAATCACTTCCACTGGTGGACTCTAGAAAAAGAGTATTTTTTGGCAGGTGCCACATAGTTATGCCTAGTACTAATGGCATCTGTTGTGATGTCTCAAGAGGCATAGGGTAGCCCCAAGCACTGGCTTTCTGGCACAACTTACTTACTGCTTACTCTGCTTACTCCGGACTGAGTACAGCAGAGGACAGATCATTTCCACCTACCTGCATCTGTTTGATCCTTTTATTGTTAATCAAATATCTGCCTGGTAATCCTGCCCTGGTGTCTTGGCCTAGAAAACTAAACATTCGATCTCCAGTAGATGTGGAAAATGGGGACAGCTGGCAAACAGATCTGAGTAGGCTCTGGGAACACTATTTCAGCTCTCTGCCCCTACAGCACTCACTGCTGGGTGGGGTCTGCTCTCAGGGTCACTCAGGTGACTCAGGCCCAGACTTCCTAAGGCTTCTCTAATAATGAGAAATACAGTATTTGCCACTTATAAATTTTAATTTAAAAAATATTTTTAAAAGCCCATTGTTCTAAAAGGAGTGAAATTCTAGTTCTTCAGTCACCATTAACAAGGGGAAAGTCACTGCATGATTTACTCTGCTTTTCTTACAATTACTTACTTTTAGCACCTCAAAATTGTTATTTAGATTAATTTCTTAGCATTCTCCTTTCTTTTCAGATTCCAAGTTTCTCTTTGCAGAGGGAAATAATAACACTAAGTAGAAATGTTTCTTGTGAAGATCTGAGATGCCTAAATTGACAGAAGATTGGAGAAGAGTACCTGAAGGACTATGGGAAGGAGTCACGGTAGCATATGATTGATTACCCAGAGGCTGAGGAGCCAACAGCTCTGAAGAACCAAGCAGTGTCTGGATCTTCATAAACTGAGTTCAGGAAGATTTTCTTCGCTGAAGTCCAAGCACCTTCTGCTATTCATGGATATTCATCTTAGCTGTTTTCTGCCTGCTCTGATGTTTTGGAGATGCTGTTCCTTATAGGAGTGCCCTCACTGGCAGAGGAGCAAGGTATTTGTTGTTCTTTTCATAGCAGGTCTTGCTCCTGTTACTGTTTAGAGAAGTGTCTTCAATGCAAGATCAGAATCCCTGCTGAGTCAGTGTGCCTGGCCACCAGCTGCCCACCAGACCTGTCAGTGGGGACTATCTTAGCTAACAATTCTGTAGGTACTTACTGGGAGGAAAAGCGATTATCCAAGCTGCTCCACTGGTAACATGAACCATTCACAACAGCAATCCATAAACCAAAACAGATTGCTTGTGTTACACAGTGTTTTGAATTTAGTCTGTGCTACTAAATTCCTTAATATGCAGAACTTACCCTCTAGGGGTGCCCACTTTTCTCCACTGACCGCAGAAGGGTTGAGCAAGACTAGTTTTGACCTAACATTTAGATAGCTGAAGTTCAGTGAAATTAATTTTCACCCTCAATGATTGCAGGGTAATTCCAGCCAAAACTTTCCCATCATATTTCCCCAAAGTTTTTCCTTCAGAAGACATTTATCAGACAGGAATCTGGCATTATTCATTTGCATTGTGCTGGTGGACAATAAAGTCTATTGCTCTTCTGCAATAGTTCAGTCACTGTCTTCTCGCTTCAAGTTTGCTTGCATCATCACATAAATTTCAAAGGTGGATCTCACAGGGGCTGTCCAGGTGATGATAAGGCAAAAGTCTGTGACTGCAAATAGCATGATTTTCTTTACTGTACCAGTATGAAATACACCATTCTTAAACATTTATGAGGTGTGGTCTCAGATATTCCACTGCTTTGTTACTTGTTTCTTTTGGTGTTTAATGATGCCTGTTTCATGCTGTAGCCACTTTATGTAAAATGCAATAATCCAGATATTTGTTCAGACTCTCACAGTTTTTGGTAGGCTATTCTCACACCATACCTAGCACAGTGTCTTTCCATCATGCTGTAAGCACCATGTATCATCCCTTTCTGTAGCATCTGTCTGACTCAGTCTCATACTAATAGACTGCCATGTGTATTTCTTTTTGTATTCCTGTAATACAGATTTCCACTGTGCCTGGGAAGGGAATTAATCTTATCCTAAATTCTGAAGTGACAGAAAAGGCCTTTAGAGCTTACCAATCCATTTCATTCATATTGCCTGAATAACTCCTGGTTTTTCCTTCACCTTTCCCTACACAAACATATTCTTGTGTCCTCTTGAATGCTTTGTGAAACTGAAGTGATTTCAATAAGCTCAGAAGTTTAACAAATACAAGCCATGACTGTCCCCAGCTTTGCCGGGAAGCTGGCCAACACTTGGTGATTAGGAGCTGTGCTAGCAGAAATATCTGGTCTTGTTTTAGCATGCAAGGAAATATCAAAAGGTGAGAGATCAGCTAATGGACATTAGATACAATAGAAGCTTGTTTGGGGCCATATATTCTTCTCTGGGCACTTGACATTTGCTGATACTACTGTGTTCACTAAATTGATCTGGAGTAGGTATTTATAGCACCTTGTCGCTCAAATCTGCTAAGTACTGTTTTTGAGGGAAAAGAAGAAAAAATTTGCTTAGCCCGCCTCGGTCCTTAGTAGTTATCTTCTTGTGTTAAACCTTCCTCAGATCATCTTAGCCTACAAAACTGGCAAAAATGGGTTGATGAGTAGATTCCGGATGTGCAGCACAGAGGCAGAGGGAAGTCTGTGGGCATGTGAGAGGAGCTTGCCATCCAACTTGCCACTCAGACAGTTTAGGCAGCTTCTTTCTGCCTGCAATTGTTCTGCTTCTTGTCCGCCTGTAATAAATTATAAATAGTTCAAAAGAGCAATTCCATTGCTTTTGGAATAGAACAGACTGCTCTGAATAAACAACAGATATTACAGAAATGTCCTGGTCTGGGAAAAATTCTTCCCCTGCCTAGCAAAGATTTCTTAACATCAACCCTCTTCAAAATATAAAGCCAAGCACTGAACTGTTCTATCCATACACTCAGCTGGCCAAATTCCCCATGGAAAAAAAGTCGAGTTCAGCTCTGCTGGAATAATTGGAGCTACTGATTTACATCTGCCGAGCACCATTGGCAGTATACACCTGGGGAAGAGACCTGAACACATTTGCAGTCATTCATATACATACACACAATCCTTCCTTCCCTGGGTCCCCATGGGTACAAGTCTGCATTCTTTTTTAAAGGAGAGAACAGTAAACAGATCTTGTGTATGGCAAAATAAACAACATGGGAACCAACCTGAGTCGACAGCTAGCTTAACTGATTGGAGAGGTTAGGTGTTATTGGAGAGGGGTCTAATCAGAAAAGCCTGCAGTTTAAGTGAATTTTAAATTAATATTTGCTTCAGATTCACAGAATCATAGAATAGTTTAGGCTGGCAAAGACCTTTAAAATCATTGAGTCCTACCACTAACCCAGCATTGCCTGGTCTACCACTAGACCATGTCCTCAAATGCTACATCTGCACATCTTTTAAATACCTCCTGGGATGGTGAATCCACTTGTTCCCTGGGCAGCCTGTTCCGATACTTGACAAACCATTCCATTAAGAATTTTTCCCTAATATTCAATCTAAACCTCTCCTGGCACAACTTGAGGCCATTTCTACTTGCCCTTATTACTTGTTACCTGAGAAGAGCCCCCACCCGGCTACACCCTCCTTTCAGGCAGTTGTAGAGAGTGATAAGGTCTCCCCTGAGCCTCCTTTTCTCCAGGCTAAACCCCCCCAGCTCCTTCAGCTGCTCCTCACAGGACTTGTGCTCCAGACCCTTCCCCAGCTCCGTTGCCCTTCTCTGGACACGCTCCAGCCCCTCAATGTCTTCCTTGCAGTGAGGGGCCCAGAACTGAACACAGGATTCGAGGGGTGGCCTCAGCAGTGCTGAGTACAGGGGGACGGTCACTGCCCTGGTCCTGCTGGCCACACCATTGCTGATGCAGGCCAGGATGCCATTGGCCTTCTTGGGCACCTGGGCACATGCTGGATCATGTTCAGCCACTGTTGACCAGCATTCCCAGATCCTTTTCCAACAGGCAGCTTTCCAGCCACTCTGCCTAACCTGTCTTCCAACCCTGTAGCACTGCCTGGTGTTGTTGTGACCCAAGTGCAGGACCTGGCACTTGGCCTGGTTGAACCTCATACAATTGGCCTTGGCCCATCAATCCACCCTGTCCAGTAGAGCATTCCTGCCCTCCAGCAGATCACCTTGGTGTTGCCTGCAAACTGACTGAGGATGCGCTCTATCCCCTCATCCAGATCATTGATAAAGATATTAATCAGGGCTGGCCCAAATACCTCAGAGCCCTGGGGAACACCACTAGTGACTGGCCCCCAGCTGGATGTAACTCTATTCCCCACCACTCTCTGGGCCCATCCATCCATCCATCCATCCATGCAGTTTTATACCAATTGAAAAATACCCTCACCCAAGCCATGAGCAGCCAGTTTCTCCAGGAAAATGCTGTGGGAAATGGTGTCAAAGGCTTTACTAAAGTCCAGGTAGACAACACCCATGTATATTCCTCATCCCAGGGCTAGTGATCCTAAGATTTCTCCCAGCTGCTTATAGAATACTTAGTCTGCTTCTTCATCCTGGTTGGGTGGTCTATAACAGACTCCCACCCTGATATCTCCCCTGTTGGCCTTCCCCCTGATTCTTACCCATAGTTTTTCAAGCATGCTAGTGGCAGTCTCTTCTAGAATGTATTTTAAAATGCAGATTGTAAAGTATGCATTCAACCTATCAAATAATTTACAGATCAACAGATGATTGCTAAATACACATCACAGTCAACCCATGTTACTGTCAGAATTAGAACTCAAAACTTCAAGCACCTGTGCCTACCTCAGTGACTGGAAAAGCATGGGACCATGGATTCATGGGGAGGTGCTGCAGTGGTTTAAGAAAATACTAACCTCCAGATGTCTATTATTGCCTCCCTCCTTGCCTTCTCTTAGCCCCGCAGCTGGGCACAACTGCCTTCACACACCAAGTGTGTGCTCTTCTAATCTGTTCTAGTAGAGCTAGTTCTTGAAGCTTAAATTACTGGAGCATCATCTCAAGACCTGAAAACTGGGTCACAGATGGGAGGAGGGAAGAGATGAGAGAAATTTTTATATGACTACACCTACAAAAGCCTGTCAGACTGCAGTCTTGTATGTTAGCATCACAGAGTACAGTACCATTGAATTTTTAGACAGGAAGATGAATTTGTACCTCCAGTGACCACCAAACTAGCTCATTTAAATACTTCTCACTATCCTTACCCAAAAGCATTTCCTTGTAATGGAAATAATTGATCAAAGACACTTCATTCTATCTATTCAGATTATCCTTGTGCACAGAATACAAGTTTCCACTGATTGGGAGTTGACGCTTTGACTAATATAAGACCTTTCCCTGTTTCCCACAAATTAAGTATGTGCTTTGAAACTATTGTAATTTTCTCACTCTCCTGAAAAGTGCCCACCTTGGAAATGAGGTGTTTGAGAAATAATGTGATGCACATCAGAGCAAATTCTTCCACTTTTTGATGATTTCAGTATGTCTGGAAATTTAGGATAATCAGGGTAGATGTAGTTAACACTTCTACCTAACAAATGTTATTTTGGCTGGAGTCTGAGCTGGGAACTTACACAGGTTTCACAACCCCCAGATTTGTCTGAATCTAAGCAGATTCCTAATGACACACTGCCATCCATGTGAGTTTTTATGTCTCTCCCTCTCTCTACTTACATGTCTGCAGCTAAACACAAAGTCAGGGCCCAACCCTGGACCTGGAGGCCAAGTGACTGGGAGCATCCTGCACCCAGCTGGTGGCTTGTCTGTGGCAGATTTCTCTGAGGCAGAGTGGGTGGGAGCATGGAGGACACAGCCAGGGAATGTATTATCAACTAAGCAGTGCAGTTGGTGCTCAGGGCTCCATCTGAGCTTCTGGAGCCCCTTTCCTTGTCAATTCAGCATTGGTGGGACCAATCTGAAGTCAGGATGGGCTGTGAAGGGTTGGGTCCCCCAGTACATCTGCACAAGACTGGTGGCCTCATGTGGAAGCTGGTCCTCACATTCTCCCCCTCAAGCTCACAGTGCTTTTGTCCTCTGCCAGGAGTGTCAGTAATGCTTTTGAGAGCCCAGCGGGGGAAGCAGAGCCATGACAGCCAACAAAAGTGGCAGTCTGAGATGGGGCTGGCATAGAGCCATGAGAGGTAGGAGGCACCTCTCTGGAGAGAAAGACAGAAAACTGCTGTTATTATGATAATAATCTGGGAATTAGTTACTGTTGACTTATTTATTGGTCTAATTAATTCCTTGTCTTTAATAAAACTGTTGCTTATTAGCCATTTAATTAATGTTTGTGAGTGGAAAGAGTAACTCCTTCAGTGCAATATAAGGCTTAGCGTCCCTTTCCTGGGTTTCTGGCTTGGCTTTTGAGAGCAGTTTTTGTAATAATTCGCTTATATTTAAATCTGATCTTTGTCTCTGCCTCTTGAAATCAGAGAGGAGCCAGGACTTCTCAGTGAGTAGTTACCCTTTCTCCATCCATCCTTACCCAATGAGCAAAATCTGCTTACAGCCAAGAGCCACAAGGCTCACCCTAGGGTGACAAAAAGTCCCACCTGCTCCCATCTTACCTATCAGCCTCTTCCTCAAGGAACTGAGGAGTAGCAGGGAGCTGGCAGGTGGCAGCAGTCTGACGGCATCCCACTGCTCTGTGTCACAGCAAGGATATGAGGGAGGATGATGACAAGATGATTCCAAAGAAGTGAACTGCCGTCTTCTCTGCCTTGACAGAGAACTGCTCTGCTCAGAGAAATCTCTCATGGCTTAGCCACTCAGGGCTCTTCTTATCTCCTTAGTTGCTTCACTTCTTCACAGGCAATGCACCAGCCCTGCATTTTCACTCAATCTCTCCAGTTCTTCCCATGTGCCCTGCCATGCTGGTTCCTGCCACAGTTGGGAATTTACTGGTTCAGCTTTGGCTCATCAAGGGGATATCAACTGGTCCTTCACTTTCAATCAGAGCAAGGAGGAAGTTTAGCCCATCAGCTCTTCAACAGGACCTTCAAATAGCTGTTGCCAGTATCTGGCAATACAGTTTCATGAGAAATCGGGAAGTGTGCCAATGCTTCAAGTCCAGTTAAAATCTCTCAGGTACATGACCAGAATGTCCTGCTCATATAATCAAAGACATACTGATGTCTGAGTGTGGGATTAAAGAGAGAGATACCTCCACAGACTTGAAAGTTTAGTGGTGAATTCAGCCTCTTCCTCTCTGTTGGAACACACTGGGGCGCGTCCTGCGTCCTGAGCTTGCAGATACTGGATGGCTACCCATGCACTGCAGTTCTGTGTCCTGACCCAGTGCATCACCAAGTCCTTGATGGGGCTTCCTGCCCTTCTCAGGTCTCCCAGCACTCCTGCATGTGCAGTCACTCCATGCTTATATTGTTTCCCCTAAATATTTGGATTAAGGAAAAGCCAGACTGGTGTATTTTGTGGTTAGTCACCTATGAGAAGTTATTTTGTCAAAATCTCTCAAATTCCCACCGATTTTCTTCCAGTGGAGCTCATTTTGAATGTGGAAGAGAATAAAACCTGGCATGCCCTCCTTCAAAAGTTACCAACCCCTCTCTGCTCTGTGCTGCCTAGGTAAGGACTGCAAAGGGGTTCATCAGCCACTGAGGATCTGCCCCTATTGCAGTAGGTCTCTGCCCATGGTTCTGCATCACAGCACACCTCCACACTGCTTCACTCCAGTGCTGTTCAGCAGTCCATGTCTTGATTTTTTTCTCACTCTACAGATGCTTTGCAGCACAGCATGCTGCCTTGCTAAGGATAAATTGTGTTTTCAGGTCATTGTTTTTTCAGGCACCAAAAGGTTTTTGCGCACATAACACATAAATTAAACATTATTGATGCTTTTACTATGATTGCATGTTCCAGTTCCCAGGCTTATTTTAATGACGTACATTATGAAAAAGACATGTTGGCATAACAATGAAAAATATGCTGCTCTCCATGGCATTTCATTTTATAGATCAACATGAGGAGTCAATGATGATGACTAATTTCATGATAAGATCATGTCACTTGTTGCCTGTCATAAATGAAATGTCATACCCAGTCATCTATTCTACATTCTTGAATTCATTCTAATTACTGTCCTTACACAATCGACTGTGACTGAGATATCCTGTAGCCAACAAGACTGTCTTTACCTTTGCCGTTTAATACATATCAAATCTATGGAGCACAGGCCAAGACTTGACCTTAAATGAATATAAATTCTGGCTTGGCTGTCAGTTACCACCATTCTTTTTATGTATGAAACTGTATGTATCGGGGAGCTTTGTGCGTGCAGCCTATTCTCTCCTATCTGGTTCATTTCATAATGGCTCATAATGGCAGAGCTTTCAATTTAGTCCAGACATTTTTTTCCAGTTGATTTACTATGGTTTCAGTTCTACACAGAGATGATTGAATAAAGTAACATAAATCTCCAAATGATTAGAAAATGTGGTCGTTTATTACATGGACAATCAGTTTATTTAAAAACATAATTAGTTTGTACCTCAGGAAACCTTTCCCCAGTTGTGATAAACTATAAATAATTTCTGGCTCTCCTTCAGTGAAATTAAAAGCCACGCAATTCTACTAGTAGGAATGTGTGATTTGTTGAGAAAAGGGTTTCTGTTTTCCCCTCTGTATTTTCAGCAGATTGATTTTTCTTTCTTCTCATCCCTTAAAAGGGAGAGAAATAGAACAGATAGATAAGATAGCATAATATAAGTAGAATTACCAGTGGTGGTAGGAATCTACTTCACAGTTGTCCTGCTAATCAAATAGGAGATAAAATCTTCAGTGATGATAGCAGGTGTTAATTCTCTGCCAGAAGCAGACTGACCACCCTTCCTGATCCTACAAGCTGTGTCGTAAATGCTTCCCTGGCTGACAGCCACAAGACATATTAAACACTTTGAAGATCTGGGATAGGAAGAGCAGTTCACATGTGAGAGCTGACAATGTGTGCTTTAGGAGAAGAGGTTTCTCAGTGCTGATGGATGTGTGCTGATGGGTTGCAGGGGAACTCAGTGTCATTTGACTCAGGATTCTCTGAGAACTTACACCTCCTGGCATATTCCAAAAGATCTGCATAGAATCATATAGTAGTTGGGTTGGAAGGCACCTTTAAAGGTCATCTAGTCCAACCCCCCTGCAATGAGCAGGGACATCTTCAGCTAAATCAAGTTGCTCAGAGCTCTGTTCAGCCTGACCTTGAATGCATCAAGGGATGGGGCGTCTACAACCTCTCTGGGCATCCTCTTATTTTTAGAGATGCATGACAGCATCTTACAGACAAACACCTCTGCTTATCAGCTGTGTGATGCGAGAGTTACGCTTGAATGGCACAATGCCTAAATACAGCTCAAGAGCACACAGGGGTAACTGAGTCCCTGTTCTCACAGGTCTGCGTGGCTAATAGAGATGTATGGATGAATTTGTAGAGTTTGACCTCAGACAGGATAAATTCAATACCAGTTAGCTGGAACAACAGTTCCACATGCTGGTTCTGTCACCTGCCGTGTCCACATCCTTCCCTAAGTGAGAACTTGCTTCTCTGGGAGGCTGTTCTCAGCCCTGTCACAAAGATGCCACCTCCTCGGCTTTTTACTGTGGTTCAATCATTTGTGAAATGGGTGTAACAATTACTTACTTAACAAGGAAGTCAGAGGCATTCATGCATTCATGCCTCTAAAACCTTTCAGGATCCTTACCAAAGAGCAATGTCAGACATCATTATTCACACAAACTGTTGTGAGCCAGATATCCAGTTCTGGGGAAATTCATGCTTTGTCTTGCTGCAGTGGCAATGAGAATGACATTCACTTTCCAGTCACATAATAATATGGAGGTTCTGAATTTGCCAACCAATTTATCTATGTGCAAATAATAAGCTTCTCTTGATGGTCACCCATTTGTTGGAAGATACTGTCAGAGCTAGACTATATGTTGCAGATGAACAGCACAGGTAATATATTTACACTGATGAAGACATGATTAATTTGTATTTGTTTCTGGCATCTCCATTCAGCTCTTAAATACTGTGGATTCTGTTACCAGCAGAGCCATTTCCTTATCAAAAATAATCAGTCATTCACTGCAATCTGCTCTCACCCTTAGCATTTATTTTATTCTTAATTACCATGCTATCAGCTTCATCCCTGTAGGGTAAATTGCTTTGTCCCTCAATACACTTATAAAACACTGAAATATTAAATTCCTGATAAACAAAGTCATATGTACAAGAAGAAGAAGAAAGTGAGGAGTAAGAGATGGAAGGCAACAGCCCAGACTAGGAAGCTCTCCAGCCTTTCAGCCATCTCTGGGAGCTAATGTTCAGTGCTTGCCCGATAGGCAGTGAGGAGGAGGGCAGAAGAGCAAGATGAGGCACAGCAAAGAAGACTTGTTCAGTTGATGTGAAGTATTTAAGACCTGAGCCCAGGTCCACTGAATCAACTAAAAGGCTTCTCTGGAAACCCATAAGTTTTGATTAAGCTCTTGGTTTCCTAGAAAAGCAGCTTTTTATCAGCTCTTACAGCTGGTCTGATTCAGGAACAAGAAGGTCAAATGACTTTCCAGAGATGACATGGTGATGGAGTGTCTCATTTCAGGTTAAACCTGAAACTATTCTTATTGTCATATCTATCTACCTACCTAGGCATTTATAAAACATCCGTCATTGTGGTATCTCAAAATTTACACAGTCACTTAAGCAGTCTGAAAAGCTATTCTCCACCACAGACTCATACTTGCTGACTCGAGAGGGAGCTATTCTTTTTCATTCCCCTCCTGTCTCCAAGGTACTGAAAGCAAAGCAAACTTTTTTTTGCCATTTCTATGAGAGAATCACACTATCCAGGCTTGTTAGCTACTAGCTGTGCAAGACAAACATTACTAATAAAAATATGTCTTACTTAAAAATAAATTGCTTTCCTAAATAGAAATGCTAAATAGCAGCAAAGCACCTCCCTCTTTTTGCTAACAGATTGGATCTCTTACGTCTTATTTGCTATTTATCCCTGGCTGAAGTTAGTAAAATAAAGGAACACGTTGTTTGCCTGTCCAAATATGTTCTTTATTTGCAGCTACCTCAAATAACATTTTATAGGTCTCCTACTCCCAGATGTTGTCTCAAACCTGTATCATCAGCTTTGGCAAGGAAAAGATATCTTGTCTAGTCTCTGGAAATATCTAGCTTTATAACCTCACATAACCTTGCAGGTGATTATTTTGTGGAAGGGCAATACATATCTCAAAAAACTTATTAGAAGTCAGCATGCAAAAAGGTTAGGGAAAACACATAATAAATAAAATAAAGAAGATTTCATGTGAAACTTAAATAGCTCAGTGCAGAACCAGCCTGAGAAGAAAATTGTATGGTGGAGGTGGAAATCAGGAGGAATTTTTCTTCTAAAATATGACAACCCACCTACAATCATTCACCACCTTATTATTAAAAAAATAATAGAGATAAAGCACAGAATACACGCTCTGAAGTCATTTGACTGCAGTCAGATCAAGAACCAAAAATAGATGACTGCCCTTTAGGTCTGTTGTATGTTTTAGTAAGCTACATGCTCTGAATGTGACTAAGTGGGTTGTCTTTTAATTAATTCCAACTTTTTCTTATTTTTTTACGTCTCTTCTTCTGCTTGAATATCCTGGCTTGGTCCTGGATATACCTAAGGGATCTAATTTATGTAAACTACCCAATTATCCTTCAACTGCTGTCTATCCCATTTGCAATTTATAAATGAATGAGAGTCCAGGATGTGTAATTATATGAATAATCACAAAATGAGATTGAAGAAAACCCACAATATTTCTTTGATTATTATCATATCAGAGAATCATAGCCTAGAATGATTTAGGTTTGAAGGCACCTCAAAAATCACCTTGTTCCGACTCCCCCACCATGGGCAGGGACAACTTTCACTAGACCAGGTTGCTCAAAGCCCCATCCAACCTGGCCTTAGACACTGCCAGGGATGGGACATCCACAGCTTCTCTGGGCAACCTGGTCCGGTGTCTCATTACCCTCACAAGTTGACTTTGCTACAAGCAAAACCATACAAAACTTGAATGTATCCTTGCTCCTCCTGCCTCAGTCACACATTGATTTCAAAGGCACCCTCCATGGATTTCAGGGCACCAGTAAGCTTTTCATGGTTATGCTTGATAATACTCCTAAGTAGAGTCTTTCAGCAAGTGGGGCATCACACTATAGAGCTTTAGAGTAGAGAGAAGTGAAAAGGAAGGTCTCATAATTGGAATGTCAGCATATCTATATTGATCATGTCAGAAAAAGGGATATTGGAGAGCAAGGAAATTTGTGGGCTACCAAAGGCTTAAAACTTTAGATTGGGCTGTCTTGGGACATTTTTAGATGACCTAGTCATCACCACAGCTGATGAGAAACAAAACAAGCTCCTCATGTATATTCAAGAAAAGACACAATTCTGATGACCCATGCTCCAGTGCTGCTAGACAGTCCTAATCCTCTCATGTTCTCAATATGCAGTACAAATAACACTTGACTAATCAGTGTCTCAGAAGGTTGTGGCCAGGCAACTGCTGTGCAAAACAGACGTTGTCTTGTAAGTCTGGACCTGAGGTCTGTGGGTTGTACTCCATCTCTGACAGAAAAGAGGTTTTACAGTAAGACATTAAGGTACTGCAGCAAGTCATGTATCAGGTCATCTCTTTCTCCTCCCTGTTCTCTTCTCATTTGAGGTGTAAAAGGGTTGATTATCAGATCTGAAATGTGTGGTTTAATGTACCCTCCAGAATGGCATAATTAATTATGGAAATTTTGACACCCACAAAAACATCCTGGTTAGCTCTTGGTCTCAAAAACATCCTTTGATGAGAAGTTCCACAGCTGACCTACTGGTTCTATGAAGTATTTCCTTTAAGTGATCTTGAGGCTTCCACTTTTTTGATTTTATTGGAAGTTCCATTTTTTCAACCTATTCTTTCTATAGCAATAATTATCCCATTATCTTTTTTTGGTTTATTTTTGATCTTTTCTTCACCTCCTTATAAGGCCTTTAGTAATGTCCATATAAATTGTTCAGATTACTTATTTTCAGGCTATTGACTGTCTGTGAAATGTTCACCTCTACTCAGAGGTTCTCACCTTTCTTTGTCTTTAAGGTTTGCTGGAAAAGGCTTAGTTTGCACTTGTTCTCAGGTGTCATTAATGTTGCATCCATCTAAAGAGTCCCCTGTTCTCTGATGGGGAAACTGCATCAGTGAACAAGAGAAGAGCTACAGGTGCCATCAACCTGGTCTTCTAAAAGGCCTTTGATACAGGCCACCACAATATTCTTACATTTAAAGTTGAGGGTTTGATGGAAGAACTGTTAGGTGGATAAGGAATCAGCTGGATGGCTGTACCCAAAGAGTTATAGTCCATGGATCAGTGTCCAAGAGGACACCAGTAACAAGTGGTGTCCCTCAAGGATCCACTCTGGCACCAGTGCTGCTAAATATCATCATCTGTGAGGTAGACAGTGGGATTGATTGCATTCTAAAGAAGTCTGCAGATGACACCAAGTTGAGTGGTGCAATTGATACGCTAGAGGGAAGAGATGTCATCCAGAGAGATCTTGATAGGCTTGAGGAGAGGGCCCATGCAGATCTTATGAAATACCACAAAGCCAAGTGCAAGGTCCTGCCCATGGGTCAGGGCAGACCCCAGTATCAATACAGATTAGAGGATAAATGGATTGAGAGCAGCCCTGCTGAGAAGGACTTGGGGGTGCTCGTGGAGGAGAGGCTGGACATGACCCACCAATGTGCACTCACAGCCCAGAAGGCCAATGGTGTCCTGGGCTGCATCCAAAGCAGCGTGGGCAGCAGGGCCATGGAGGGGATTCTGCTGCTCTGCTCTGCTCTGGTGAGACCCCACCTGCAGTGCTGCATCCAGCTCTGGGGTCCCAGCACAGGGAGGACATGGAGCTGCTGGAGTGAGCCCAGAGGAGGGCCACAAAAATGATCAGAGAGATGGAAAAACTCTCCTATGAAGAAGGGCTGAGACAGTTCGGATTGTTCTCTTAAATCCCCATATTGGTTCAGCACTGTCTCACCCCTGTGCTCCCTCAAAGATTTCTGGGATGGGCAGCTAAAAAACCTGTAGGCTTTTTATTTCAGTTCAGCAGACATTATCTCATTGTGTGAGGGCCAACCTGGGTACAAAACCTCAGAAGAGACTGGCTGCACCACAAGCCAAATCTTGTCCCCTGCAGGACTGATGTCCAAAACGGTTCATAGAGGACTGTGTCGTAAATCTGTTGTAGAGGCATAAAAAAGCTTCAGCTAAACGGATCAAAGGAGCCCAGCAGCTTTGATCTGGTACTACATAAACCACTATCACTGCAGATTGGTAGCTAGGAAGAGATGACACAGATGGGCTGCTGAACATTGCATGAATTGTTTTGGTGACCTTCAGTCACATGATAAATGATTGGATGGTTGCAGCTTCTGATGGCTAAAAGCCACTGTGGTTGGTGGCTTCCCAAAATATTTTTAGGTTGTCAAAAATGATGTGTCAAAATCCATGAAACTATGCAAACTCACAAAAACCTTTCCAAATATATGATGGAAAGAGAGGGTGGATTAAAAAAAAAAAAAAGAGGAATACATGCCAGACTAAACTGAAGTTTTTCCATGATGGTATCCAAGGACTGAGGAGAGGTGCATCCTGTTTCTCAGAGATACCACGCTGGAGCTGGGTACACCTGGTCATGGAGCTCCTTCAGCTGAGCTTTGTGAGGAAGCAGCAGAGGCAGCAGTTAGAGGCAGACAATTATGATTCTGGCAGTAGCAGATAGCACTGTTTGGATTTACAAAGAATGTCCTGATTCTTACCCTCGACTTGTCTGTTGTAGCTTTATTTTTTTTCTAGGTTGCTGTGTATTTCTTAAATATATATATTAATGGATATGCTTATGACTCGTATATATAAACATTCAATGCTACACCACACTATATAGATGAATGATTGGAAGATATGACACCCAACACAGCATTCATGTGTTCTGCTGCTTGTTTTCCTATTCACAGAGGCTTATTTATTTTCTCTCTCTCTCTCAAGTTCAAAGTATGCTACTTGAATAGCCCAGAAAAGAAGAGGCGTATCACTGAATATGTGCTTTGTTCAGCTTTGTGAGTATCTGATTTCTCTCTGCCACAATTCATGTTAAGTCAAAAAAACACCTACTGTACCTTGACAGTGGGACCATCTGGAATTCATTCCTATAATTATTTTCAAACACAGACACTCCTCCTCTGGCAAATAGGTATTTAAAAGCATCACAGGGCATGTTTATCAGTTTATGGGAAAACAAACGTTGAGTTTCATATAATTCTGAAAAAGATGTTTTCAACATCATAACTAATAATCCTGATACAGAGAAAGAGGAGTGAGTGTCTGTGTGTGTGTGTGTGTGTGTGTATGTGTGTAGAGTATGGATATATAACCACGTAGTGGCCCACCTGCAAGCTGGGAATTGGAAATGACAGTCAGGGACAATTGATTTTCCCCCCTAATCACTTGGAGAGTGTGTTTTTCATTGCAACTCTTTTGTCAGTTCTTGGCAGGAATTGCATCTGGTATGGGAAATTAAAGACATTCAGACTTGAAAGGAATTGCAGTGCAAATGCATTAGCATCAAGACTTATTTGCATCTTTTACAGGTGAGTGGAGAATACAGTGTTTGTGGGTTTTATGGGGACACACCATGATCTGATATTGCCCAGAATTTGGAAACTGATGGACTGAGTATAATCACATGCATTTCTGTCTGACACACAAGAAATGTAGGCTTGTTGGGTCTGATTTCCAAAAGTTACCAAGCAGCTTAGAAGTCCATGATCAAAAGAGCATTAAAAAACAGATTTGCAAAAGAACTGAAATAGCTAGGGAGGTCTACAAAGCCTGGAGACAAGTTAGGAACCCAGGTCACTACTGCTTTTCAATACCTCACCCAATTGTCCTTTTAGCTGATCTGCAGTAGGTGACTACCTGTATATTTAGATGCTTGGATATCTTTGAAAATTTGTCCCTACACACAGAAAACATCATCAAGACTTCAGCACGTTGGAATGACAAAATATTTATTTTCTCCCTAGGAGCTTTTGATAATTACCTGTCCTCTGTCATCCTTATTTACTAGTTAATGAAGCACTGCTCCTAGGGACTGAAGAGGCGGGATTCATTTTTCTCAGTGTTAGACATTTCCGCTGTATGTTTAATCAGCAGTTATTCCCCATTCTGATGGAAAGTAAAAAGCACTACCAGCACATGATTTATTCGACCAGTGTTAGACAGCTACATAAATATGAGGTGAATCATGCTTAGAGATGCTTCTTCTCTCTCCAGTTTTGAATCAACAAAATCAAGAGAAGCAGCTCAGGTGTCTGTGTCTAGATTAAAGGTACAACATCAGGAGAAGTACAGTCAGCAGATCCAGGGAAATTGCTGTTATTATTTCCAACTACTTGGCAATGGAATGCTGAGTCCTGTTCAAGAGGGATGGGGAGGTGAAAAGGGTCCAGAAAGGTGCGACCAAAATGGTCAGTGCTCAAGGACTTTAAAGTGGATGAACACCAAGGAGATATTGTGGGAGATGACTACATTTAGTGTGGAGAAGACTACGGAAAGACACCATGACACCTGACAACTACTCAAAATGCAGTTGTAAGGATAGCAGCACTAAACTCGACTCTCTAGTGGCTGATGAGGTAACAAGGGTGAACAGCCACAAACAGCAGTGGGGAAGGTTCAGACCAGATTTTTGCAAAACAATTATCAGTGGAAGGATTATTTAGCAAAGGAACAAGGTGTCCAGAGGTGTCATAAACTTCTCCATTTTGAGAGGTGTTCAAGACTTGGTTAGATAGAGCCCTGGCTGATCTGGCCTGATGACAATTTAATCCCACTTTGGTGGAAGGTTCGCTTAGGGACCTCCAGGTCATGTCACCAACATGTCTTTAGCAGACTAAGGGAACAAAATCCCACCCTTTGTCAGTCTGAGAAACTGTCTGAATTTGGTGGTGTTTGCAATTTTTCTGAAATGCTTATACCACCCATCTCTGGGTCTTTTCTCATTCTTGATAAGCACACATAACCATTTGCATTTTCAAATCCCCTGGCACCCAGGGTAATATTCTTCTTTCAACCTACAAATGATGTACGACTGATGTGAAGAAATTAAACAGATATTCAACAAGAAATTAATAATCAGGATTTTTTCTTCCAATGACCAGAAATTCAGGGGTGGTTCTTACTGTAGGGACACTTTGACCCATCCCCACCAGAACTTTATAATCCTGACTGGCATTTTGTTTATTCTTTTATTCTAGTATGCAGGTGCAGCATAATACATGGGGAACCCTTTTTTGGTCAGCTGGAGCTGTCCAATGGAAACTGGTTAAAACATGTAACTATTTTCCTTTTTTTTTTTTTAATTTGTGTTTATCTTTTTTTTTTCTAACTAACACTAGGAGATGAGAAGTAGTTCTTATTTATTCACTCGCATGTGTTGTAGATCTCTAGGAATTTTGCCGTTTGTCACCAAGCTTCCAGAGATAGGCATGTGTCATCTCGGGCTGAGAGTGATAAGCAATGTGTAGGAGAAAGCTTAAAAGCTCATTTACAAGGTAATGGAAATTTCTCAGCTTCCTGAAATATAATAACTAAATATTTTAATCTTGTTACTATTGACTTGGTAATGAATAACATGCACCCTTCTTGTTATGTATAACCTGCTCCATTCTAGTTATGTATTAGTGCTTTCTTACAACCCCCTTGTGTTATACACATGCATGCACACATAAAAGCCTACTACAAAAATTTATGTGGAGATTCCCACTAGTCAAAATGCATTAGAGATACCACCAGAGAATTGTGAAAAACAGATTTCTTTTTCAACTGATCAAGATTCAGAAATATAATGTCTTCAAACTGGGAATATATTTGCAAGGATTGTAGGCTTTGCTACAAATGCTTAGATAAATATAAAACTCTGCAACCTTCCACTTGGCTATTATGAGCAGTTATGCAAAGTCTGACTTCTTCTAAGTCCGTAATTGAAATGAGGTATGTGTGTGGAAGCTGGGTAGCAATGTCACACTGAAAAGAAGATGAACAGCTAAAATGGAAGCTTCCTCAGATACTAAATACTTCATTTCTACTCATAAGGATAGCTTTAGTGTACATCATTTAAAATTATTCTTTCTCTGAGGTCATGGTAATTTTGGAAGCGCAGGAGCTCAGAAGATTTCTGCTCATGTCTTTATGAAAGAGAAAAATCAAGCCAAAACAAGCCAAAATAAGCCCAAACAAGCCAAAACAGCAAAGGCAGAGTCGAGAACAGAGAGTGGGGTGAAATCACACTGGAGGGGAAAGACTAAGCACAAGAGTTTACACCACTGTTTCGTGTTTCTTCCTCTCATTGGCTCTCTTTTCCACAATTTCACTAATTCACTCAGGCTAAACAAATAGGATGCTGAGAAATTGATTCACTGGGAATCTCTAGGGTCTATAGCCCCACAACAGCGAATGCTGCTCTGTGCAGCAGCCTGGCAGACCCACGTTGAAGCAAAAGGTGAGCAGCCTTCCCTTCCACAACTTCCACTGGTCCCCACGACCTTACTTGTGCCATGCTTTTGGGAAATATGAGTGGATACCTACAGGTCCATCTACTTTGTGGACATATGACAGGCTACAACGTCTCACTGAGTTGTAAAAAATAAGGACCTTTGAATACAAGGCACAAACCACTGCAGAATATTATAGCTTGAGAGTTGAATTCATAACCCAAATATCTTGAGACTCCATCTACAAGTGGAAACAAAAACAAGTTTCCAAAAGGCCATTTGCAGCTTGTTTCTACTAAAATAAGGAGAGTGGAGTAATCTTTCTAATGCTGCCATCCTGTCCCTCTGGTGAAAAGATGTACTGAGTCTCAGGGCAGTTAATTTGTCATCCAACATCCCTGTCTACTTTAATTTTGTATGGGCTGAATTGTGACCAGCAGAGCCACAGTTTTGGAACACCACACTCACAAGGAAAAGTGCTGTTTTCCATGCTCAAGAGTTCAATGACAGTTTATGCAGGAAACCAGAACCACACGACTTTATGGCTGGAAATGTTCTCTGGGTTTATTTTGTTGCTGTGTCATGCCAGCACAGCACCATGAATGAGATGGAGATTCCAATATGGCTGGGAAAACACCTTCTAAGACTCAGGACTCACAGCTTGGTATATGGGTAAATATCCAGGTGTATGTGGCACAATGGAAAACTGGATGCAGGTTTTAGCTATGGTACCTGAAGTAGTCTTGCTTCTCTAGTGCTGGAGCAGACTTCCCCTGATGGGAGCAGAGGTCTGTTCTGGAGAAAAAGGCTACAGTCCCCAGTCGGCTGCTTCCCGATTTATGCATGGTGCTGCAGAGCCAGTGTGAGTGACTCACTCTCACCATGCAGCTGGGAAGCGAGGCAGGCATAAATCCTGGCTCCACTGAAATCACTGGCAGGCTGAAGGGGGTGATTTGTAATTGACCCGGGTATGTCCAGAATTCCACACCATCTAATTTTCAGACACTTGTGATTTACACAGGTAGAACTCAGTCCTGCTATAAACGGAAGCAGGACACAGGCAAAATAGAAATCAGAGAAGTTGTGTTCATCTGCACCAATTCTGAATTTTGCTTTTGGATTTTGCTAGTTCCAAAAACACATTGACAAGAGAGTTTATGCATTTTAACTTTCATGAGGCAGATACTAATATGTAGCATGGATGAATGCATTAAACAATTATACCTTTACTTCTGTAAAACAACATATGCAAGTGTGTGTATGTGAGAGAGTATATGAGCATGTGCCTCCACCAGCTAGATACTGATACTAAGCAGCCTGGCAGCTGTAAAAAATCAGTTTGTATGCAATGATCACCTTATGTCTCCTAATTTCATGAAAATTCTGGGACTGTGGATTCGTATTGATTTCTTTATACTGTTTCAGGCTTTATTCTTAGGAATTGATTTCAGCAGTAATTTAGAAATATGTATCAGTAAAACTGAGTAAAATCTACACAAGCAGATCTTCTTTAACACAAATTAGCCCTAATATTTCTCATTGATTAAGTATGACAGATACACAGTTTTACTGTTTGTCATCATGCAAGGGAGAAATGTATTAAGGTTTTTATGAATTACAAGAAATGAGAAAATACCATAAATTCTTGGACTACTGGATGATTAATACATTAAGTTTTGCACAGAATCAAATGAAATGATGAAATGTTTCATTTAGTATAACTCTGATAGTGGTGTTATGGTTGAAAAATGCACACTGCAGCATGCTGTGGTACATATGGCTAGCACAATGACCAGCCATGAACAAATATTCCCTGTATCAAGGACATCTCCTGAATCTGTACTCTAATGTTTACATGGGACACTAAAAATGAAGAAATAGCAGACATTCAGAATGAACCAGAAGAGGAACTTAAGAAAATGTGAGCAATACCCTTTTTGATAAAAAGTACTGCAACACAGTGGCAGTGTTTACCCGAGTTCATCAAGATGATCCCTTTGAATTTCCAAAGGGATTTAGAATTCAGTGGTAGAATCTGAAGCCTAATGATTGCAGCTTTGCTCTAAAACAAAAATTGAGAGGTTGTGTTTTTTTAATGCCTATGAGGATACCAAAGGGTCTCCTTAGCAGATGCTTGTGAGTTTCTTAAAATGAGGTGGGTTTAGGGTGTTTCAAGCTATACTAGCCAAAAGGAAACAACACTAAGTCTGTAGGACAATATGAACACCTAGGCAGAGTCTAACTGCATTTCTTTATGTAAAATAATAAAAAGAAAAATTGAATCCTCTTAGTTGGAGTGGCATTCTGAGGGTAAAAAGGATGGGATTAATCTGGTCTTACATAGATAGTTGTAGTGTTGAAATCTACACTCCAGGCAGTCAAACTGAACTCTTTCTGTAGTCTCTGAAGGACCAATTCTTCATGAAGAAATCTAAGCATGAATTGCTCCAGACAGTCCTACATCTTTCCATGGGCTATAAAGTGGTCATCAGGTAGATAGTTCAGATGGAGACACCTGAGGTCCAGCGAGGTGGATCATTCCTGTTATGTCTGAAAGTGCCTTATTTAGTATCACTGAATTTCTCCACTGAATTTCTGAAAGTCCGTTAATGCCATACCTAGGAATTCTTCAGTTCTGTCAGTGTTAGGCATTGAGTACTTCTCATCCTGGACTGCATTCATGTAAGGAATGCAGTTCAACAGAGAAACAGTAAAATTAGACAACTGCATGTGCACAGCAGATGTCTTAATAGCAGAGTCTAGAGAATGATTCAGCCATGCCCTAGAAGGAAGAGGTATAAAGGCTGCCCTCACACAGGTATTGGGCAACTTCTTAAGTATTGGGGAGTACCCATCTGATGTCCAGCTGCTGATGCTGAAAGGCAAAGCCTCCCTGATGTCCTGTGTCTTACCTGCCAGCCCTATGCTGCTATCTTGGATATCCTAAGGCTTTACAGGAGGCATTAACCACTACTGTTTAAGTAAATGAATCCCACACTCAGATGTTTAGAGTGAACTGAATTATGTGGGGTACAGGATGATAAATGATCTGTAAGAATGATGTCAGACATTTAACTTTCTCTTGATCTTTTGAGGTCTTCAGTTTAAATGCTGTCAAAAAAGTGGGGCATTGTCCACTGTATAGGCCTCATTCATCCTTTCTGCCTCACACATAATTCTTCCCAGGAATAACATTTACCAGCTTAAGTAAGGATGGACCAAATTGTTAGTAACTGGCTGACCACCTCTGAGTAAATATAGTGGGAAGCTGCTCCTCCCTTTCTACTTAAGACTGGTACCTGTGTTTAGCAGATGTCACTAAACATCTGAATAGCTTCCTAAGAGATGCAGGGTCCCACTGCCATTTCTGACACTTTTGTGTACTGGCTGAAGTGACTTTTTTTCTTAAAATTGTGTCTAGTTCAACAAGACATGAAGGACTCGACACAGGAATGATTAAGTGAAATTCCATGTGTCGTGAAGTGGGCCAGACTAGATAATCATAATGGCTTCACCTGACCTTAGTAGTCTCCAAAGTCTATGAGCAGCTCATGGGTAAGAAGCAGGTTAAGACATACAGATGACTGCGCGTGGAAGTTACTCTCTGACCTTCAGCTCTGTGTGAGCCATGCATCAGAGTTATGGCAAAATTCATCATAGTACAAGCCTAAAAGATTTGTGTGGTACAAGATTAAACCAGTAGAAAAGCCATAAATTGCCTGCTTCCCTCTAGAACAGAAACTTGTTGTTTGGGGTTTTTTTTGTTTATTTGTTTGTGCCAAGTCTGTTAGTAAATATATTGTAGCAGATGGAAGAACTGTTTCTTTCTTTCTTAGTCCCTGTTTCATTACTGGGAGCACTGGAATCCAATACCATCTGCCCAGAGGCAACACTTTACTCAACTACTGAGTGAAATGTCACCTCACATCAGCTCACACATCAACCTCAGCTGAAAGAAAACTCCCTCACTGATAAAATGTTCCTACATTTCCCCAAGTGTTCATGTTTTATCTTTCCTGAGAAAGTTATTAGTGGTGCAAAAAGCATTGTATTCAAAAAAGTCAGTCTATGTCATGACGTCAATATGCCAAACTAGTTTCCACATAACCCAATCCTCCTCCTCTCAGTTATTCCTGTTAATCTTGTTATGTTCTGTAAGAGCCTTGCAATGAATCAAGAGCTCCTAGTGCCAGGTACTGTACAAACACAGAATGTAAAAGTGTCTCCAAGGCACTTAGAACCAGCAACAACAGCCAACAGAGGATGCAAAAATAGGAAGAAGAATTGGTTGTGTCTCTGTGGCCAGCTGGTTTGAGCACACCAGTAGTCCATGAGAAGTTATTGTGGGTCTAATGGGAAAGAAGAGGTTATGAAGGCCTAAGAGAGGGATGCTGGAGGCACACTAATGCGCCACAACTGTCCCAAATGCAAAGGACAGCAGGTACAAATGTATGAAAACACACACTTGAAAGACATCCAGGTTAGGAAAGGTGCAACAGGTGAGGGTCTGAGGGTAGTAACTGAGATAGGTCTCAGAACTGACCTTTCAACACAAGGGTGAAAGCAGTTCATTAAAGAAGTCAGAAAATATAAGTAGGTTGGGTTGCTGTAGTATCAGAAAGGCACCTGTCAAGGATTTTAAAAAGAGAAATACGTAGTCAGTAACAGGAATAACTCCTCCTTTTTAACTCCATGGTAATTGGGTGCTGACAGGGCAAGACAGTATTTAGCAGAGTACAGAAAAAGGAAGGTTGATTGTGGAGAAAAGATGGGAATTGAAAGGAGTTTCAATTACCTGGAAACCTTCAAGCAACTAACAAAATATTGCTGCATCCTAAAATTGATTATTTTCTATCGATCTCTTCATAAATCCCGGCATTTCTGTTTCTTCTATTTATAGCTATGCTGGCAGCACAAACCAGGCACATAATTTATCTTGAACAACCTTGTATCTCAGACACAGTCTGAACCCATTACCATTACCATAACTGGTAAATTTTTTGTGAGGGAGAAATTCTGGCTGCTTGTTCAGGATCCCTCTCCTGATGAGAAGTATCCTGTCCCTTCTCAGAGAGGTGAATCACAGCAAACAGTGTATTTGTGAGCAAAAGTGCTGGGTTAATTCTTGCCATGTGTCAGAGACTGAAAAAGTTCATGCCTCAAATATTGATGTAAGTTTTGTTCATGACAAAGAAGCTGCAATGGGAGAAGCCTGCCTGGAGACTGGGACTTTGAATTGAAAATCAAACTACTGATTAGATAAGGGGAAACCTATTGTTCGGTCACCACCGGCTGAGAGAAAGGTATGCATCCACCAAGGCCAAAGCCACCAGCTGCGCTGAGTTTGGGGTGGGGGAGGAGAGCACAGCTCACAGAAGCCAGGTTAACACAGATTCACCCCCCAACCGAGGGGGGGAAGAGGAGGTTTTGGGTGTATGGTGTTTCCTCTGGTCAGAGGCAATAAACATCCATCCTCCAATACACAAACTGGCCCAGCTGTGGAACCCCCAACCCCCCAGGCCACATCCATGGGACTTTCACGTGAGATGCAACAACCCCAGAGTCTGCTGTAAGAGACTGCCCCCTTCCCCCAGGGGGACATGCCTGGACATTGCTCTGCGCCCTTCCCCCAGGGGGACAAGCCTGGACATTGCTACCTGACTCAAAGGTATATAAACCCACTGGACTCTGTGCTTGTCGGGGGGACCTTCACCGTCAAGAAGACCAGCTGGAGAGGATCAACAGAACATCGTTGGGATCCACAGAATGGTGATATTTTCCTTATTCTGTCCCTGTCACTCTCTTTCTGTTCCCCCCACCTATTTTCTACTCCTTTCTTTCTACTTTCCTTCCTTCTCTCTTTCTCTCTCATACCATACTATACAATAAAACCCATACTATTGTCACTGGCATATGGTCTCGTTTGCACCTTAATTTGGGCAGAGAAATTTTTAAAGAAACTTAATAACAACAATTGGATCGTAACACCATGGATAAGAGGTTTCCAAAGACAGGGCTTGCCTCTGCCTCCCAAGGCTGGCCTAGAGCAGCTGAAAGTCTGACTTGTTCTCTTTTGTGATTTCATACAATTCTCTTGAGATTAAATCTTTTTCATTCAGCATAGCTTCTTAGTGTCTCCTCCACTGCTCCCTGGTTTGCTCCTCACTTTATTTTAGATTCAGTTTACCAATGGATTTTGACTTTTTGAAATTTATTTTGCCATAGCAAAATGTCTTATTTCTTCTGGGCTGCCTTCCAAACATCTCTTGTTGATATTGGCTCCTAAATGTTAATTAAAGGAACCTCTTGTTTGGCCCATAAATTAAAATGTTCTGAATTTTTTTTTTCTGTCCATTTCAAGGCATCAAGCCAAACGAGAAACACTGAAAACTGTCCAGACATATCCTTTTCTTTTTTGTCTTTCTTCTCTGCTTGAGTTCCTCCTCCAAGAGACAGAGGTACAGCTAGCAGTGTTCTTGCCACGGTCCTGTGACATCCCATTGGAAGTACTCTCTCTAGAATGAGTGACCTCATGGTAGGGCAGTGACATCAATGAGGGTACATCAGCACATTAACTGAGTGGCAACCTGGATTTTGCTGTCCTGCTCCTGAACTCCTGGACAAGACAGGAGTGGGTGTGCAATGTCATATGCTTTTGTCAGCTGAGCTGAAGTTGTGTTAACCATTTGATCTCGTTCATAGGAGATTAGCCATTAGGATAAATAATTTTCCTGATCTTTAAAATACTTGTAACAACCTAGATTTGAAAGAAAAATTACAAATAGCAACAATACCACCTCTCATCCTCTTTCCATCTCTCTTTTTAGGGCATCTTTAGCTGCGTGAAAGAGATTGTGCAAGAAGTATGCAAACAGCTAAAAGGTCAAAGCACATCCACACACAGGATAAGTGGGGCTAAACCCAGTACAGTTCCCAGCCCCCATACAGCACCCAGCCCCTTTGCTGCTGCACAGGCACCATCTCAGGGGAGAAGAGTTGGTCTGTGAAGCCTGAAGTCACATTCTTAGTGATGTTGAGTCTATTTCCCCTTCCTTTTTTCTTCTTCTGTTATACCTTCCCACGAAATTGAGGTTTTTTGTTATGAACCCTTGAGCTGGTAGTGATGCCATCCCAACTGCTCTACCTCTGCTTGTGACACCTTTGTGTCCTTTCTTGCCTCTGTTCTGTAGCTGTCCCATGGCTCCTCCTGGTGATTGTGCAACACCCACAGCAGCCTGAGCTGTGGCTTCACTGCCAGGAGCTGGGCTTTGAGGCCTTGGATGCAGGGGGTTGACCCTGGGGTGGTGTGAGGGGGTGGCAGCCAAGGTTGTAGAGAGAGGTTTCCATCTGCAGTTTGTGGGAGTAAACCTCCATCTGCAGTGTGTGGCTGAGTCAAAGCCTGAATCTTTCATACGGAAGAGCAATACTCTTCATTTTATCGAATAACAGTTTCCATCCTGACATAAGGGAGCCAATGGGATCTGCTAAAGAAATAAGTTTCAAACATCCTCCACCCAATTTTGCATCACACCCAAACCATTATGCCTTCTCCTTGCTCTCTTTCTTCTCTGTTTCTAAAGTTTTGTTATTTAACACAATGTCAGATTCTCTACTACTACTTTACTATTATAGTAGAATTCTCTACTGTAAACTTGTGATGCTGCAATGAAAACCAGTCTGGCCCATTTGTAGAGTGTGAACTTGGCTTAGCAGTCAATCAGCAAATACTAATGCTTTTGGGGATGAGCCACAACACAGACTAGGGAAGAACCTGAAGAGGAGGAGAAGAATGGTTATATTGAACAGCTGGTGCCATAGTGATTGACTGTGTTGGGCCCCACCAGAGTTACCTGTGTGCTTCAGTGACAGGCATGGCTGAGGCAAGATTGCCTCTGGACCTTGACCTCCAAGCCATGAAGGCTGGGTGCCACCAGAGACACTGCCAGAATTGCATCTTCTGCCAACCCCACAATAGCAGGCCTAGATTGGATAGGGTTTAAAACCTTTGGGAAACTTCAATGTGTTTGGTCCTACTAAACTTTTTGGAGTGACAAAGATGAAGGTACTAACTGAGGTGAAGACAGTGTGGCACAATGTGATTTTAATTTTTGAGGAGCTTGAGAAAACAGAACATAATAAATTACATACATAATTTGTATCTACTGAATGAGGCCATGTCCCTGCAGCATCACAATGCTTGTACAGAACAGGAGTGAAATAAAGCTGCATGCTTTAAGTTTGGGAATTTCCATGCTTTCCAACTTCCTGCTTTTTCCATACCTTCATAATATCGCTCCTGGGGTTGTGCAGCACTGGGGAGCCCGCTGTCTGCCCTAGCATTCATGCTGGCTCCCACCCAGCACAAATGCTTGTGTGGCAGGGGCAGAGTCTTCAGATTCTTTTATTGTACATCTTGTCTTCCCACCCAGCTGTGGCTGCTCAAGACCTGAGGAGGAGGAAGCTCTTTGTCCCCTTGTGGAGAAGCAAGTGTGCCAGGATGTGCCAATGGGAGTTCTATGGCCATTCGAAAGCCGTCCAACAAGATTCATTGAGGTCCATGAGCAGGGATGAGTCATGCCTAACCACCTAACCTCAACGTCAGACCTTGCAATTAATTCACTCCTTACCAACCTTAGCGTGGCATTATAACTCAGCACACTGGAAATGCTACCTTGGTGGAAAGTTTTGAGCCTATCTGTCACTGCTCTGCCTGAAGGTCAGCAGTTGTTAAATGAATTGTGCCCAGCATTCCTCTTCTCCATGCAGTGTCCATCCTAGGCCACAACCCTCAATGCCTATAGTAAATAGTATATTTACTATGGTGTTCACAAGAATTGTACAGCTATTTCTACATCCTTTATGAGGAACGTTTTTTTCTTCCTGGAGACTCTTCCTTACCGGGTTCTGTCTAAGACTTGATGGAACCAAAGAAAGAACTGACAGCAAAAGTACAGTGTTTATACCAACACAATAATGTGAATTGAAATGAATAATTTGAATTGCTGTAAAATAAAATGGGGGTAATAAAATGCTGTGAAGGTGTACATACACATACACATTTGGACATATATATAGACACATACATAAAATCACAGAATTGGTGAGGTTGGAAGGGACATATGGAGTTTATCTGATCTGACCCCACTGCTCACAATAAGGTTACCTACAGAAGATTTCTCAGGATATTGTCCACCCAGGTTTTGAATATCTCCAAAGATGGGGGCTCCACCATCTCTCTGTGAAACCTGTTCATGTTTTCAACTACCCTCACAATAAAAAGCCCCAAAGTTTAAATGAATTTTCTTGTATTTCCATTTGTGCCCATTTTCACCTGTCTCTGGGCACTGAGAAATTTAGCTCTGTTGTCTTTACTGCCTCCCATCAAATATTTTACACATAAAGATAAGAGCTTTCTCTTTTCCAGGATGAACACCCCCAGCTCTCTCAGACCCTACTTGCATCAATCCCTTGCTCATTTTTGTGGTGCTTTCCTGAACTTAGCCCAGTATGTCTTGGTCTCTCTCGCAGTGGAAAGCCCAGCACAGAGCCCAACACTGCAGATGTGCCGCACCAGAGCTGAGTAGAGAAGGATTTCCTTCCTTGACTTGGCAGTGGTGTTCCTCCTGGTGCAGTCCAACCATATAGTTTATAAACCAGTTCTCCCAGTTTTGTGTTATCTGCAAATTTGCTGAAGTTGTGCTCTGTCCCATTGTGCAGACCATTAATGAACCTATTTGTCCATGTTGGCCACAGTATCAGTTCATGGGGTACAGAGCTGGTCTCCAGCTGGACTTCATGCTGCTGATTGCAAATCTCTGAGCCCAGAAATTCAGCCAGTTTTCAGTGCCCTTCACTGCTAATTTATCTAGTCCATGTTTCATCAGCAGTGTCAAAAGTCTCAGTAAAGCAAAAATAAACATCTAGTGCTCTCTCCTTATCCATCGAGCAAGTCATCTCGCTGTAGAAGGCTATCAGGTCAGTCATGCCTGATTTCCCTTTTGTAAATCCATGCTACCTACTCCTAATCACCTTATTGTCCTTTATATATATATAAATATACAAACACACACATGCACACACATGCACACACATATACATACTCACATATATATTAAACATAGCAATTCAAATTATTCCACACATACATATGGTTCAAATAATCCAATCGTGCCTAGGCCTTAGGCATCACTGCAGGAAAATTTGCTTACCCTAATATGTATAAAAACCCCAAAACCCAACAACAAATCAAACCAGCTAACAAGGATTTAACATGAGTAGAAAAAATGGGCCAGCCAATGAATCTAGATAAATCTGAAGTATGCCAGCATCCAGAACAGCATATGCTAGCTGTCCCATCTAAAGGAGACACCACATGTGAACTGTGAGCAGCATTCAAAGGTCAGTGCCAGTAGAAGGATCCAGCCCAGGAGATGTGAGCTCTGAGGGATGGGCTTTACTCTGACATCACTGGCAACAGCTTTGCACAGGCACCAGGCTTCCAGTCTAAGCTGCAATTTGAAATGTTATTAGTCTTTTCTTGGAATGTGTTGGCCTTGGTTACAAGATGAATTCCCTAGATGGTACCAGAAGATGATGGCAGGAAGCCTTTGCTCCGGTACAAATGTGTGCACTGATTAATATTTGTGCATCTCTTTCAAAATTGGAAGGGTTATACAATTGCAAATTAGACTCAGATTTTAGTGTTCTGAGATTTGATCAGAAGATACTGTCATTCTTATTGTTGCAGATCCCCAAATGCCTGAAAGGTTCCTTGACTTTTTTGGTTTCACAGGTTTAGTGAATTCTCCAGGATTTTCCATTGGCATCAGTCTCCAAATTCTCAGATGAGCACAGATGTGAGCATATCTGCTGACACCCTGGAACCCCTCTGTTTCCTCTCTTCCAAACTGCATACAAAATGCCATCCAGTTTAGTTATACTTATGCCTTTCTTTACAGACCACACAAGGATATGTACACTCAAAAGTTTCATTCCTGTCATCTGTCATTATTGCTATCAGAGCAGGCACTGCAATCTAGGAGTGTTCTGCTCACTATTTGGATCTGACCCTGAACCCGAAAACTGCTCTCAATCGGGTTGCTGGTTTGTGATGATCAGAGACAGCCAAGATTGAGCTGGGAAGTCAATCTGCAGGTCACCATTAGGTCCAGGGATCACTGTGCACCTCCTTGGGGACAGCGATGGGCTGAGGCCAGACCAGGACATGGGCATGTGGATGGGAAAGACTCAGTGGAGCCCATGGCCAGGCAGGGCAGGACTGTGGGATCTGCAGACTGGCCCTGCTGCAGGATCACTGGGGTAGGGATTGGGTCCTGGGGAGCTGCCATGGGGCCACCAAAACCTACTAGTGCAGTCAGGGCACTGACAGATGTCTCCAGACAATCCTACTGTATTCTGACTTTGCTTCTGCTTTCCAAAATACTGTGATAATCATTTTATGGTAATAATCTAAATTAAGTCCCTTAGGCTAAAATTAAAGAAGTACCTTAAATGACAGGAGAAAATTATTTACCTTACTCTACTGCCTGAGGACTCCTAAATGCACAAGTAAGTAAATACATTTAAATGCAGCTGACAGTATTTGCAACAAGTGTAGACATGAAGAATGCTGATGAGTGCATAAATAATTTCATTTCCATTCAGTCATTCCAAGCGAAGGAAATGCTGCAAGTGAACGATTTCTACTTTGCAGACTTAGACTTTACCCTCATCAAAAACCAACAGAGAAATGAACTGCTTTTTACCAGCCCCCCGTTCTGCCTGTGAGAGTGCAGGAATGGAGCAGAGCTCTGCTCAACACTGGCACTATGGAGCTCTACAAATCTGTTTTCACATGGGAAAACTACTCAGGGGACAAGCTTTGCATCCATTAGCCTGGCTGGTTTGCTGGGGCTTTGCTTCTGAATTAAATCTCAGTGCCAAGGTGAAGTTTTGACAGTAACAACTCAACTGCCTATGTCCTTTGGAAAGCTTTTTTAATGGCAAAAATGTGGAAATGGGAGCTAGAACTCCCGTCTAGCTTCAGAGAACTCAGCATGAAAAAGGTACGTTGCCAAACTAGCCCATCTTGGCAAATGCCAAAACTGTTCTTTTTGTCAGTAAACACTTCAGGCCTGGGCCCAGGATGTCTGCAGTATTATAATTAAGAAATTTGGAAATAATTAAGGTGGTCAAGAGGAAAAGGTACTTTCTGCTTCTATCCTGTCACTCCGCACATGAATTAGCAGAGATGGTGATGGATCCTCCTTTCCAGAGCATCTCATGGCAGAACTGTGTTTTAAATTGAAAGAGGAGTTTCTTCCTTTCATCTTCCCACCTACACCTGCATCTCACCTGTTAAATTAAGTGTCAGTGGGAAATAGAATCATGGAATCATAGCATAATTTTAAGTTGGAAAGGACCTCTAAGATCACTGAGTCCCACCATTAACCTGGCATCATCAAGTTCATCACTAAACTATGTCCCTAAATGCAACATCTACACACCCTTTAAATATCTCCAGGGATGGCAACTCAATCACTTCTCTGGCAGCATGTTCAAGTACTTCACAATCTCTTCAGGTATGAAATTTTCCCTCATATCCAATCTAAACCTCCCCTGGCACAACCTGATGACATTTCCTCTTACGCTATTGCTTGTTACCTGGAGAAGAGGCCGGCACCTACCTGGCTACAACCCCTTTTCAGGCAGCTGTAGAGAGCAATAACATTCCCCCTGAGCCCTCTTTTCTCCTGGCTAAACAACCTCAACTCCCTCACCCAGTCATCATTCCCTAGACCCTTTACCATCTTTCTTTCTCTGCTTTGGACATGCTCCAGCAATGCCCAGAAACAGTCTGAAAGGTACTGTTTTCTCCAAGTGAAAGCAGGTCATTCTGGTAACAATTGAGTTTGAAAGGAGTGCTATTTCCAAAAGTATCTGTTTAGCACTGGTGAGGCTATACTTGTGTCCAATTCCAGGCTCCCCACTTAAAGATGATTAGGGAGAAGAAGGACATTCCTAGATTTCAGTGCCTGTTCTGATACTGATAATGACAAATGACAAGAACTAAGCTTTTGAGCCTACATATCCTTGTGTAAAGAAAGGCATAAATATAACCAAAATGGATGACGTTTTGCAACCCTCATCACTGCAGAGACAACTGACAATGGAGGAAAAATGTGTCTATAAACATAAAAATATAGACATTTGTGTGTCATATAATGCTAGCAAAGCAAGTAAATAAAATTTGCTATTGCAGTATATAAAAAGTGAAGGTTTGAATCACTGTTATTAGAGTTGATGCACATTCCTTTTAGTCATTTTTGTTTTAAGAAGATACCGATCATGACTGTGTGCTCTAGTTACTGAATGTTAAGGAAAAAAATAAAGAAGCTCTCTGCAATCTCTGAAACATGTAGTGACAAATACACAAAATGTGTATTTAGCTAAGGCAATGCTTTTTAAGGTGGGGATAGATGGATCTCATCTAATCTGTAACACAGCATCAAGGACCTGGATATCCCAATCTAGTTTTATAGGACTCAAAGAACCCCAAGAAACCTTGGTGATAATTCAAGAATAGTTTGGGATATACATATGTAAGACAAGAGCTGAAGGGACACTCTTTTGAACAGGATGCAGGCGGCACTTCATAGCCCACATCCTCAAAGATCTTTTTATGTGCTCAGTCTCCTTTGCACATCACCACTCCTCTAAACCCATAGGCAGAAAAGATTTGGAGAAGGCGCACACAAACAGGCCTGAACCCTGACAATGTTCCAGACCTCTCTGTCCTTGGAACTTTTCAAGACCCAGCTGTATGAAGTCCTGGGCAGCTTAGTTCAACCTCAAACTGACCCTGTTGTGAGCAGGAGGTTGGACCAGAGATGTCCTGAGATACCTTGCAATCTGAATTACTCTGTGATTCTGTGGCTACATTGGGTGTGGGAGGCCTGAGCATCAAACTGGGCATCTGACTGCACTGCAGCATGTTCTGTAAATACAGACTAAATACCACAACCTCTCCTTGGGGTTGTCACACTCTAGGTTCTTCACTACCTTGGTAGCCCCTTTATGGACCCTCTCAAACTTCTCCCCAACCATGTTGAAGTGGGATCACCCAAGTCTGGATACTGAGGATGAGGTTTGTCTTTGTCACAGTACATGACAATCAACAAAGAAATCCAAAACAAAAGACAGGAGTAAACTGTAAGGGATCAGAGCGCCCAGAGTGCCTCAAGTGCAGTGGGTGTTCTGTTTAGTTGATCTTAACATCTTTGACTACCTGGCAGTATAGGTAGGAAATACCTTAATCACATATGTAAAGGAGTCCGAACTGGGAGGTTAGACAGGCAAAATAATAAATATATAAGAGCAGCATTATTAAGTATTCTAGCAGGATTTCAGGAGCTTAGGAATACAAAGAGGAATTAAGGTGAGATTTGGCCTGGAAAAAAAAAAGTTAAACACTGAAAACCTGAGCCAAATAAAAGCACAGCAGTTGTTGGCAGGGCTCACTATCTAATGAAAGTAACAGATGAACTAAGAGTATTCGAGTGAGATCAGGACAATAGGACCATCTGAAGTCTCTCCAACCCATATATTGCTGTGATCCTTTTATCCCTTTCACATTATTTCTTCTTCCTGTCTTCTCTCTCAGGCTACTCTGTGTTGGAATAAAAAGGAAGAATGATGCCTTAGCCACCTAACATTACACTTTCTGCAAAACTGCCTAGGACCAGAGAAGTGAAAAGCAGTGGCTAAGCCATTGAACACTTGTACTGAGCATGAGGTACAAGTAAAAGAGGGTGCAAAGCCTGTACTTCTCCAACAGCAAAATTATAGAAACATCATGAGGGCAGAAAGTTGCCTTATGTTATGACTCTCTTCCCTGCCCTTTTCTGTATGTTTACCTTCTTTGTCTTGAAGGAAGAATTATGGCAAAATCAGCACATTTCAGTTAGCCTTTGGACTTTCCTCTGAAAAATCTATTAATTTCTAGCCTTCGTGATGTAAAGAAAGACTGCCAAATAAGAACATTTTTTCTCAAAAAATTTCCTTGAGCTGAAGGTAAAAAATGAAAACTGTTTGTAAAACAGGTCCATAAAGCATCACAGGAATTAATCTTTTTATTCTTTCCTGCATCTGTAACAAAAGATTTACAGTACTTCAGAGGTGTTTGAGGACTGAGCTTCCTGTTCTCAAATCCCAAGTTTTGTTTCGCTGTTTAATGAAGTACAATGACAGAGCTATTTAACTTTGTCTCTTTATTCCATTAAATACAAAATGAACCCGATCCCCACAGGTAGTCTTTTGCACTTTCAAAAACATCTGCTACCAGGCAAGGAAGGCAAAGAAAAGGGAGAAGGAACTTTCAAACTTTTGAGAAAGGTGAAAAAGCATCCAGGAAGTTTTAATTGCAATACATTCAGGTGTGAAAGAAGAGTTTCAGTTTCATGTGTGTGAGGAGACATTGTGAAGGAAAGGTGCTATGAAACTGTGGAAGCTGTCGGGCCTGAAATAAGCACCAACACAGTTATACCAGGATGCTTGATCTGTTTGTCCATGTTTGTCTGTCCACTCACCAGCCAGGGAAAGTACCCACCTGCTCCCAGTCCAGTTGCAGCCCAACCCTCAGAGCACGGTCAGGACAGCAGGTTTGGGTGTCTATATTGCTCCAGCTGCCATCAGCGAACATGGGTCTGCCTGGCACATCCCCCAGACACCACCCATCATGGGATTTGCACATCTCATCATCTCTTTCATAAAATTATGGAATTATAAAGTCATTTGGGTTGCAATGAACCTTTAATGGTCATAGAATCATGGAACGCTTTCAGTTGCAAGAGATCTTAGAGTTCATCTAGCTCCAACCTCCCTGCTACGGGTAGGGACACCTTCCACTGGATCAGGTTGCTCAGAGCTCCATCCAACCTAATCCTTCCCGGTTCTTGGCCCTCCTTTTGCTGTTTGTATCTCTCTTCCCAGACTCCAGCCTCCCCCTGGTTACACAACCTGCCTCTGAAGCCCATTCCCCCCTTGGTGACAGTTCTATCACATCAATAACCAAACTTGGTATTTTTGACTCATTTACCTGGTTATTCTTGGCCTCGGATGGCACTGCTGACGTGGTCACCTATTTGCACTGCTGTTGGTGTTACCCAGCTCTACTCCACAAAGGCCCCCAATGGCCTGCAGAGTTTTGGTGTTTCTCACATACCCAGCCTTTGCCACCTGTGTAGGCTGGACATCCATCTTAGCATGGACACTGCTGTCACATTCTTGCTCTAGTTTTGGCTGAGTCTAGCAGTTTGTCCTGTTACATCCAGGAGCTACAATTAACCCCTAAGCATAATTTCTATATATGACTTTGTGTGCTTAATGAATTCTCTTTCCATCTATGAATGTCAGGGGAAGCAGCTAGAAAAAAATCTTCTGTGGAATTGTACTTAAGGAGCAACCTTGGAAGTCTGGACAAACAAATGAATGTACTAGGGACTGTGCCGGAGCTCACAGTCTTCTGTCTCTGGACTGTCTCCAGATCATCTCCGGACAGTCTCCAGACAGAGCTCCAGCAATACACTACAACCAGGACCAACTGCCTCTGCCTCAGGCTCCTCCCAGGGCTTGATTTATAGGGCTTGTGCCTGCCCTGCAGCCACAGCTGTTTGTAGGAGATTGATAAGCCCTTCTGGTAGAGGCAGTCTCAATTAATAATTGGACCCAGATGGGTCCTGGTCTTGAATGAGAGTTTGGCTAGTGCATCTCATCAGGGCTTACTACAGAATTGTACTTAAGGAGCAACCTTGGAAGTCTGGACAAAGAAATGAATGTACTAGGGACGAATTCAGAGAAGAAAAGGGTTAAATACAAGGACTTGTCTCTGAAAATGTCCTGAATGAAAGGTTTTCTCCTGGGTGCATACTGCCTTGAAAAGCCTGGGTATTTTTAACCTGACCTTCACAAATAGGCAAATAGGGTCATGAAGGTTCAGTGAAAAATTATTTTGCTTTCTTTTCCAACTCTTTAAGGCTTGGATTAAATATCTACAAGATATTTAATCCAAGCATCAAAACCTAATAATAGGATAAAGGATAGATGATACCTTATGACTAAAGAGGTTTAAGAGGTTTTAGTAATACTAATAAATTGAAATTTTTAAAACTGGCTTTATATCCAGAACATGTGAGATTTACAAAGTTAAATATGTTTGTGCCTGCATTTTACATTGAAATAGACCCAACCAGAGAGGCTGCAAGTGGCATATCAGAGGTGTCTGAAAAAAGCTGTGATCCTGTGACTGCCAGAAGACCACGATGTCCAGCTCTTGAAAAATGTGTGGACTACCAACTTGGACACGCTGGATGTCACTGAAATCAGCAAGGTGTGGCTAGAGGATTCCTCTTCAGCTCATTTCTGCAACCACTCTCATTTTATGTGCCTTTGTTTTTTGATATGACAGATATCAAAGGCCTCACTGGAAATCCTGACTCTTTAGTCTTTAGAAGCTAGAATAGACAATGAGCTTGAGACTAGATCTGGACAAATGCAATCCTAATGGCAGTGACTAAGAAAATCAAAACAAATGAATTTGCAAAATTGTTTTTCCTCAGGCATTCCAAATGTAACAGCCTCATGATTAAGCCTAAAAGTTCCCCAGGCAGAATAGTAAAAAAAAAAAGTAACAAAGGAAATCTAAAATAAAATTAAACATTTCACTGAGGGGAAGACAAGTAATTTGGTTAAACTCAATATGTTATTTACCTACATTAGCTTTTCATTTCAGTGAGGAAAGAAAGGAAGAAAAAAAAAATCACTTGGATCTGACCCAAAACATTGGTAAAGGGATAGTTTGAATAACACTGTGTGGGAAAACACATTAGAGAGGACCAACTCTGCAGTACAAGTCTGGCCAGAAAGCGATGCTCAGACCATGAACTAGGCTAGAGACCAGATGTGACCCCTGCTTTTATAGTTCAATCAACTTTTTAACCGAATTTTATCCAGGAGCACCAAATCTTGATATAGACCATAGGAAGAACTAATTTTACGGATTAAGTGACTCACGCATAGTAGGCGCCCATAATATATCCCTCAGTGTCCAGAAACTGTATTAGTGAGATTTTTCTATTTTTAATGAAAGTATTGCAAAGAATGGAGAATAAAAAGGGTGAATAACATAGCACTTTGCAGTGCACCAGAAAGAGGGATTTTTTTAAGCTAAAAGTATATTAGCTTCCTTAAATACTTTTGCAATTATCAGATTGCTGTAATGCATAATACTCAGCTGAAATCCCAGTTTAATTACCACTTTTATGTTTAAATTTGATTCTTTATCCATAAAATACTGGGAGGCCTCCTGATTGTATTTAATATCCTCACTCTGATGCGCTGCGTATACCCTGAGGAATGAAGCAATGCTGGGTTACGCCTTCCAAGTGCCACCACGTCTCATGCAAAGGAAATTAGATTCCTTTTTTAATTTAATCTCAGTTCTATTTAATTAAAGTCTTAAGAATTGTTTTGTTTTTGAAAAAAATGTATAACAGAGGTTTTTGAATAAATCATTCATTATGAGTTTGAATTTTGGACAAGATATTCTAGGCTATGAATAAATGTCCAAGTGCTGGCAGGACCAAAATGTTAAAGAGCTGGGTGACAGGGATGACAAAGACCTTCCTTAATTCTGCCTTAGAAGAGCTGTAAAAGGAATGAATTGGTGATTCTTCTCTGGGTATCTTTGTTATTCATCTTATGTGCATGGGTTTGGGGAGGAAGACTAATGGAAGGACTGTTTATGCTTCTTATTCCTCTTCCACATTTTTTTCATTTGCATTATTCCTGAGTAATTTTCCTTCCTTCAGACCAGTTAAATAAGAGTATTTGATCTAGGAACCTAGTGGAGGACACTGTGATGATGAGAAGCTTTATGGAAATGATTCCTGACTGCCAGCATCTCTGACTTCGGAGCATTCCACTTGAGAGACTGAGAGCAGCAAGATCTGCAGAGTGCTCCAGCTCTGTGAATCTGCTTCATTACCACCCATTTTAAAAGCATCACAATGGAGCAGCCAGCCACTCTGGGGATGGCAGCTGGGTTTCAAACACCTCAGCAGACGGTTTCAAACTATGATAACTGATCACTCAATAATCCCTCTTTGAAGAATTCCGGATCTGCAGGTAGAAACATCTGGAAAAAAAATGCAGAGGCTCAGTGGGCAAACTCACAGGGAGGGAAGGAGTGGAAAAGAAGGACAAGATATTTCTCATCAAAAAACATTTCACAAAATTAAACTCAAAGGCATTATGTGTTTCTCCTTCAACAGAAGAGCAGTGACACACAGAAAGGCAGGAAAGTATGAAGTGGATTACAAAATTGGATTCACTAGGCTAAAAAAGAGACACAAACTTAAGTCACTGAGAAGTACAGTTAGGTCTGGAAGAAGTAAAGACAGACAGTTCCCTGCTTTGGAGACAGAATTTGGCTTCCAGAGCAATGCTTACATCCATTTTGAATGGAAAAAGCATCCTAATCATTCTGTATCTGAGGAATTGGAAGGAATATCAATTCAGGGCTTGAACTCCAGGACACACTCTGCATATCATATCTGCAGCTCATGCATATTCTACTCGGTCTCTGGGTGCTTCCAGTGGAGGTTTTGTTGCTGATAACCCTTCTCAAACTGTTCTCTGCTTTTGCAGTCTTTGTTTTCAGTATTATTTGCTTTTCATCTCACTACCTTACTTGGCAATATATGAATGCTCTTGAAGTCCACTCAGGAATGTTGTATACTTGGTCTCCTTGACCCATCAACCTGGCTTCCCATTTTCTGAATGCCTCCTCTAGCTCCTGCCTGCCTTGAGAGACAGCCCATGCTCACGGGTGTTAGGCACAGGCCAGATATGCTGTTTTGGCTGCAGGTATCTGGAAAGAGCACTGCTCTCAGCCAGTCTCGAACTGCTCATCAGCCCTCTTCTCACCTTACAGCAGGATAGCTGCATGTACAGCTACTCCCTCAGCTCATCCTGTCAGAAAAATGCTTTTTATAAACATGCACAGTGGTGTGTAAGGTAAATCAGGTTATTTTGGCAGAAACCACTTCAGGAGCAGTGAAACAAGAAGATGCCAACGCCCTGTTGGGAGGCAGGGGAAGGCAATCGGGGCAGCAGAGGGTGGGCTAAGAAAGGTCATGTCTTCTACCCTGTGTAATTTGCAATTGCTCCTTATATTTGACCTTAAATATATGAAATAAACACACATAGGTCGCTGCATGTCTAGTATTTTTAAATATATTTATCTTGTTTCTTTGCTTGCCTCAGATTCCCTTAGAAAAGAAAAAGTTGGGTTTTTTTTCTCTTTTTAACATATATTTTAGACTGTAAGATTTTTGAGACAACAAACTTTCTAGTTTGGCCTTGAAGTAGTCTTCATGCAGTGCCACTCCAAACTGTGTCAGGACCTGTAGGCAATGCTGTACTACAAATAATAAACATCATTACCATGCTGAAATTTCTTAGTTGCACTGAAGCATTCTTCAACACTCTAATAGTTTGTTTCAATTTTAAGAGATTTTGTATATAGCATGTTCCATGTAGCAGAATTAGTCATGGAAAAATCTGTTGAAAGGACCTGCTAAGCACAAACTCTGCTTAAAATTGAACAATCATACAAGTGAGATTCACATTATAGTGCTCCTTAACTTTGACAAATTGTATGTTCCCTGGAAGAGCTTCCACAGCATGAAAAACTTGCATTGCAGCTTAGCAATTAGGTTTACCCCCATGCAAGCCATCAAAGTCTTGTTATGTTCCGTAGCCAGGGTCAGAATTGGAAAACAAACAGAATAAAAGAAGTTTATTAAATTATGAACCCCTTTGGAAGAAAAGAAGAGAAAGCTTATTCTAAACATAATGTCATCCAGTTAGAAAACATTATAAATAAATAAAGCGGCAGCATTAGCTTCCTAGGAATTTCACTTACTTACAAACACAATCCCTTCAAAATCCAATTTTGTTTTTTGTTTTTAATGTTATCATTACCTAAGCTTGAAATTAATACATTTTGTATTCTTCTGACATCACATTTAGAGTTATTCCTTTGAGAATCTTCTACAGTTACAGGAGCGTGCCCTGAAAAAGCATTGCCGACCACAATGATAAATTTAAAATCCTTTCATTTCTAGGATGCATTCTATTTTTCTTATTTTTTTTTTTTTTTTAGCTATGTGCATGCAGCTGTTTTAGTGACTTTCTTGCCATCATTTGCTTGTTTATGATACTCTGTTTCACCACCTTGCTGTATATTTTAGCTGTAATTTTGTGGTAGGCCTGTGATTTTATTGGGCTAATGATCTGTGGAGCACCATGCACTAATGACAACATTAAAATATTTGCAAACACTTAGACAAAAACTTATAAAAACATACTTAATGGCTAGGCATGACCTTAAAGTAAGTTTTGTATTAATTCACCAATACTGAAAACACTGAAAACCTTTGACATTTCTAACCCTTTGTCAGTATAATTGAATGGCCAACATACTCAAAATCTTTAGAAAAAAATCTTTCCGCACACACTCTCAATGCCTACACAGTGCACAGGAGGTGGCAAAATAAACTCATTTCCTTATGAAAATAAACCAAAAAACAGTATTTTCATCAATATTCAAGCATTTGGAAAGCAGATTTGGTTGTTTCAATTTTTTTCAATAAAAAACTATTACTTTTCTCATTTTTTAATTCCAAATTTTTTGCAGAAAACAAAAATGTGAGCTCCCAGTAGTTGTTAGGTGCCATGGCAGTTTGAGCTCAGTTCTCTGAAATGGTTTCTAGACCACATTTCCAGAGGGTTTGCTTAATGATCACAATCAGAATTGATTCCCTTCAGTTACAGCATATAATAAATTGTATGCAAGACAAATTAAATGCTCCTGTACTACCACAGTCGGAGTGGTTTCTACTCTCCTGACATGTAAAGCCTTGTGACCACACTCACCATGACTGGGTAAACAGCATTTCCCACAGCTGGCAGGGCTGCTGGCAGGGAGAGCCTTGCACCATTCTCCCCATCACAAGAACCAGTATGTTCCCAGTACAAGAAAGGATCCTGTATCCCTCTATGCCTGGCAGAGGCTCTGCACAGCCACCAGAGTGCTCTTTCATTTACACACCCACGCTGTAGGCCCAAGCTTCTGGTCAATCCTTCTGACCACAGGAAGGCTAGAAATGGAGTCTGTGAAACATAAATGGATCCAGTATTACCGTCGCTGGTGATTAACAGCAGTCAAAGCAGTAAATGAAGCTACTAATTGCTTCTCTTTCCAGACGATATCTTAAACACAACACTAACCAAAGTCATGGACCAGGCAAGTGGGTGATAAATGCATGGAATATGTATAATATATATACAGACTAGAAACCCACAGCAATATTTTTACACTCAATTTTTCAATTATGTGTTTTCATTGCTTTTAGGCCTATTTGTGATCTTTGCTCATATTCTGACCAGTCCAATTTGTTTCCGTTTCAGCTCATGAAGAGGATCTTTAGCCTGTGGTGAAATACATTGCAGAAAGAATCAGTTTACTGAATCTGGAAAAATAAATGCATTCCCAACAGTCTGGCACATACTGATTCAAAAATCTACCCAGCTCTTTAAACCAGCCTGGTTAATAAAGGGCAACAAGACATGTTTTGAGAGGGTCAGATGACTGTCACATTTCCAGCCATATGTTACCATTCCTTATCAATATGGAAATCTGTGGAAAAGAGTAAGTCTTCAGTTGAACTTTTTTTATGTATTTGCAGGGCAAGAGGGAAGGTCAAGGGTTTTTGAATGAAGATTTGTTGTCAAATTTTAACATAGTTTCATTTCAAGATTTCCAGGGGGTAAAAATATGCCAGATGGATGCCAAGTGAGTGCTTCTTCTAGGCACAATGCAAGACTCAGCACCACAAAATAATTTGTGGAAGAGCTTTGCATCCTTTTCCGAGGCTCCCAGAAAAGTGGCTAAAAATATAGTCTGTAGTGTTGTAAGCCACACTTGATTTCCTGTGTGGTCTTCCCATGCATCCACCTCAAATCCTATTCCTCTTGTCTTTCTGTGGAACTGTATGGACTACTGTCAAATATTCCCATCTCAAATGCAAGACTTTGATAATTCAATGTGCATTTCTAAGAAAGTGTTGTACTTTCAGGTTGCAGAATAGAAACAGGGCTTAGTGATCATTTCCCTGCTACCCGGTCTGCTCTGGAAACACGTCCCTTGTGGCATCTCTTACATTCTGAGTCTTCACAGGGATTTCATGGCCTGTGGGGCATAGTTCTTTGCCATGACTCCCACAACTTTTCCATCTTGTCTCCTGTTAAAGTTTCTTAGCAATTTTCTTAGCTTTTTTCCTCACTCACTGAGCACTACTTCTGGTATTAAAAGTGCTTGCAGCGGCTCTTTTCATGTTTGTGTTCCTATTCTTCACTGGTCTGCTGCAATCTCCTCTGTGCTGCCAGTATGTAGGTCAGCATCACTTTTGCTCAAGCCACTGTTAGTGAGTGATCTGGGCCTGAGTGCAAGTTCTGCTGATGAACTGGTTGTCTCTTTTGCCAAAAATTATTCTGCTTCTTATTAATTCTTCTTTTAACATTCAGTATATGCAATGTTCAGCAAAACTGTGATCTGCAGTAATAAAAGCTTCATCTGCTTGCCCTTGTTCTTGGCACCTCCTAGCAAATTTGGCCTTTTCATGTATTATATTTTGCTTCTCTGTGACATCAACTTCAAAAGTCTCTTTTTTGCCTTTTTTTTTCATCTTTTTTTCTTTCTTCAGTGTGAGACACAGACAAGCAACAGCAGCAGGAGTAGCCAGGGCAAATACCAAGGAATCTACATGATATTCTCATACCTTTCTGAATGAACTCCTGAACTTTTCAGCTTCAGCAGTAGCTAAGTTGCCAAAATCAATATTCTGCTTGTTCCTTTGTCTGCCCAGGAACCTGAAGGAAAATCCTCTGAAGGAGTGGCACTACAGCAGAAAGATAAAGCAGTAATGAGCCGAGAGGTGATGGCATGGTAATGGGTGGTTGCTTCTAATGATCTCTCTGTGTAGCAGAGTTTTAATACTCACCCACAACAGATGTGGTAGATGACAAAGAGAGTTAGACAGCTCTATGAAATTAAGCCCTGTGTCAGCCCCTGCTGACACATTCCCTTTTCACCAACACCTTTTGCCTTTTCTCCATCTTCTTCCCTTGCAAGATTAGTGTTAATGGCAGCTACAAGAGACAGTCACCTAAATGTGCATGTCATCGTGTAAGTTTTCCATGGTGTCCTTGAGTGACTGTGTGATGCTGTATTCCCTATCATCTGCCCTATGCCAGACATCAACCCTGTGCCTTCTTGTGTCTCTAAGCTGGGTCCAAGAGAAAGGGAAAAAAAAAGAGCTGGGCAGTTTTGTGTTCAAGGACACAGATATACACTCCCCTGCGTTCCTGCTGCTGCAGAGCCAAGGAAAGCACCTTCCTGCTTTTAGCCAGCTTTTGGCTCTGTTTCTCAGGAGAGAGACAGAGAGTTAAACTTCTTTGCCTTTTAGCTAGCCTGCTAGCTGAGGCAAGAAAGTTTTTTTTCCCTGGGACTTTGGTTTCTTCTTCTTTACATCTGGACTATTCAGCAACACCAGAACATCACCGGGAGGCCCTACACTGCGGCTTGGAGGGGCCCATGCCAAACCCCAGCTCCAGAGAGAGAGAGCGCCACATCCACAGAAAGGACTCTGAAATCTACCCAGGTTTCTTCTCCACAATGAGAGGTTTTATTATTTAACATTATTCTTTTTTTCTGTGCCTGTGTGGACTTTGCTTGTTAAATAAATAGTTTTTTTCACTTTCCTCCGAGGAATTTCTTTCTGAACCTGGAGGGGAAGGGCTGCTGAAACCTGCCTTCTGTCAGAGAATGTTCATTTCGGATGTTTTCCTCCAAATTTGTCTCAAACCAAGACACATGGGTTCAAACTACAGCAGGTTTTTTTTTTTTACTACTGTAAGCATTGCTATTTTTAGCTGCATATTAACTACTAAGCAATGTTGAATTTTTTTTTTTTTTTGTGGGAAAAATGCATCCCATTTCATTAGAACCACAGGAAAAGAAAGGAAAGTGTGACTGTCAACTGTTCATAATAATCAGCTGTGTGGCATCTTTCAATCAAGTTTCAGAAGTATTAAGAAATTAAGCCTTACAACATAGCTATGAGAAAGGATTTTTTGGTAAGAATGCTTGCTACTTGTACTGCCAGTGATAGCATCATAATTTTTATGGGAAATAATAATACCAGCAATCATCAATATCAGAAAGACAGTAAATCAAAACTGACTTATCTAAAAATGAGATTTCCCACAGGATATGTAATTTCAAGACGGCAGCCTTGACTGAAGAGGATTGTTTTGGTTTTTCTGCCGAAATCCTCCAGTTTACAGTATTTTGCACAACCTTATGCCTGATAAGAATATGTATTGTCCTCCATTCACCATTCTGTCTTTCCTTTCTATTAATTTTTCATATTGTCTGTATGAAGTTGATAGCAATTTCTGCATTTCTTGCAGTAATCAGAAGAAATAATCAAAAGTCAAAGGCAGAGCATCACATTCTGTGTTTCACTCTCTGGAGCAAGGAGACGGCCCAAGCAGCGAGAACACATAAAAAATCCCTATATGGTGGATTTGTTTCTGTCTTTTCCTCTCTTTTGTGTACAATATAGCTCTCGGGGTGATTTTCATGTATATTTAGCCTAAAAAGTGTGATAGGCTGTTCCTTCTAATATCATGAAATTCAAAGAGATAAGGCTGGAACACTGCACTTGAGAGCCTGACATTAAATAAACATGGCCCCTGGATAAATAGTTAGTACTTCAGAAAATGAGGCCACCTACTTAAGTGCTAAGTGTGGGTCTACATGTCTCTATAAACAGCCAGGCTTGAACATTTTAACCCAGTGCATAAATCCTCAGATAATTAAACTGGACGGTGTATCTGTGCTTCACTGTCATGAGAACAAGGGCACTGAAAACCCTTAGAGTGATTTGCCATGGGAAAAATATGAGCTATTGTATTCAGATAACCAGTTTGTCTTCAAAAGTGCTAGGGGGGAATTCAAGATTTTCTGAGATTTCTGAAGTCCATTTTAGGATTCAGTTGGAAGGATGTATGAAGATCTAAAATTTCAAGCCAGATGTTTTCTAAAAATGTAGCTTTAGATGAAGCAAAGCTATTTATTTTGATCAAATTAAAAATTAATCATTTCAATTTTTATCGCAGTAGGTGAATAAAATAGAATACAATAGCAGCATTTTAGGCCATTTGGAAATCAGGAAATTAATTTGAAAACTACCTGTTTCTGCAGAGAATTTTCACATTATTGAATCAGGATTTTCAATGGAAAATGGCCCTCAAAAAACTGACCATGCCTACATGAAATCCAACACCAAGCAGGGAACTGAAGCCCTCATGTCCAAGATCATGTGAAGATTGTTGTATCTTCCACCATGCTACTGAGTGGACACACACAAAACAACAGTTATGATCCAGCAATGAACTAGTAAGGACTTTAAGCCTGATATAGTGGTTGAAAGCAATATTAGGAGCAGCCCAGACTGAGAAAGATGTTCTTACTTCTGCTGCTTAAAACCAAGCACGAAGATAACTTGAAGAGTTAAGCTGTAAATTAAAAATGATAGCAGTTGTATAGGTCTGAAATTAATTATTGCAAAACTTTTTCTGCAACATAATCCAAAATATATTTTAATTGGATTCTAATGTTTTCTTTTTTAAGGAGACAGCTGGAGTTCCATCTGGCCTCATTTCTCACAACACAATCGATTTTGTACTATAATACTTCCAATATGGTAATTACTATTGTTGGTTGTAAAAAACCGTAAAGTTTCATTCTGGACAATTTCATCTGGCCTTGCAATAAAGCTGACTCAACTTTCCGTATGCTGTTGCTCAGCATATTAAAAATTATGCGCCACTGAAAACAACAATAAATAGTCAGGGAAAAATATATAATTGTCTGGTATTTGAGCATATCCCTTAAAAACAGTCGATTCAGATGCAAAAAGCATTCATTAAAAATAGAAAGAAATTTCATTGACATCCACCATTGGCTTTCTTAGTGATAAAATCCAAATTCACTGCTTATGATATTTTCCACAAGGAACAACTGCATTTAGATCATTAGAAAGACAAGGTATTAAACAAAAAAATACTGAGTATGTTACTTATTCTAGCAGTATGCCTCCCGCCTTGCACGCCAGCACCAAAGCAATGCCCTTCACCACAGCCAGGCTACTCAAGGTATTTAGGACCATTGTTTGTCTGACATGCAGAAGCTGTCCAGCCTCAGGAAATCATCCATCCGAAGGACAGAAGGAAGTTTAATGTCCTGGAAGTTACTTCCTCTCTGTTTAATCTACAAAGACTGCACAGTTGTTTCTACAGCACACTGAAGTGCTTGGAGACAAAGTCACATCCATTAGGCCTAGCTGGACAGGCAAATTGGATGTAACAGGAGTGTTTGAGACCTCTTGGGCTGAGACAGGCAATGATGATGACAGACTAAAGGCACAAAGGGGCTGAAGTGATCTGGACCAGCCAGGACATGCAGGTAGTGACAAAAACAAAATAAGCATCACTTGCAAGCTGGAGTAGTTCCCAATGCAAAACATGTACATGTGCCATGTGACCACAGTGAAACTGGTCTTTTTCACTGTTTTAATAACCAAACACAGAGAATAACTTTTTCAAAGTGCAGCTGGGCTGTGTATTCATGTTCTGTACCTAGAGGATGAAGGCTACAGAAAATGCTAGACTGTTTTCTTCAAGAACCTCTCAAACCATCTCCAACATCAGGCACAGGGGGCAAATCAGAGAGTAAAGCTACAGGGAGCAGAACTCTCACTATCAGACTTCCACTTGTGCTTCACTGGGACTGCATCTTTCAAATAGTACTGCAGCTAGTCTTTAGGGAAGAGAGGGCAGTGTCAACCCCTCTATGGTGTAACAGGAGGTCAGGATCTGTGTCCAGCTCCCTGTGATCCAGCTTGGCTTAGTTATTTATTGCCCATTTCAGTAGCAAATGGGTCCACAGATAAATGCTTACATAACCTTTGGTTCACAACATATTTACAAGGGAATATCTGAAGAGTTGAGCACTGGAGTTTAACCTGTGTATTGTGCTTTAAGAGGCCTGCAGATGCATGAGCAGTGAAGTGGATTGTTTTCTTCATCCCTTTTATGGCTTCATTTGCGAGAATAGAAATGGGACTGTCTCTATCATACTAATGTCCACAAAATTACATTCCCAGGTACTACTGTCTCTACAACATCAACAAACATGATGTAATTAAAAAAAAAATTACAGCTTGGTATTTACATTTATTAATTTTCTTGCCTAAGGTGATTCAGTTTGGGGCTAAGTTTATATATTTTCAGGATTTCTGTGTTCAAGGTTTTGTGAGTGCTTTGGGAGATTTTTATTACTATTTTTAGAAATAAATCTGTTTCCACTTAGGAAAAAAACAGGCATTTGGTGAATAGGCCAGCCAGTCAAACCAGGGAGAAGGAAGGAAGGAAGGAAGGAAGGAAGGAAGGAAGGAAGGAAGGAAGGAAGGAAGGAAGGAGACTTTGCTACTCATGGGATTCTTCTCTCATTTATAGAAGCTTCACATTCATATTAATGTTTTGATTTCAGTGATTGAACACTGCTATGAAAGGAGAAGTGTTCAAAACCCAGGAGACCAATGTTTCCAATCAGAGCAACTGGAACTGGAGCCCAGAGTGCAAGCGTTCATGATGATGTGTTTGCAGAGCAGCTACAGACCCATATAGATTCTCAATGAAAAGTAAATCAGAATCAGTATTTGACAAAGTTATGCTCTTTGCTAATGCCCTTGGACTAAGTTCTTGTACTGAGTTAAGAGATTAAGGGACAGATTCAGGCTGGTGCAAAGTGCTGTAGTAGAGTGCTTTCAGCAAATAGTTGAGTTTCTGAGCAAATAATCCACTGTGAAGCACTGCCTTACTGCAGCCCTCACCTCAGCGGCTAATAAGCTCTAGCCTGTAATTACTGAGAGCTGTCTATCCAGTTTGGAAGTATTCTGTTGAAGGGGAAAACATTTAATCCTGCTTAGTATCCTGTTGGTCAGGTCATCATGAGTGGGCACATGGTGCAATCTGGCAGGCAGCATTTTGCCTTTCTGGGAAACTGTTTGTGCTTCATATGGAAGGTCCAGTAATGGACTACATGTGGGTTTAGTTTCAGCAGGGACTGTTTTCCTATATGAAGGGTGTTAGTGTTTCTGGAATCTAGAACATACTGTCCCTCTCTTCCCTGGGATTAATAACTAGGTCATTTGAAGCAAACAGGGTTATTTTCCATGGTGCCAGATGAAGAGGAAATTGATTTCAAGAACATAATGGTTTTAAACTGACAGTAGGCTTAGATAGATATTAGGAAGAAATTCTTCACTGTGAGGGTGGTGAAGCACTGGAAGAGGTTGCCCAGAGAAGTTGTGGAGGCCCCATTCCTGGAAGTGTCCAAGGCCAGGCTGGATGGAGCTCTGAGCAACCTGGTCTAGTGGAAGGTATCCCTGTGGCATCCCCAGTGGCAGGGGGGTTAGAACTGGATGAACTTTAAGGTCCCTTCCAACCCAAGATATTCTACGATTCTATGATGACATATGAGCCCTTCTGTGTTAGACTCAAGGTCCACACAGCCCACTATCCTGTCCACTACAGTGACCAGTGGCAAAGAAAGGATGTAAGAAATAAGGCTGGTACAGAGTGACATGACTTTGGTCTGACCCTCCTGAGCCAAGACTTCCTGAGGGCATAGAATGGAATTTCAGTTATTTCAAATGAAGTTTTATTTTTATTATTCAGAATAAAAATTGAATCCAGATCTTAAACCTGTGCATTTGTAGATGACTGATTTCTTTCCACTTGGTAAAATACCTGAGGGGGAAAGAGTAAACAGGCTAGCTATACTTCTTGTTGTCATCTAATTAAGCTCTGCAAAAATTTTTCTCCCCTTTTAATTATTGCTCTGTGTCATTATTAACAACCAGCTTTGGACATGGGATTTCTAAACTGCAGGTTCCTTAAAGCACTCAGAGATTTAGCTGCTCACACAGCTTGAATTCAAATTAAGGATACACATTTCTTCTGGTTTTGGGATCTGATCAAAATTGTGATCATCACCAGAAAATAATCAGGTCCCTAGATCACTTCCCCAGGCAGCATACAACCCATGGATGTCCCAAGGGAGCACACTACCTGGGTGATTACCCAGATAGCCCCCTGGAAATCTCTGTGGGTGAACCTTAGGGTCAAATGGCAGAAGATCAGCCTGCTAGCAAACCTGGGAAGAGCACTGGGAGCAGCAGCAGCTTCCTGAGAGAAGCTCCTTGAATCTAACGCAGTGAATCTTCTCCCACGGCAATTAAAACCCCAGGAAGAGGCAGGAGAGATTGCTCCTTTACCATGTTACTCATCAGAGTTTATTTCTTTTGTTGCCAACTGAGCTGGCAGCTCTCCCTGGTAATAGAACTGGGAGCATAACAAACTCAGAGAATCCTTACATAAAAAGCAGCATTTTGCCTTTTGCTTTTTGTTAGAATGGTTTGTTCTTCTCTGCTTCTACCCTCTTTTCAGTGCCTTCCTCCTACTTGCTGTAGCAGTGTTTATTTACAGACTGCACAACAATGACCACTCACCTGCAAACAGATATTGGGCTCCTTTTTACCAAGCTTTTTGTTATAACCCCCCAAAAATCTTCACCTCAAAACCTACATGTTGGCTTCACAGTCTTTGTTCTACAACTCCTTTGGAGGTCCAGGGACTATTTCTAGGGGGTCTAGGAAAAGAGCTGAGAAAAGGCAGCCTGTCACCAGCTCACTCGGTGTCCTTGAACAGGGCCCTCACATTTCCCAGGAAATTGTTCAGTTATCCACCAATCAAAAAGGATGAAATTACTGGTTTACTCTACACCCATGAGATATGGAATCTTAAGAAGAAAGAAAAATTATGTAATCACTCTTTGATGACAAAGAAACAGTAACAGACACTGGAGCACAAAGGAATAACCAGTGTCACACAGGTGAGATCAATGCCCAGGCTCACTGAGAGGAGCTTCCTCCCACTATTCATCAAAGACTCTGAGGAAGCCAGGGTATTTTTCAGACCTGTCCCCTTGGGAGGAGATAACTGCACCATGAGGTCCTGTCAGCAGTGTTTTCACTCAGCCTCTGCCATGCCAGAGAGCAGAGGTCTGTTCTCAGCCCTGACACACCATGGTGCTTAACAACTCCTAGTACAGTAAGCTATTCTCCAGCCTCTGTTCCCTCCTCAGTTCTTCCTCCCTTGCTTCCTCTGCTTCTTTCTTCCTGCTAGTTCCTTTTATTCCCCCTCACTTTTGCTGGCTGATAATCTATCTCCTGCACTTTCCTAGACATTTCAAAGATGTCTTAGTATTAAAGGCGTGATTTGTAAGAGCAAACTGTCAATTCTTTATTGAAAAAGCAAATTAGTCAGGATTTTAAAGCAGTTCAATAAACTAACAGTTTGTGGTAGGTTGAACCTGAGCTGATAGACAGCTCGTCTGACCAATGGCGCTTTTTCGAGATTTCCATATTTAAAACTTGGGGGAGACAGGAAGTTCCCTTTTTTTCGGTTTTGGCCACTCTTGGGGGAGGGGGGAGAAAGATGGGGCTGAGGCTGCTTCTTGGAGCAGCCTCAGGCTTCCCCACCCCCTCCACCCCACCCCCCCGGTGCCGGGGCACAGCCCCGGGTGCTGGCGTGCTGGCGGGAGAACCTTTCAGAGCTCCAGGCAGCAGAGGAACAGCCATAATCGCTGCAATTAGCTAAGACCACC
>VZTH01009189.1:140977-151542 GCA_013397815.1 Aleadryas rufinucha
CACAGTATTAAGGGTTAAAACATGAATATTCATCACATTCCTTGGGACAGGTGTGGTTATACAAATTATTTCTCCGAAGTCACTAGTATTATTAGCATGCGTGCCACGCATGCATTGTGTGTCCTGGTGGTCGCACTGAAGAAGGCTTCTCCTCTTCATCGGGGTCTTTGCGATGAAGATAAGTAGTCTTCCTCACAATGCACTTTTCACCTTTTCTTCCTGGGGCATGCATAGTCCTTTGAGGAATGATTCAGCGGTTTCTGAGATGATTCTTGTCCCCTCTATCTTGACAAGATTAGGGCGAATCTGGCTTCTTAGGTTTTGGAATTAACATTTGCTGTCGGAATTAACATTTGCTGTCTCCTAATAACTAACTGTGCTTACATGAGTTAGCTATTGACCGCTCCTTCTTCAGTCATCCTTCCAGATGGGGTACCCAGACTATCACGGGTAAGATTTCGTGAGTGTGTTGTCATGGCCACCCAGTGCCACGTATTTAAAGGTGCCTGTAGGGATGTTATCCTGACACTGACTTTTGAGAAAAAACGTTAGGTAGCAACTGGGATTCAAACTAACCCTCTCTTTTGGTGACACATAGCCCCATGGCCTTCTAGGGACTTTGCAAACAGCATTTGGCTTAGTTCTAAAGCCCCTCCCCCAAAGGCTGTCAGATGGCACTTCAGGTGGAGGACGCCCTTTATCACTCCAAAGGTAAACATATTATTCACCTCTGTGCTGCTTAGATAGTCAATAACTCTCCACAGACCAAGGAAGAGCATTGCTTTAGGAATGACCAGGCACTTCCCTTCATGCACGTTGGCACAGTCCTTCAGACATTTTAGTTGTTCCTGACACCAAAATAATTAAGCGCAAAAACAAAAGGGCTGGGAACTGCAGTGGACATCACTGACCTAAGAGCAACCGGCATATGGACAGGACTGGGGGACACATTCTGCTAGGTTAGTGTGCCAGCTTGGTGTTGTGAAAAAGCTTCCCTGATAATTTTTTTTGTTTGTTTGTAAATAATTACAAATATTTTGCCCAGATGGTGTTCATGGCTGACTAAAACACTTAGTATTAACAGAGTTTCAAATTTAAAAACAATTATGACAAATACTAGCAATTTCAAGATAGATATCTCTAGGTACTAAATCAGATCCTAACTCTATGAAGCATTATTACAAATAGATTTGTATGGGACTTCTTAAAATAAAATTTTAAGGTACACAGTAGTTTAAAAGTTTACCCCTTTTTTTAGTTGTACTTGCTTAAAATGGAAATCATTAACTAACAAAATCAGCGGCTCTTATTCCATGGACACTGGTGGGATCAAGTTGTGCCTGCATTGTTATATAAATAGTTAAACAGTACTATTTAGCCTTTAATTAAAATTTCTACAATAATCTGGAAGTCAAAAAATACTCGTTATTTCCAAACTGTGAGCAGAAGGAAGAATATTTACAGAGCAAATTTTCTTAAATGTTGATTTTTAGACCGTAGAAATACTGATTTAATTTTAAAATACGCTTTTTAGGTGTGTTTTTCCATTAAGAAAACCCAAACACTTTTTCATCTTATTTGACTGTCTTAACATGTCCTTAAAATAATGAGTACACAGTTATGCCTACACACACAAAATAAACAGTGCATGCAGAATAGCTATGTGATGTGAACCTTGCTATTTATTAAAGGAAGCACTTGCTTATCTTTGTAAAAAAAACTTAAGAAAACAAAAAGTTATTTCACTCAGTAAAAAGTCTATGTAATAAAAATCATCAAAGTGCAAGACAACAGATTTATTCCAATGTAGTTTCACATTCTGAAGCAGCCAGTAAAAATATAAATTTCAGATGCAGTTTGATGATATTTAAAAAGATATCTTCACTGTACCTATTAACAGTCAAAGCACAGACCACTTGTGGCAAAGCAACTGCTGATTGCATGATAGGAGCAGAACTGGGCTTTGTGTTTGTTGCAGGCAGAAGCCAAGGTTTTTTGAGAAGGTACTGTTGGCAGTGTTATGGCATAGGTGGGAGGTGACTGGGTCGGAAGAGACTTCAGGAGGTAAAACAGGTTGTCCTAGGTTACAGTGTAAGACGTGCCCAAAAGCATGTATTCTACAACCATCTGAAGCCAGGTGGGGCAGTGTTTTCCTTGCCTCCTCCCTCCAGGAGTTATTTTTGTTTAATGGGCAATCAAGNAGGTCTGTCTCTGGTTCCAAGCAAATGCAGGTCAAGCATGGAATACAACAGGCATGGATTTTCAAGAATTTTGACTCAAAGAAAGAAGCAATAGTAGCTGTGAAGAATAGCCCAATCAGAGCCAAGTTTCTATAGTGTCCTGACATGAATGAGGCAGTTCTAGATTGTCCAGGAGGAAACATACTTTCTTTTGAAGACTAGCATCCATCCAGTGACCTGATTTGGCCAGGTGGAAGAAGTTTAGAGACATCCCAAAAAAGTTGCCCCCTCACAGAGGTGGGCTGCTGTCCCCAACTGGCAGCTGGACACTGTTCATAAAGCAGCTGCTGCTGAGGCCGTATAATTTGCAGCCAAACCTGTGGGAAATGAAGTTACAGAGAACTTGCAGGCACTGACAGAGAACATTAACACCATTGTGCTTGAACAGATAGAAATGGATACATGTTTCGATGTGAGACCTTGGCGAAGGCTGCCTGAGTTAGAACAATGAGCTTTTGCAATTTAAAGCAATAACGCAGTTTTGTAGTTTTAAAAGAAATATGTTTTATAAAGGTAGAAATATAATTTTAGTAAGTAAGAATATGTTTTAAGTCTAAGAATAGTGATAAGTAAAAGAGTAAACAGTTTTGAGTTTAGCAATAAAATTTATAATAGAGTTTTATAGAAAGTTAAGATATAGCAATATAAGCCTGCATAATGGGCCTTAATAGCAATACGATGATTGGATAAGAAAATACACATTGTAGTAGAACATGTACAATGATGATTGGTACAAAAATGGTAGTGAGCTTTGTGGCATTTGCTTATTGGCTTAAAAAAGTATTTAAGGCCTTGTAGCAGATAAGTTGGGGCTGGCTTGTCAGCGGGGTTAGGCTACTTTGGCATTGGCATTTACGCTTGCTGCAGCTGCCGCTGCTGCTGCTGCTTTAGCTATTGCTACTGTAACTGCTGCTGCTTTAGAGATGAGAGATGTAGTTCACAGCATTTCTCCTGTCTCACCCTTCAATAAAATGAGACTGATTCAGCAATAAACCATCTCTGTGACATCTCTATGTCATCCCGGTCCCCGAAAATCCCGATACAAACCGTCAACCATTTCATCCCCAATAATTAGCTGTAATCCCATAGGGAGAGATGTCTGCTATAGGAAGAGATGTCTACTATAGGGAAGTAATAGAAGCATGCTGTAGGTTGCACATGCAACACCTACAATTTAGGTTTCCATTCTGGGGATTTAATATTTTGTTTGTTTCCTGCCTTCATTGAAGTCTTCTGAAAACCAGAAAAAAATGCATATCTAACCTTATCTTGTATGCAGTGTGCTATGTGTAATGTGAGCATTTTCTGCACACATATTGAAAAGAACAGCCAGAGACTGAAATAAACTGAGCTCTTTTTGGGACAGGCACTACCACTCTCCATTTCAGGAACTTTGCAACAAACTCACTGATCAGAAAGGGGAATGGATTTTCTTCAAGTTGCTGTATCTGGCCCTACTGTGGGCTAAGAATGATGATTCAAGAATGACCTTCATTTGCACCCAGCTACTATGCAAAATTAATTGGGCTATTTAAATTCAACTGCTCTGGTTATCCAGAGCTCAGTAATGTTCAAGAAACTGATAAAACCTCAGAAAAATATGCAATTATAATCTGGAATTTAACAGTGAACTCTAGACACAGAAATAAGAAAGGAGCAATTGAGACATTTATTCACTTTAAGGAGATATGCTGAAGACAGCAGCTGTTCATCTAAAGACAATAAGGGCAGAATATCTTTTAATTCCTAAAGAGATTATATAAGGAACTTGAATGTCTGAATATCATCTGAGCAATTTGCATGAAGTCACTGGTGCTGCTGGGTCGGTCTGGTGGGGAGCTCAGCGTTTGAAAAGGTCATTCCATGCTATTTGGGGATGGACAAGGCCTTCTGACCCAAGAGGTACTGTGCATCTCTCCTTCACAAGTCTTGATTATGTTCTCTATCATATTTGTTCTCCTCCTACTCTATATCTTTTCTGTAAGAGACACAGTGCACTTCAAGATGGAGCTACTGAGTGCCAGAAGGCTTCTCCAGGAAGATGCAGCATCCATTAGAAGCCTGTACTAATTGCTACTCCCAGGCACCCTTTTCAAATCTGTAAAAGAAGCAAACTGATCCCAAGACAATACTGAGCATTTTACAGTCTCATGCAGTAATGAAGGAATAACAGGGAACAGCTGCTGTTTAAAAAGAGAAATTTATAGTGTTGCAGGGTCAGTGGTATTTTATGGGACTTTTCATGCCCAGAACAATTTAATGACAGCTACAGATTGCCATATTTATTTCTTACCATTTCCAAGTTTATTATCAATTGCCTCATATTTTCATGCCAGCAGTGTTTGCCATGTACATGAAAAAAGATTTGCAGGGGCAGTCTGGACCTATATTTAGAGGGTGAGGGCGGTTCTATTGTACTTGTGTGATGGAGTTATCCAGATTAATAGAGTAAAGCTATCTCTGACACATAACCATGATCTGCAACCACATTTGTGGAAGGCAGTGTACACACACTGCAGCCATCATCCTGACAATTTATATTAATAAGAGAAAAGGTAGACTTTAAAAGCAAAGGGAGAACAAAGACACAGAACAATTGCTTTTTGGATACTTGGGCCTGATTCTTGCTGAATTAACTTCACCACTCCACAAGCTTTGCTACTGCCAGATGTATGAAGTGACCTCAGTGACAGCAAAGATTTTAATTTCTGTTGCATTAGTGTAATATCTTGAGCTCACTTTGCAGTGAGCACGTTCCTCCGCAGTGTTTGGAGGCAAACAAAATGCACCTTTGCAAAGATATGTCTAGTCCAGTTGGGGGGTGAGAAACACAATCTTGGAGGCTTTCTCCATCCCTGTCTTTCTTCCTCTCTGGGAAAGCTCTGCCTTAATCCCTGCCATGTCTCAGCATGGGTACCCTGGTGCAATGTTTTTGAGAGATAAGGATACCAAGGTCAATTTCAGGAAACAGAGAATCAAAAATACAGAATGCTGTGAATCCAGTGATGTATTTCAGCTCTGATTCAGCTATGCGGCTAATCCCAGTGATGCCTCTGGAAGTCACTATATACAGGCAGCTGTGATATACTGAGCACAGAGTATCTAACAGGCCCTCTAAGAGCAATGCATGACTGAAATTTTTGGTGAGTCAAAATCTTGGGACTTCAGGCAAATGAGCAAATGCTTAGCATGAATCATGCACATTATTCATCTTTATCAATTGAATCAGTTAAAGGTGAGCTTGAAGCAGTCCCAAAATTAGTGGAGAAGGGAGGTAAAGAGAAGAAAATGTCTGTATTGATATTATTCTCCTGCTCATATAAATAAATAAAATAAAAGACTTGTGATCTTTTTGCTATTTCTTGCCATTCAGGCTGTACCCAAAATGCAGTCGCATCAAGGGTGGATTATCCTGACATATTTTCCCAGCAGTATCGCATGACAGTTGCTAGCAGGGAAAGCAAAAAAAAGCTAAAAGGAATTGCAAAATATTTGAGAGCAGGCTTAGAGGAAGGGCTGACTTTCCCAGACTGCTGATATCCAGCCATTCTAGAGCTGCTGACTGCAAATTCCCCAGTTAACCACAGTCCCTTGTGTTGTTACAGACTCCCCCGCTGAGATTAGCAACTGTTATTTATTTATCTTTGCTGAGTTAACTTGTACATTATACAAAAGGAACCAATCAACTAAACTTAACTAATGAAGTCATGATTTGCCCTAACTTAACAATAAAAATTAGATCAATATGATTTCACAAAAAACCTGCAAACATATTTTTCATGGAGGTCTGGCATTTGAGATGGCTTATTTGTTACAGCCTAGTGTCAGCTGCACATACAGCACAGCATTTTGTGTTACATCATTCCTCGACAGCAAGTGCAGCCTAAGGCTGCCATAAACTACCAGGCATGACCAGCTACTCATTGTCTTGGATCAGTCATTTCAGTGGAGAATGTAGGATATTCTGCTGGCACAAGAACACTACCATTACCTTCAGTACAATTGAGGGTGACTTGGCTGTCTTCTGGGAAAACCCTGCTTCAGTGTTCAGCTAATTTAGAATCACATCGAGCTACCATGGTCATTGTCAGCCTAGCAGAGTGTTTCATAGGTAATTTTCCTAAAGTTAAAAGGCTTAAAATTGAAAAAAGAAGAAGTCCAAGGCTGCCAAAATTAGTTGTCTGTACTGGATGCAGCCCTGATGTCAAGAGTTAGTAACAGGAGTGAGTGCCACTGGTGGAAATAATTCTTTTCCATGGCTCTGGTCTAGGATTGCACCAGACATTATCAGTAGGCCACCCACTGCTGAAAGTGGGGTTAATTCTCACTATTCAGAAGGCCTTAGGGAGTCAGTTTAGCTGATTTTCTCTCTCTGGAAGTAAAGCCCACTGCCTTTATTCTGTTTATAGAGGGAACAGAAAAGACAACACTCTATCTTCTCCTCTGCAACTGTATTTTCCATACTTGAAGACTGCTGCCATATCATCTCCTTGCATTTTCTTTTCTGGCATAAACTATCACAGTTCAGTCATCTGTCACTCTTAGGCCACATCATTCAGAAGCCTTTTGCAATTCCTCCAAATCTTTCTCAAAATACAGCTTCCCAAACTAAACACTGTATCTGTTCTGAATAGGAAGATTATTTCCAGGGTTCCCTTTTTATGTCCCAATTCAATTCTTGGTTTTCTTATTGTCATAGCCTAAAATATTGACTCTCAGTTATCTTATAAACTATGGCAAACCCCAAGTCCCTTTTTTTGGAAACAGTACTTAATCCATGTTTTCCCCATTCAATTTTTATACAACAGATTAGTCCTGACTGAATACAGACAGTCCGTAAGCTTTAAGAACTTTTCTCCATTTTCTCCATATAATTCCAAATTCCATTTCCAATTTCCATGCATTTTCATATGTCTTTGTCATCTGAGAATTTAACAAACACATTCTCCACCTCATCTTCCTACTACCATTTCACACAGATCTAGAACCCAGGACCAGTCTTCAAAGATATTGCTCTTATCTTGGCATCAAACCCCTGGTAGCAACAGTTCGAGTGCAATTGGCTATAGCTCAGCTCTCCCTGTAGCTGTTCTCATTTATTTAACCCAAGTGCAGGGCCCCTGGGGAAAGATTCATGACGTGAACTTCTCGACTTTGTGAATCTCCATGGCCATACTCTCTTCATTTAAGAGGGTAGCACTTCACACAATCCAAAACAACCCGCGGCTTCGCCACTTGCATTTGCACCAGGTTTATGGAACTATTCTTGACATTTCTTCATTGATCCTAGATATACATATTGTCCCACATTAATAGGCTGGCTTAAGCTCAAGGCCGCCTATTTCGTAAATGAACACAGGGTCTACAGGACAGAGCCATGACAAAGAATAGCTCATTGCTGGCATGCTCATTTTTTCAAACAGCCATTAAATCAGTTACATATATATCAAACTAACGATAAGCCTTGATGTTTCCCCCTGTGAGTGGCACCCTCATAGAATAAACATACACAGTTAGAATTATAACATCAGCATTATGTTTGACTCAGTATTATAAACAGAATAAGGACAATCTCTGTGACAGAAAGTGGATAACCTAGATGACATATAGTAGACAGGATTCACTAAGAAATGTCAAATGAAAATAAGGAGACGTTTTTCATTTCACATCATTATCAAAATCACCTCACACTCCTCTTTTCCTTCTCTCAGATACTACCACGAACATAGGATGCTGCCCTAAGCACAGGTGTACCTAGGGATCTAAGTGTTGACTGTCTGTAAATCAATCTAGTTTTGGTCATGTATTACTGAAATACTTTGGGGAGCAAACCTGCACCAATATGGGTCATTTTCTGACAGGGGAACTGGAGGACAAGTTCAAGGAAACCAAAATGATCTGTAAGCTGAGAGTTTGGCTTTCAGCACATGTTGAACAGAAATGTCCTTGACCATTTCCCAAGGTGGTCTTCCCACCAAACCAACGTGATCATTTTTAATGCTAAGAGTTCAGTGTATTAAACAGAAACATCAACTTTTTTTTGGCCAAAATCTGATAAATTCCCTTAGCCTGCTGGGGTTATTTTCTGCCCATTGCTTCCATAAGATATTAAAGAGTCATCTGCTTTGCCACACTGGCTGTGGCACTCCAGCTGGACTTCAAGCTTGTTTATGCTATGTACATTTAAAACAAACTTGGCAGGTGGAACAGTGGGTTCTTCCAACATACACCTGCCTCAGGTCTCCCGAGCTGTGACATATGGCTTGTAGGTAATTGACTGCCTCAGAAAATGATCACATGCAACAACAACTTGGGCTTGAGTAGGCCCAAATTTTTTACTGTATTTTAAAAAGCTTGTATAGGATAATGGCATCTTTCTTATTTCAAAAAACAAACATGCAAGAAAGACTTCCATCAGATGCTTCAGATTTGCCATTCACAGTCAAACTCTTCTGCATTTGGGCAGAGGCTATTTTTCCATGTCAGGTGGCCATAAATGCTAGCTAGAATTAAGAAAGATAGTGCAGGAACTTTGGCCTTGATTCAGCACTTTGCGATCCATTTAATACCAGACAAATTTTATCAGAGTTCTACAATAACCTGCCAGGAGTTAGTGATGGGTAATACTAATACTGCAAAGTGAAAACTGAGACTTGTAAAATTAATCAGTAATTCATTCATGTGTTGCCAGAGCAGGGGAGAACCATAAAAATTTTAATAATAAGCCTAAATTTCAATGGTGCCCCATTGCTGTAATGCACCCACCGATTTTCCAGGTCCCCTTGGCTTATTACAGTTCCACCACCTGATGACCAGGAGAGAATCTGGTGGCAGGTTATGGTGGCTATTCCTACTGATGTGTGTGCTGTGCAGTGGACATACTCCCAAGCAGCTGAATCAGGCCAGAAAGGCAACCCAGCGTAGCCCCTGCTGAGAAGCAGAGACAATGTCCTGGCATGGCACGGCTGAGCAGCCACCGTGCAGCTTTTGCAGCATGCTCAGGATGAAGTGCTGTGGAACATCACCCTGTGGCTCCACAGACCTACACTGTACATCTGCTCTACACAGTTTATTGCAAAACAAATATTTTCTAACAGCTCAGTGCTAGGATCTGGTGTGTGACCTTGAGGTGCTCTTCTCTAAGGTTATCTTTTTCTAACAGAAATCAGTTCATCTGCATTGGCTTCATAACAAGTCTCATTCTTATTTTCAGAAGGTCTTGTGTTATAGAGGGATTGTTTGCACTGCATGTACTGTGGCAATGCACAGATCCTAAAGGGGATGTAAATAGAGGGCTTTACTTAATAAACAAAAACCTTACCCGTAGCATAGAACTGGTATGAAATGGCGTAGACCTTTTTTCTGGAACTATTTCATGTCAGTATCCACAACACCAGCTGACACAGTGATGGGGAATGACCCTTCTTCACTCGCTGCATCAATTTATTGTCACCATTTCTGTTGCTTTGTTATTTTCCCCTTAGCTGCTTGTCTTTTCTAGTCCTTTAGTTCATTCATGTGAAAGTACTGGGGCAGTCATTCCAAATGGAAAGCTGTAATCAAAATGAGTGGGATGTAATTTATCTATCACATAGATTGTCATCAATGGTTTTGTGCAAAGAATCCATAAAAAAAGAGCTTGTGCTGATACACATGGGTTTCTCAACTCCAAGACAGTAATGATTATTGGGTTTTGACCTCAATTTGGATTTTCATTTTCCTCTTCAGAAAAAAAGCCCTCTTCATTTTGTTTCCAACATACTCCCTGCCTTGCTCATGAAGAGCAAGACTGAAAATGTAAATACGTTCAGTTTGCTTGCTCTTGAAGGTTTAATGTAAGAAAAAACTTGCCGATGAAAATTCTTCCTCTCCAAGTATTTTAGATGAGTGTCACTTGCAATGCTAGAAAGCAGTGCCAGGAAAGCTTTATAAGCCATATAAAAGATAGGTTCCTAGTGCTGCAGAATGAGGCATTTTTAGCTTTCTGAACGACCATATGTGTTTGACCTTCCTGAAACAAATTACTACTTATGTCCTTTGATGCCATCTTTTTGGATAAAAGATAGCTCAGCTGTGTATGGAGGTCCTTGGTGTCAACAGAGATGGCTGACTGGCTTTCCCAAATGGCCCTAATTTGCAGTTTTCTCCCCTCTTTCCACCTGAAAAATGCAACTGAGTGACAGGAATACTCACAAGCAAAACTGTGGCTCACACTTATGCAGATATAGATGCATATATAGATATCTATCAACATAACAAATACATATTTATTGTCAGGGGTTGATGAATCAAGGAGCTCAGTAGAGGTGAGGCTGCTGCAGCTCC
>VZTH01009190.1:8065-105850 GCA_013397815.1 Aleadryas rufinucha
GGGGGGGTGGGGAAGACTTATTGGTGTCTAAATAAAACTGCTAGTCAGGCTTTAACAACTGTGCTGAACAGAACAAGGACAAGGAACTCTGACAATGTGATGGTCTCACCTAGAAAAAAATTCCTCTCTGACCCCAATCTGGTAATCACTTTATTCATGAGCGCAGGAGGCAGTATGCCTAAAGAATGCCACAGGAGATCAGTTCCCCTTGCACATTAATCCTGTTTATAACTATGATCAATGTCAAATGCATTAGAGAGAGACAAAAAGATGTTTAAAAAAGCCCAAATATTCATCAAAGGAGAAACCTGGTGGTTCTTATAGAGTGCAGATAAGCGTTAGAAGTTTTAACATGGATTGATACAGCAGTAACGTATCACAAACACAGAGCACATCAGGCCAGTTTCAGATCCCTCAGATGTCTCAAGAACCACTAGATCAGAAGAATATCTCCAGCAACGTCTCACAAACCTGATAGTGTCCCTCATTTTCTACTTCATACCTGCCTTACGGGAGCTGTACTAATAATTAACATCTCCACCTAAGGTTACCAACTGACATTTTGTAAGGGGCACTCAATGCTTCACTTCAGCACAGGTAAATAAAGCCCCCTACATTCTACCTATCTAACATAACCCATTATCTCTCATAAAAAGACAGTAGGACTCATGCCAACAATAAAATACTCTGCTTGAATTTCCATTCCAGGTCAGAAAATATGAAATTAATCCATGCAAGATAAGGAACCATCAGTCCAAAAAAAGCTGATAAAAACCCATCCCAGCATAGCATTAGGCATGATAGTTATTTTTCTGGCTGGAGGGTTAATATTACAATAGACTGAGGGAGAATTTAAATTCAGCTGTCCAACATCTGAGGATTCTTTTCCACTGTCCAAGGTTGATGAATCTCTTCCAGCATCTGAGGAGAAGCCCATGCTTGTGAGTCCCAGGCACAAACAATCATCAAGTCCCCAAGGATTTCTGCTTAGGTTAAATACTTGATTTTACCTAGCTTTAAACTCTACTTATTAACTGCAACTAGATAGCTGGGGAAATCTCATCCAGCCCAACAGCTTTTACAGCACCCATTCTCATGCATGTCACCATTCTGCCAGATGACCAGTGCTAAAACAAGAGGTTGAATACAGCAGTACCAGAGCTCAAGGACTCAACCTCCCCAGCTGATTCAAGACCAGGGCAACAGTGGGTGCAGAGGACTTACTGGAAGGTGAACCTCAGAGACAAATCAGAAGTCTGGAAGCCCAAACTGGCCCTAAGCAGAATATCTGTACTTTTTCTTCACCCACAAAAATGAGTCTCCTGGTACAATACCAGATGTGCTGGCAGCTGGTTTTCAGCTAACATCTGCAGCAGCCAAGTGAGCTGACCAGGGACTTCAGTCTCCTGAGCTGTGCATGTATCGCCTGCATTCAGTTCACACTAAAATGTGCAGTGTTTTTTACATTTATTAGTGATCTACAGACCAATGTCACCATTACTCTGTGTCTTGAAGAACCACACCATGTGTTTCCACATCCAAGTACAGAATAGTTTTGCCACTGCTGGAAACTCTGCAGCAGACATACAGCTTGTAAGCTGTGTCATTTGTGAGCAGTGACAAAATTGAGGTTGCTCTCATAATAGAGAGGAACCTTTAAAAGAGCACATCACTGTCCCATGGATGATGACATTTACAAGTGTTTTGCTGTTTCTAGTTGGCAGAAAATATCACATATAGTGGTAATACTGTAGCGGAAATACAGTGCTGCTGAAAAAGCAAAATCCAGGACAATACAACCTCTTCCATGAGGCTAACAGCACTACGTCATCACACATGAGTTTCATGCTCAGTAAATCCACTGGAAATTAAACACAGCTGACACTATTTCAACAAGTGTTCTAATTCTCTTATAATCAAGCACATTAACAACACACCATATTTATTTTCAGTGGCTTCAGCTTCTCAGCCTAGCATATTAGAACAATTCAACACATCTGGGACTGAATTAATGTTGCAAACAATTTCATACTGTTAGAATGATCTTCTCACTTTGCATTACATTGAAGACAGTTCTCAGAGCAAATGGTATTACAATAGCCAGGGGCTCGGCTACTTACACCATGGGATTCACTTTGAGAAACCTGGTCCTGGGGGCTGGTGGGGTCCATCTGTTGGAGAAGGGGAAGAGCATCTTTGGTCATAAGCTTGCCAAGTTGGTGAAGAAGGCTTTAAATTAAGGTTAGAGGTCCCTTCCAAACCAAGTTATTCTATGAATACCCTCTCCCATATTTCAGTCACCCTTAGAATTGAAAAGAGCTTTTATTAATTAGAGGCATATCCTCTGTGTTTATACAGCATCATTTTTGGGCCTGGTACATGTGAGCATAGTCAGTACCCCACAGAGCTGATAGTTTAAATTGTGCAGATAGCAAACCACATCTTCATAAACTTGTTATAGATTTGAATCTAAAAGGAAGGCAGAGCAAGACAGAACCACGGGGAGTATATATATCTGATTTGCAATGGAATCTGGGATAGGATATGCAAGGATACAACTGCTCTTTTAATAAGTGTATCAACTGTAATACAGAATTGGGTGGGGGTGGAGAGGGTTTTCACTGGATCAAATGCTGTGGAGATATATAAAGCTGGTTCCAATAAAAGATCTGGACACTGCAACTTTTCAGTCTTGCCCCCTAGTGCATTAGTTGGGCTACATCCAACAAAGGATCTATGTGGCTAAAGCAGGCAATGGTCCCAAATGCATACCCAAATTCCCACACCTAGTTGCTGCTGAACCCTGGGCAAGATTTAAGGATCAAGATGATACCTTGTGTTGCCCAAGTACCGGGAGTTTGCTGCTCCTTCTTTCTTCCCATATCCATGAGACACTATCAGTGGCTCAGAGAGTTCATGAGGAAAAGCAAAGCCTGGAAGAAGTTTTCCCACCATTTTTGCTTTTATTGTCCATTTCACAGCTTCCTTTCCACTTATCTCTACACCCCCACTGCACAAAGGCTTTGACTCTTTTAGTAACTTCTTCCTTTCCTCCAACATGCAAGTGCTTCAGCTGTTTGAATCTGACCTGCACCACTCAGGAGTTAGGAAGCAATTTCTGTATCCATCCATGATAGAGCAAACATCACAAGAGTACTTAATGTCTTTCTTCAGACTACTGAATTTCATTCTCATGAATCTATACATACTAACAAGTCACTTTTCTAGGACAGGTGGCCATTTTCTTCCAGTATGATGTTGGGTAATATCTTTTTCTCTCTGTACAACAAACATTTAAATGAAGAAGGCATTGGGTTCAGACAATCACGGGGACAATTGCATTAAAACTTCAGGCTGTATAAGTATACATTCTGCTGCTCTGGGAGATTTCCAAGAGCACACAGAGAGTGCCACTAGAGGACTTTTTAGAACACTAATATCCTGTTCCTACCCAGTAATTTGTAAAGTTTGGTCTTTGATCTATAGAAGTGTTGTTTGTGAATCCCACAATATTTTTAGCTTATCACCAACCTTAATTATAGTTGAAAACCCTGAGTTAATCCAGTGATATTCTCTTTCCTGAAATTGCCTTCTTTGCGCACTTCTTAACCTTTCAGCACATCTCTTGAAATGAAGTACGCAGGTGAGGAGACTGAAGTACTGTTTGAGGCAGCCTGTACCATTATGCAGCTAACAGCTCTTGTCAAGTGTATTGCATGTCCTCTATGAGTCAAATGTGTCATGCAGTAGTGAAGGTGTGCTTTGAGAAAGCAAAGAGAAACCCTCACCTCTGGGAAACGCTAGCCTTGTAACAAAAGTGTGGAAATGGTTTTCTCTCAATTGCCAGTTTCTGTGCAATTTTTCTTCAAAATAAATATTGTCCTTTACAGAAAAATATATTTTATGGTGAAAAATTTATTTTGCAGATCAATAGATTGAAGCCTAAAGAAAAGTGATAAAATAATCTTGTCCAATCTCCTGTAGAAATCCATCTGAGAAATGTCATTAACCAAAAATCTTTGCATCAACCTTATAACTTCTTTAAAAGTAATGAAATTTCAGAATAACATGTGGATTTAAACAGTTTGAATTATAAGAATCTGCCAAAGCTCAATTATCTCTACTATCCATATTATACAGCATCAGCTTCTGCACTGTCACATCAGGATATTCTATTCAATTCTGACCAATTAGTTCCCATGAAAAACATCTTTCCCATGTAGGAGTGTGCACAAATCACCTTTCAGGTTTTACTTGGGTAAGCAGAACAGATTGAGTTTTTTAGGCTCTCACTAGAAGGCATATTCTCTGCACTATCCTGTGGCTGTTTTGTGAATTATTTATCAACTGGAAAAAAAATGCCAGCTTGCTTCAGTGCTTTGCCTTGTTACTATCTGCATACCCTAGGAAATACTCACTGATAAGCATGAATGCCATTCTCTTTCTCTTAGGGCAAATCAAAATGAAGATTTCTTCTGAGATTAGGTTGGAAGACAATTGTTTTGGTGCCACTTGCTTATACTCTTATAAATATCCACAAGTTTCAATAACTGATGATTCTTTTTTTTTACTAACACAAATGAAGCAGTTAAAAAAGAACAAATAGCCCCAAACTTTAATAAAAACCTCATTAACTTGAAAGTTAAATGTTGGGCTTCAAGAGGAGTCATCAGACCAAAATCTGTATGAGAGAATTTGTATGTGGATTATGAACATACATACATATATCTGTATCTATATCTATCTATATCTTTATATAAACACAAAAAACTGGGGACCATATTTGGCCTCTGTCTTTGTAGGCATCTCACTAAGGAACTCTCCGATGCAGACATTTGAGCAGAAAAATATTTGGAAGCTCAGCACAAGATTTTTTTTTTATTTTTTTTAATTTTTTTTTATTTTTTTTTTTTTTTTTTANTTTTTTTTTTTTTTGTTAAAGAGATATTGGAGTATGGAGGAAAGAGTGAAGGGAGGGAAGGGTAAATCTAAAAAAATAGGGTGGGGGATTTTTTGTGAGGCAAAATTCCATAGTGACTACAAACATCTCATTTCAGCTGACACCTTCTGAGTAGGTACATGGTTGCATATGTAACACTTCCTCATATTCTTCCCCCAGGACACAGTTTTGTTTGCACTCCCAGTGCTGTGAATTTATAACTGAGGCATCATTTGGGTTATTGTATGTAATAGGAACTGTATTTTCACAGATGGCTTACCTTCCTTGCCAGATGTCTGTTTTTAAGTGTCCTAATAGCTACTGCATATGCTAACTTAATTCTGTATATTATAAAAATATTGCCTTGAAGGGACAAATCTTGTATTTTTCAACTACTTTTGTAATTACTGAAAAAACTTATGAAAGCACAAATTGGATTCACCAGCACTTGCAAGCTGGAAGTCAGCTACAACTCCTAAAAAAAGAATAATTCTGGGCCACTGGACCTGCCAGGCAGGAGATGTGAATTACTGGATTAAAATCCTGTTTATGACAGACTGTAGATAATTTGGTAGCTATATGCCTCCACATCCCATTTTAGTCTTAGAAATCTATGATTCACATTCTGAACAACTTTCACGCAAACATCACAATTATCAAACAAACCCTTAATTTACTGCTTCAAAAGATTACAGTCTGGAAAACCAAAGGAAACAGACAATGCCTGAGGGGTTGAAGAAAGAGCGTGTAAACAGCACAGATGGGCTTCAAAGATATCGTTGAGCAGCATTGCCAAATCCAAACATTTCAAAACTCTGAGTCAGGCACCAAAAGAGTCTTGAAATTTACTTACAATTCATGAGATGTGAAAATAACTTCTTCACTAACACCTGCATTATTGTGCAGACATATTCCCTGCCCAACCGCCTGACAGTTGTCCTCCCCCAGCAGTTTTTCGGTCCATTGGCTAATTTCAACTATGGTTGAGGTAAGAGCAGGGAGCTGTTGGCTCCTGTCCTAGATTACAGTGTAAGACGTGCCCAAAAGCATGTATTCTATAACCATCTGGCACCAGNTACAAAATAGGTGGGTGTCTGGGCTGGGGATCAAGGAGAGGAAGGCAGGGGTAACTGGGGCTTTGTTTGCACTGGTCAAATCACCCTCACCTGTGCAGCTCTGTACATCCCACGTGCAAGCCAGGCAGGTCAGGAGTGGGAGCTGTAGACCTTGCATGGAGCTGGTCATACCGACGAGCAAGGGGATATATGGGAAAACATGCAGGATCCCATTCAAAGGGTAGAAGAAGGAGGCAAGCTAATGCAGCTTTATACCACAGGGTATGAAGAAAATTGTGGGCATTGTGGCAGTGGGGTGTGCCAGAGCCCAGGAGCCAGCTGGAGCTCCACAGCCACAGAAGGCTATCAATATTTTAATCCCAGAGGTCCATGACAGGGATCAAAGCACATGGTCTCATAAGCCCTTCCTCACTCAACTGTTCTGAAGGGTTTAGTGCCCCTGCACCCTTTCCCATGCTGTTGGATGTCTCCTCCACAGAACATCAGGGGTTGTTGCTCCCTTGTGATTCACTTGCTCATTTGCCACATCTCCGAGCAGGTGTGCCAAAACTTGCTTCAGAGTACAATAAGTTAGTGAAGGTAGACTAGTCTGGAAGAGCGGTAGAAGAGGGCAGGAGACAAGGGAAGCAAATGGAAACCTCCTCATGCTGAGATGTTACTTGAGCCAAGGTACTGTGAAGTAAATCCCGGAGATATTCCTTAACAAATCACCAGTTCTAACCCAGCAAAATCTTTGTTTCTGAAAGTTGTTTTTTCCCATGCCTTCCATGATGGGAGGTGAGTGTTTTCTCTTCATTTTCCTGTTGACAGCCAGGTTCATGCCATCGCAAGTTCACCAGCTTCATCAGCCCGAGGAAATCTGAGTTCCTTCTCCTGGCCCCCCACTGCTACAACTGGTGCACATCAGCAGAGAAGAAACATGGCTCTCTGGTGTCAAAGTCCCCAGGCTATCAACACATAAAGATTTGTCAGCCTGGTGTCTTTCAGAAGCACACCTTTCTCACATGGATTACAGCATCCTGTTGCTTACTTTATTTTGACATGTTTTGAGTTTCTGTTTTCCATAGCATTAGAAGAAATTCTTTGAAAAGAAACAAAAGAGGTCTAATTGGAGCATAGCAATCTCAAGATCTTCTCTGGAAGCTGTAAGAAGTTTTCACTTACAAATGCATTACATACAGATCTGATACCAAGAGCTGTGTAATGCTGTTATGTTTTCTCATTTGCAAGTATAGGGGGCTAAGGAATCTGCCCTTAGATCTGCAGTATGGCTATGGTGCTATGCAAACAGTCCTATTAACACCCATCTGTCACGTATCACCCACCTTTCCCACTCCTACACTAGGTTCATCCTCATCCCTTTATCTCAGGATGAATTGACTTCAGAGAAGCTCCATCAGATAGGTAATGGCTCATAGTCAGCTCAGTTCCAGCAGTGCATAAATCCAAAATAACTCAAGCAATGAGCAGAGATGTTTTGAACTTGCTTCTTTGTAGACAGGTAAAAAGTTGTGGCCATCTCAGGATTTAATAGGTTTCTTGCTTTCTGTTTAAATGCAATCATTGTTTATAGATTTTTGCAGTGACCCCATATGATCATTGGGACTGTTGTCCTCCTTTACACATCATGTTTAGCAGATTGAACAAGCTCTAAAAGGTGTGCTGGAAGTGAAGGCTCCCCCATGCTCTTGCTGAGGCCTGTTAAAAGGATGATTTAATGGAAGCTCTCTTTCTATAATGAAAACAAATAGACTTTAAAGAGTTTAACCAGAGTTCATAAACAAGTACAGGCTCACTGACTGAGCAGCAAAGTAAAAGGATGTGTCTAAAAGCATTCAAGACCACAAGTAATAGAATGGATTGTGATAATCTGATTTAAAAGAAGAAAATGTGGACTGAGTGACTAGCCATCACCAGACATTCAGTTGATCTTGTCTGTCTCACAGGTTTTACATATATTTGTATATTAATACTCATAATCATATCCTCTTGCTTATTTAGTCTCCTTTGTATAGTAACTGATGCTTTTCCTTACAGTAGTGTTCCTGATGTGAGAGAATGATGATTTCTCAGCAGTTCCAGCCTGCAGTCTTGGGTTGGGAGCTTAATCAGGAAATGTGATGCTGTTCCAATGCTAGTGGACTATGCTGGAATCCTGCTGGTATTTCTCAGGCTATTTTGAAGTCCAGCACTCTCTCAAAAATTTCTGTTTTACTGCAGAGTGGTTGGGCTGTGGGAAAATGTGTGACAAGCTGGACCAAGATGACAGCAAAGTCCTGCAGAATCTTTGCAGAAATCAAACCAACCGATCACTTACAGTGAGGAATTTCCTAATGTCATAGATAGATAGGCTGAGATTTACCTGTTAGGAGGAAGAGACAAGCCTGGCCAACATAGCCTATCCCTAGCGGAAAGACCAGACAGACAGGCTCTCTAATGGAAAGTCAGATAGCAGGATGCAATAAAAGCTAAAGAAAAGTGAGCAAAAGCATGCCACTCGTTGGTAATCCCACGTGATCCGTCCGTTTGGATGGCAAGTCAAAAGACAGGCGAAATCCGTATGACCTAGGAATACTAATTGCAGAAATCAAGGATCTGATGACACTGGTGAGGGATAGACAGCCAGCAGAGAGTGAGATCTGGTATTCTCTTGGGCATACTTGAGGCCCCGCTGTATTCAGGGAGGTTGGGCCATGAATTTCATTAGTGATGAGTTTACTCCCAAGAATTGTCTTTTCCCATATTCTTAGTCAGCACTCTGCTTAAAACCATACAAGGCTGTTTTCTGCACTGAGAAAAGAAGTGCTATGTGTGATGAAATGGTAAAATAAACATTAGTTTTCTTGGCTCTCCTCCATAATACGTATTCCACTTCAAATTAAAAATTAAATTGAGCCTCTTGGTGTGACTGTTCAAGCATCTTGCCCAGCCATCCGTCTCCCAGCTGTGCAGTATGCCACTTGGATCTCGCTGCCAAATGTAAGCACTTGAACAATCCAAGCCAGGTGATTACAGCATAAAGACTCTTTCAATTTGTATTATGCTATCAGTATTTTTTTGTATAGATGATGCTTAATTTATTCATTTCAGGGCTGTATATTTGCAGGCTCCAAGTCTGTTTAATAGATAAGTTACATTATTATATAAACAGCTTGGAAGCCAAGAGCCTCGCAATGTGTGAGTGACAGAGCCAGGAACAAAATAAAGGCACTCCTTTAGAATCCTAAATTCATCCCACAGCTCTTCCTGCTTTTACTGTATTATAGAGCTAATATTTTCTCCTTATAACCTTCTATACTTGCCCCTTGTTTACAGCACTCGTAACCCCCTAGGATACTGTTTGAAAAGTTTTAACCTGTACTTTGTCACTGACTGTGTAGTAAAGAAAGATAAAACCATAAAAGAAAAGCAATGTGTTTTATGTAAGTTCTTTCAAAAGATTTTAGGTTAAAATTTTGCTTCATTAGAGGCGGTATGAAAAACGGGACAAAGAATGACTGTGAAAAAAACAAAGCTTACATGATTTCATTCTGCTGTACAGTGTGAAAACTTTTCCTGTTTGTTTATAGCAAACATAGACTTTACAGCAAATATTCCAAAATCTGCATTGTGGAGTATTTGCTATAAAGTCTTTGTCCTCTTGAAAAAGTAAAATAATGAACAGATTATACTGCTCCATTTCAAGGAAGGAAACAACAAAGAAAAGCCACCTGGAACACCAAATTATATAAATAAAGGCAATTTTTACTGACAGGGTTCTGATCCAAATATTTATTTATTTCCTAACTCATACAAAATTGATGCTTGTAGAGGTATTGGGTTAAAAGGGTTGGAAAATTAATTCTTCTAATTATCCACAGAGAATATATAGTACTGATGAAGCAATGAAAACCTCTTTGACTTGAATAAGAAATACATTACATATAATTTACAGAAATAAGATCTAGTGTCATATAGAAAATTATGTTTTAGAGCAACAGTATCAGCAAGGACATCAATACTTGTCTCTGCTGCAGCTGGAATGGGTCGCCCCTCACCCAGGTCTATCCAGTGGAAGGGGAGGCTTCCCTTCCACAACTCCACACAAAAAAGCCAGCTATCACTATTGCCAGGTATTTCACCTGTTTGCTTGCCAGTCATCTCTCTCCTCAAGGCTCATACACCATCCAGTTCTTGCAAGTTCGTAACACATTTTCTACACTAATGCGTTTGGCTGGATTCAGACCAGAGACCTACATGTAAAAGACTAAAAGCAGAAGGAAGCTCTGTTCTACTAGAAATTTATCTAGCAATCAGATGGAAAACTTGGCTTAGGGGAAAAAATGTTGGATACCTGACAGAGATGAGAGAGTCGGTCCTGGATAAAAGTAGTTCTAACTTTAAACATAAATGAAAGTGCTATTAAAGGTTTGTATATGTGTCATGCCAAATTCCATAGAGATGAGAAATGTAATGACATGGTATCTAAGTCATTATAAATTTTGCTATTTACACAAAAGAGGAAAAAGAATGTTTCCTACATCATTTGTCATGTTTCCCTTCATATCTTGCATACTTATTAAAATGTAGGGTTTCAAGTACCCATAGAAAAAATACGAACGTGCAGAGAGAATAACCACAAGAAAGGAAAAAAAGCAACCAAGTCCTATAACTGGATTTAAGATAACTCAGTCCTATCTAAAGAGTACAATCCTGTTCTTTTTTCCTCCCTACATAAAAGTTGCATTCATAATCATAACAACAGGAGCAAAAAAGCACAGTTGCTTCATAACACTGGACACGGCTTTCCAGAAACAAGATAGCAATTACTCAGAAATGCTATGGAAAACATTAATCACAGAGTAACTTGCTATTTACATTAAAGAAGCAGCCTCTAAAATTAATTTTAAATAAAAGAAAAAAGCATTTTTTGTCATAGGACAGTTTTGTCAATAATGTGAAGTCTCTTTTCTTTGCTTTTTGTCCAGTATTTCTTTTGAGATATATATCTATAAATTTACAGATATACATCTGAGAGAGATGTATCAAAAGTTAAAACAAGTCTGGATGGAGAGCCCGGCAAATTTCATCTGAAATTACATTTGCAGTAGACAAACACCCACGGAAAAAAATGCCGGAATGATATATTTGAATGAAATGACATTCCCTGTCCATGATCCATGTAGAAACTTAAGTGCCTCAGTCCATAGAAGCAGACCCCACAGTAGCAGTGCAGGTTCCCCAGTGCCACCAGCCTAAAGCACCAGTGAAGCACCCTAGCCCTCGTGGGAGGCAGTAGTTTCCGTCCCCGTGGAGACTGCTACTAGGACAGGTGCAGAGCAGGGTCAGTGGTAGTGATGTGGAGAGCTGTCACCCTCCATGTGGACTTCAGATGGGATCCCAGTCCCTTGGCAGTGCAAGCCACTCCTGTTGATGCCAGCGGGAGCTGGATGAATCCCCAGGGCAGTGGCAGGCTCTGAGGACAGGAGCGCAGGATGAGGCATCACTGATTCTCCAATGCAGTCCCAGCACAGCCATCACGTTGCCCATCAGCTCTGTTCTCACTAGGCTCTGCAAAACGAGTCACTCCTGTCGTGCTTCTTCCATGGAATGACAGCTGGACCAGACAGGAACTATTGTGCACCACAGAACTTCTTATTCTTACACATGCATGATGCTAGTGGCCAACCAGCTCCAATTCAGAACCAGGAAAATCCAGCTGAAGGATGTGCCCCTTAACAGAGCAAACACAGTCTGTGCTTCCATCAGTCAGCACTCAGCTGCCCAGTCGTCATTGTCACTTGTCAAAACCAGTGCAAATTCACAGAAAAAAGACTGTCCACATTGAGAGGGTAAAAATCCTTCCTCATGTTCAAGAATGGTACAAGCATTTACCCAGCATCTCTATCAAATATCATAGAAAAGGTTACACAAAAATATTTAAATATATGGATACAGATACATAGATATTACACTCGCATAAAATATGTATATTCAAACCCCTTTGGGCAGTTTCACATTTAGCTGAAAATGAATGCTTTAGAAATATGAACAATTTTCTACTCTTTTCTAGTTTAAGTAGGAGGGGGAGGGGAAAGAAGCATCAGCCTTATTAATACTGAATGCTAAGTGCAGAAGTTTAGCTGTAGCTGTAGGGTTTTGAAGCAATTGATTTGACAGAACCTCCAAGCATAAACTCTGTTTTAAAAATCCACATCTATTCCCTAGATTGCTTATTGTTTCATGAAAATGAAAACCTACGTGTCCTGTTTGTATCAGCTAGATCTCCTGAGACCGTTCAATTAAACCTCATAAGCTTGCAATACCTCAAGATAGGGCTGTGTATTGGGAATATGCATGAACCTTATTGCAGTAATTCTGTGTGACAATAGGAATTTACAACTTCTCATATCTTGTCTAATTTAACTTTGGAAATAAAAAACCTTAAATGACACCACAAGAAGCTCACAGTTCTGCGAAAATTAAAGTCAGTATGAAACTTTACTAATAGACCACATAATTTACACAGATTTACATAAATACAGATATTACAATATTAAATCAAAGCTAATTAACAGAGGATAGACTTTTACATGATAACATTTTAACTCGTCACATTTTCGCAACTACTTTCAGTGGCATAAGACTATATAAATAATACATATACCTGTATATCCATAATATATATATAAAGATATATATACCTATCTCTCCATCCTTCTTTTTTTCTTCAGAAATAGGGCAATTTTATAACTGCAATGAGATGTGACAAGCAGCACACTTCTGGGGAGTTATTGCATGCCTTGAGTGCACAAGGCAGAAGGAAGAGTATCTGACTTCAGACACTAAAGAAGTGGAATCATCAACCAGAAATGCACTGGAATGATTTGGAACATCTTATTGCTTTTATAAAACGAAATTATACACTGTTGGTTTGGGACGGAGGGGAGTGGGAGTCGGTTTAAAGGCACAAAATAAAGGGGAAAGTAACACCTCTCTATTTAGTGGAGATCAACGGTCAGGGAGCTCAATTACTGCTCACTGAACACTCCTCATTGTCCTAAACCTATTCCCTGTGGTGCAGTACTGTGCCGCAATTGCATAAGGAGGTTCAACACAAAAGTTCATGCATCCTTTGTTAGGGAAAACAAAAAAAAGCCAATTTCCTTGCCCAGCAATAACGAAGTACCCATTACCATCCGATCACACCGGCCGGCAGCAAGAGCCAGCTGTGGCTCCCTTCGAGCGGTGATGTGCAAACACTCCTCGCTCAGTCGCACGCACGGCAGCTCACCACACTAACCTCAGCGGGTGGAGCGGCTCCTTGGGCTCCCCGGTACAGTTCCTGCCTAAAACGCTGGAGGCACGGATCCAAACTTAACGGCAATTTCCCATCAGATCAGGAAAGATCAGGGAGCGATAAAACTGGGTAACAGAAATACTGCCCTGAAATCTCTGCATTTTGGGGGTATTAAAGGACTATGGAGGACTTCTGCCACTCTCTTTCCCAGTTTCAAATTGGTCAATGACATTCACTCACAGATTGTGGACCCAGACCTTCTGGTCTATGTGTCTGGGATTTTTCTAGTCAGCCAACCTGGGAGATAGAGCATGTCAGAGAAGAAATACAAAGGATACAGAATATTAAAAACTGTGGACTATTACTATATCCTCAAATAACTTTAAACGATGGAATAGAAAGAGAAAAAAAAAAGAATAAATCCCTCGGGATCACTTTTTCTTTGCTGTAATTTTTAGATGTTAGTATGCACAGTAGAGGGCTGCCTCTGCTACGATACCACACTAGATGTTTCAAAGTTTGGATACGGCACACTGTTAAGGCACCTTCAAGTAATGGTCATTGATTTAATCACTATGCAAAGACGCATTTTCTGCAAACGACACTGCGTCCTCCAACACACACAGTACCAGCAGCCACTCACACCCACCATCCAGAGACGACAAAACTCGTCAGTGCTTGCTAGAGATAAACTACACCATTTCTAAGCAGCCACTTCTGAAATAAATATCTGCCAGGGTTTAGGAGTGGACGTTTTGCACAACTGTATTGTTTGTTTCCAAAGAGAGGAAACAGGAGAAAATGAAGTGTTGTCTGTCCCTAATTGTCTACAAGATTAGGAAGGTCAAAAATACATATCAGCCTAAAAAAGTAGAAGCAAGATCTGTACTGCTGCAGGATTCCTTGATGGGAGACAAAGCTGTAAACGCAGGCGTTCAGTGCAGGGTGCCTGGTGCAGAACCGGATTGTTTCAGGACCAACAGGAGGTGCAAAGACAACCTCCCCTGGAAGAGGACAGGCAAGTTACTGCACATTACCTCTCCCATCCACACAGAACGGTACTGGGTTTGGGTTTCACGGTTCATGGCATGGGAAAGGGGGGGCTTTTCAAGATGAAGGGAGCGGATGGGAGAGGAGACCTCAGGCACCATTCTATGCAGACAGCTGACTCCATCCTCCAGATAGTGGGTCACTCAGTGCCGCAGCTGGGGGCACAGGGCCGTGGGGTCAGAGGGTGCTTGCAGTTAAGCCCAACTAGGGATAGCCATTTCTACACAAAGCAATATCCAGTCCTGGAAAGGCATGAGAGGGGTGGGACAGGGGCATAGATCCCAGCACAAAAGGAGAGACCACAGTGTACCACCAGCCTGCTCCGAGATGACAGAAGGGTCCCAAGGCACCCACCAGACCTGCCTCTCCCCCCGCACCACTCACCCACACCATGTAACAATGATACAGGGTGTAGTGGGAATCCCAAGAGCGGGATCATCCCTGTCCCTGGGGTAATAATGTCCAGGGAAAAGGGACCCCCTACCCTGACCCTCTCTTGCAGGGGGATGACTTGATATTTAGTAGCTGTGTGCAGCTCCTTCTCCAGTAAAAAGATGCATCCTTTCCTCACACAGTCAATGAGAAACGCAATGTGATCTGTCATGCGCTTGGATCATGGGCTTGTTCGTTCATTTGAATTAGAATGTTTTCTTCTTCTTCGAGGACTAGAATAACCACTCAGATATTTACAAACATCAATCAGTGCCTTCATGAGGTCTCCCCCAAACTATCATGACAAAATCACCGTCTGCAGGAGCCCTGCGCCAGCTGTGTCCAAACAAGCCTGTGCTTGCTGAGAGCTGGGGGCTGCCGAGGGAGAGGAGCGCTGGATCTCCGAGTCCTGGGGGGATCTTCCCAGTCGGCTGTCTCTTCCTTGGGGTGCCTCTCCCTGCACCACTGTCCCAGGGTGCCGGCTGCTGCTATTGCTGCTGCGGGCACAGTGGTCCCGTTCATACTCCTCCTGAGCCTTCTGCATTTTCCGCTTCTTCATCTTCCTCTTGTGGATGTGGAAGGTGGTGAGGGAGAGGAGGATCAGGCAGAAGATGAGAGTGACCAGGACAATCAAAACCAGGGTGGATGAGAAGGACTGAAAGAGCTGACCCACTTGCGTGATGCAGGTGCTGCTGGTATTTAAGGTGGCAGATGTCCTGTTCAGAAGACAAGGCGGCAGGGACAGCCTCAACTCTTTGGAGAGCTTGGCACTCATTGAGGAGGCTACGGAAGATGAGGATCTTCCTCCCCTCTCTGAAGACGCCTAAATTTCAGTCGGTGTCGGGCTGCTGGCGGGTGCTTCCTGGAAATGCCCGGGATGCTGCCGGCTCAGCCTCCCGCTGGCTCTGAAGTACCCGAGCAGCCTGCAAAGGGAGCCGGACACATCAGCGCCCCGAGGCACCCACCCTGCGCAGCTCCCCCGCCCCAAACCCGGCTGCGGCAGCCCCCACCCTGCGCCCCGCCACAGCCCCGCTCCGAGCGGCCCCGGCTCCCTGCCGGGGGGAGGCGGAAGGGTGCCGGGACGGGGCACCGCGCCGCCACTTCGACGTGGCGAATTCCTCGGCACCCCGGGCAGCACTANCCCTGCCGCACGCAGGTCCCACGGCAATCTAACCCCCACCCCTCCTGCCCACCTCCGCCCCCACGCTCCCTGAGAGCGGCCCGTAGCCCCTTTTCCAGAACACCGGGCCGTAGCGCCATACTCACTGACTGCAGCCAGCCCCTTCGCCCGTGGCCCCAGCCACGGAGACGCGCCGTGGCGAGAGCGCCCGCACCGAGCCACCCCCGGCCTCTTCACCCCGCGGCTGCCGTGTGCACCCACCCGCAAGCCACGTTCGCACCGTACCACACCCGGGTGCCGTGCTCCCGCCGGTACCGAAATCTCGTCCCTCCGCGCAGCCAGCGCACCCGTCCTTGCCCGGGGAGGCTGGTGTGAATCTGTGGGAGCGGAGCAATGCCAGGGACTCTTGGTGGGAATATGTGCGAAAACTTGCCTTACCAAGGCTGAGTGCATCGCAGGCGTTTTCTTCAAGAACAAACAGGTATGAGGTGCCCACTAATACACTTCAACTAAAAATCAGATGATTTCTAAACATAAGAAAATCTATTATTTGACAAGTACTTTCAGAAGAGCTAACAGGGCAGAAATAATAATTACCATTAGGGTGGAGCTCTTCACATTTCCAAAAGGAGCAAACTGATGTGGTGGTGTCTGGCAACATGGGACAAGATCCGATGGCCAGGAGGTTTCATCGGTCCCATGTTGTGTGCTCTAGACTAACCCCGTGTGCTGGAAGGAGAGTTGCTATAAAGCTCTGATGTAAGTAACAGGACTTTAGGGAAAAATAGAAAGTATTCATCCTTTTTAGTGGCTAAAAAGCCTGGAGGAAAATCTGTACAGGATGAGCTGTGACGTGAGTTGGAAAAATCTTCAGTCAAGAACAAAGATCTGTTAGATCTGCTGACCCTGATAGCCAAGAACCTTTCACAGAGGTGGACAGGAGCTGGCAATCTGAGCATTTAAGCACTTTGTTGTCTCAAGGCAGATTTCTTTTGTTCTGTCTTTGTCTCTGATGAAAAAATGCACCACAGCTTGTGAAATTCGGCCAGACACTATTAACTCTGTGATTGTTCTGGAGAAAGATTTACACTGCAGGGGATGAACTACATTCAAGACGGTTGGAATAGTCCCAAACATTTGCAAAAGGGAATCCAACTTAATCGTTCTAAAACTGGAGGAATAGGGGCTCCCATTAGTCCCTCCCCTCCCCAGAACAATACAGCCTGATGCTGGAGGGTTGCTGCACAGAGAGGAAATAAGTTCAGTCCAGTACTGAGAAACAAGCCCTTGCCCGCTCATTTGCCCACTGCTCCTCTCACTCAGCTCCCTCACGTGCATAGCTGGAGTCATTGCCCGAAACACACCTCCCCATGGAGTGGGGTTGGACTAGGTGACTGTTAGAAGTCCCTTCCAATCCAAGTTGTTGCATGATTCTATGACTCTCAGCCCAGCATTTCTTGTACACATGTCCAACCCCTCTCACAGATGTACATCTCCATAGCCTCACTGGCATTCTGCCTGTACTTTTTTCCTTCCTCCATACCTTCCTCCAATGTGCACATCTGAGGTCTGCGTTAATCAGTGCTCTATACTTGCTGCCTTAGAGGAGAAAACAACTACCGTAGGCTGAAACAGCACATCAGTCCTCAGGCCATTCCCTCCTTCCTCCCACTATTCTCTACAAAGCAGCAGCTGAGTGGGGGGCTGCAAAACAGGGTGATGGGCATGGGGACCACTCATCATGGCCTGTGCCACTGGATAATGCTTCTGATCCCACACAGAAACAACCAAGGTATAAAACAGCTGTTCTCCCTGGCCAGGCTCCACTGAATCCTTTAGCCTAAACTGAAAGTGGGAAAAGGATACCATTTAATCCCAAAAGCATGTGTGAGTTTGTGAAGTTGCAGCAGTTGATTTGAGACTGCCGTTCAAAAGTTACCAGCTGATTAGACATAATTTATTTCAAGAACCCAAATAACACCATAAGAATGGCCTTTTGCACAGAAAACAGTATCAAGAGATATAATATAGGTATGAAGGTACCTTAGAGTGTTAGCCCTGTTTATGGCAGAAATAACCAAGTTGTGGATTGAATAAAGTTCAAAACCAAAGAATTTACTGACTCAGGATGTGTTTATTGCAAAAGTGAATAGCTAGGACTACTTATTTATTGCACTAGCATATATGACTATGACTTCATGTTTTACTTGTTGAGAGAGGCAACACAAAGCTACTTAAATTACCTTAAATAAATTTTAAATCCTTTGTGTATTAATTTTACCTGTTATCCTTCAGCATCAGTTACTCACATTATACCTTGCTTTTAGGATTAGAGAATAGTGAACATGTATCTTGTGTATTAGTCTGATAATTATTCCAAGTATAAGGTTTTTCCTAAACTATAGAGAATGAAAAATGGGTTCAGGGAGTGGATAATGGCAGAAACTTCAGCAAATGTTTAACTCCTTCCCTACTGTCACAGCCCCTTCTCTGTGTGTTCATGTACAATTTTGCAATATTTCTGCTTTAGCTAAAATAAATGAAAAGCAGAGGTTGTTCTTGCTCTTTCTGGCAACTAATTTTACAGTGTTAATGAGAGAGTAGGAAGAGAAGCATTGTGAACTAAAAGGGAAGTAACTCTGCTGTGATTACACATACCTTGGCATTCTGGTTCAAACTGGCTGCCAGCCAACCAAATGGATTCAAATACCCATGATCAGAATACAGGGAGTTTCAGAAATCAGGAGGAAAAAAAGTCTGTGTTGTTATTGTGCATTATTCCTTTGCTCTGATTAACTGTTATAATTATATTTGACTATAAAAATAAAAAAATAGATAATGCGGTCATGAAAAACCCTTCCTTTGTGTGGCATGAAAATAAAGGACACGATACCTTCAAGAGTGCCCTCTTTCAAGAATAAATTGGTCATTAGTTATAGTGAATTCAACCATACTATATAAACAGTATGACATTTATGGGGATTAGATTTCTTGCTCAAGCAGGATTGGTCACTGTGTGATAGAGGACATTATATTAAGGGGATAGTTTTTGAATTTTACAACAAGGTTTGTACTCATTAGAACCTTGATAACTCCCAGTTTTCTCTGGATTCACGTTAAGAAGCAGACAGCATACATACTTCCAAATCCCACAAATGGACTTTTGTACATGGATTTTTTTTAGTCTATAATTAGAAAAGCTGTTCTTTCAGATACTTATTCCTCAATCCCTGTATTACAATGCCCTTTTTTCCACTAAGGCAGTTGCCTAATGAGGCAACCTCTGTGAGCAAAGGTTGTTCATGTAAGTGAACGTTTGATGGTTCAGGCCCTTGCCTATTAATGACCTTTCTTGCAAAAAAATTTATTGTCCCACCAGTGTTGTAAATTTAGAACTTGATTGCATATAGAATAATGCATGATCCCTTTTTCACCAAGATTGATGTCATCATTTACCAGCCAGCCCAAGCACTCCATGAATGCCAATAACCCTGGTATTAATCTGCTATCTCCCCGTGGGATTGAGGCCATCTGTGTAGAAGTCTTTTAGGACTTTACACACTCCCACTACAATAGGTGAAACCCAGTGATTTAAACGTGGTTTGAAAACCTAGTACTGTAGACAGAATGGATTTTACAACCAAAATAAAATAAATTTTTGTTTCATATGCACTGGTAGGTCAGCTAAGGTCCTGCAAAGATACTAGAAGTGTCCTTCAGAGGTTCTGAGCTGGAATAGCTTTAATATGGCTGACAATTCTGCCTCCCAGGGTACCCAGCTCAGAAGCAGATATTCTTTTTCTTTCTTTCCCCCACACCTTCTGGAAGAAGGTAGTCTGAGTGATATGGACTCATAATTATTTCAGTTTCAGGAGATGATTCTTTATGAAGCTTAAAGACAATTTTACATATTCATTTTCTATCCTTACTTTTGAAAAATATTCTTTTCTTGTTCTGGTAAAGAAGAAACCTCCCACAGGGGATGGTGAGAATTAGAAAAAAAAAAAGGATGCATATGATGCCAACAGAGGAAGGTTACTAGGCTTTTGCTGAATTCAACAGGGTGTTAAATGGTACTAGGAGTAGAACATAGGTCCTAGGAGTAGAACGTAGGTCCAGACTATGAAGAAATAAGTTGATGTCTGTGTAACTCAAGTCACACCAACAAAGTGCTTATATAGCTTGGGTTATAAGATATCTATGTAACCTTAATATCAATATAACCCAAATCATGACCTTTTATCAATGTGACTTAAAGAATATCAATATAACCTTAAACATAGCTTTTTATACTTATGTAGTCTGAATNAGACAATCTTGAGTTTGCCTGATCAAGTACACAGATCTTAATTATAACATCAAAATTCTAAAGCTGCATGTGCATACATCTACTAATGCAAATTGGATCTGGGTAAAATTATTGCAAAGGGAGTAAAGAAGGACATTATTTTAACTGAAACTATATACTAAAAGTCTTATTTACTTTATTCTTCAGCCAATACATTTTAGAAAGTCAAGATCAGAGAAATGACCTTCCACATTTAATCTTTTTTCTTTTCTTAATAGTTCACGGAGTTTTTAGGGAATTTGGAGGAGCAGGCTTTGATTGTATTTTTAAATAGAGAACATGACTAGTGGTTGGTGAAACATCAACTAGCTAGGACCAGGCTTTGATTGTATTTTTAAATAGAGAACATGACTAGTGGTTGGTGAAACATCAACTAACTGTACCAGTGGGTATCACTGAGAGAGAAAAAAGAAGTTTTTACTGCTTAGTTAGACTAGAGTGAGGTTTGGAGTGAGTAAGCATAATTATTCACAATTTAAATGTGATTTCATGTTAACAGACCCTCACATGCTTCCCCTAACACAGTTTGAATGCATTTCAGAGCTAGTTCCTCACAACAGGCACTCCAGCTTTGAATATGGAATAAAGCACTTGTTCAGTCAAACTCTGTGACAGGGGCAGATCCAGCCCTGGAGAACTCAAGGCTACATCCCTTTTGTGTGACCCAGGGCACTCTCCCATCCCACCAGTGGGTGATGAGGGGGAAACCTCCAAGGGAGAGAAAGGAACAACGACACTTTCCATAGGTCATCCCGTGGGCCAAAGGCAGAGTAGTCCTCACATATGCTCATGTGATCCATCTGTATATTTACACAAAGCAGAACAGCAACACTATGAAAGGGACACTTAGGGTAACAGTCTGGCAGCTGCTGTCTGCAGGCAGGAGGCTGGTAGAGAAGGGACTTGAATTTGGGTCTTTCAGCTCCAGGCAGCACGTCTCAGCCTGAGACAGGAGATTTTCTTGTTCATTCCATGCACATAACAACCCTCCCACTCCCCATAATGTCCTGGCTTTGTTCCAGGGAGGAAATCTAAGAAAGCTGGGAAAGTGTAACGGATGACAAAGCCATTTACCTCTAGCTCTACTAGAAAAAATCAGTCAACTCCAGCTCACTGTGCTGTTCATCAGCAAAGTACATAGCTCAAATTTTGCTCGGGGCCTTTTATAATTCTTTTTTTTTTTTTAATCAACTACTGTGTGATGAAGGAAGTTAGCAGCACTCATTATTATTCTCTTATCTCCTGGGCCCTGAACATCCAAGGGACCCTGGTTTTATCCCCACTTTTCCACTACACCAGCTGCTGGAAATGCATTTTTCTTGCATTGTTGCATAGCTGAAAGTCTTTGTGGACAGCCTTTTTCAATTTGTCTGTCACCCTGCTTGTAGCCAGAATTTTAACAACTTCTCTTACAGTAATTTGAATTAATTTTAGAAATTTTATTTTAAAATAAAACTAATTTTTACTAGCTTTGTAGCACTTCATTTTTTTTTCTTCTGAGGCTGTTGTTTGGGGTGGGGGGTGAGAATATTAATTTTTAGTTAGAGTATCATCCCAAAACTTCACAAGCATAAAATTTCTTCATGCCCATATTTTCTAAACTAGGACCAGAAATGCGAGGGTCTTATTCTATGAGGTTCTGTGCCCTGTAGTCAAATCCAACCCAGGATACAAGCACCTGCTTACAGAAAAGGTAAAACTAAGTATGTCATTAATTGCCTGTTGGATTGGATCAAGCACCTTGCAGCAACAGCCCCTCACAGGCACTGCTTTCCTCCTTTACCAAAAACCCGTGTGGTAAATGGAGCTGCCCAAGCTGCAAAGCAGACGGTCTCTTCCATGGCAAGAGCCCTCCATCTTACAAGCTGTATGATCAGCTTTTAAAACAAAAACGGCTGACAGACAAATGAGCTCGAGGCTTTCCTTTCACTATTCCTGGCATTTACCTGATATCATGCAGGATGTGCTTGTGAATAATCCTTTTGTACAAAAATAACATTGTTTCAGAAGTGCTTATTTTCCCAGTGATATCAGCGAGAAAGCAGTTGTTTACTGTGGTTTCATTTTAAACTTGCTTCACTACTGTGTGTATTAGAGTCTACTGGGGAACCATGTAATCTTGTATTACTGGGCTCTTTGGTTTTCTCTCTGTATCTTTCTGCTAAGTTTTATTATGTTCTTTGCCATGTCATGTCTGAAATTAGACTGAAAACACTTTGGGAAAGCAACTGAATGATCTGATTTTTATCAAGAGATGCTCTGAGAGAACGTAAAACTCTCTCCAAAATAAAACCAAGTGCTGCATCTGGAAATAAGGAGAAAATATCAATGCAATAAACACTCAACAAAATTGGCCAGTTTTTTTAAAGCTCTACAGGAACATGTTTGGATGTAGTAATGTCCTTGCATGATAGCAGGAGGTTGATTAGCTGTTTTGTACTCAAAAGAAAGTATTGATACCATAACTTTTCTTTGTATGCCTAGGTAAGACTACCCCAAAGAATCCTGTTTCCTACCTCTTCTGACCTTCACACTTCAGCAGTTAAAATTAGGTCTCTAAATCATTGCTTGATACAAATATTCTTCCTTGCCATGAAGAGCCGAGGAGTAAAGTTTAGCTAATCTGCCTCTCACCACCTTTGTGGGTCACACTGGAGTAACATCAGTGTGAAAAGGAAAAGCTTGGAAAGCAAAGAGGAGACTGAGCTGAGAGAACAGGGAAGACTGAGTTTACAGAACGGGTAAAAAATTGGCAAAATTTAACATTTTTATGGAAGAATGTGTTTTGTAGAACTAAGAAGTGCAAGTAGAACATAAGAGGTACAGTGTAGACGTGACAATCATAAATAGCTATTATTTGGGGAGCAACATATAACAGTGAGAAGAGGGATTTCAAGAAATTGAAATTACATAACTGAAAATTATACAACATAAAAATATCATTTGTCATTTCAATCACAGGCCTATACAGACATAGTGCTACATGTGGTTTCAGCTGCACTTGTTAGAGAAATATGTAATAATTCTTATAAGAATACACATTTAAAAATTCTATAAACTGTGATAGCATGAAAAAACAGAGAAATGTTATAGTATTTCTCAGATGGGTAGACAGGTATCATCTGCCACTTTCAATCCTATTTCTGTCATGTTTACTCCACAAGTCTGAGAAAGAGTTGGACATTTACCACAAAGTGTGTGTTAAAGTAGGGCATAAACTCTCAGGAACAGGTACTAAGAGAATAGGATGTCTTCCTAATGAGGGGAAATGTAGAAACACAGCTGAGATAGGATAGGAAGCTGTATTATGTGAAGTCTTTTAGGAAAAGAATAATAAGGGAAGGGAAGGGAAGGGAAGGGAAGGGATACGCTGTACTTATGAAGTGATTGGGAGACCTGAAGATCTGGTTTATGAGCAAATGAATAGGTCATTAGAGAAGAATGAATTAAAGATCAAAGTGTAAAGTGCCGACATGGCACAGAACAAATGATGGGAANAAGGGAAGGGAAGGGAAGGGAAGGGAAGGGAAGGGATACGCTGTACTTATGAAGTGATTGGGAGACCTGAAGATCTGGTTTATGAGCAAATGAATAGGTCATTAGAGAAGAATGAATTAAAGATCAAAGTGTAAAGTGCCGACATGGCACAGAACAAATGATGGGAACTGTAACCTCATTAGTACAGAAAACTATGAAACAAATTGCACAACTAGATTTTCTTCTCCACAGTTGTCAGATGTATAAAGACTGTGTACACGACTGCTGCATCCACAAAATATAGCATTCCAACCCCCCTTGAAAGAGATCTTGTTTGTTGAAACCAACAAGCATTTTTTGTTTTATAGTTGGGGCAAGTAGAAGGGAGCAAAGTGTGCTTTGAACTTTTATTTGAGGGATCTATTTCCTTGGAAAGATAGACCTTTAAGGCAGTATAGATTTCTACAATAATTCACCAAGAACCAAGCTTTGCACCTGTAGGCAAGCAGACCACTGACAGAAGACAAGTCTTTTAAAGTGTAGTTAAAGGAATGACAAAGATATCCTGAAACTTGTTATTTAAAAGAAGGAGGAGAAAAAGGAGAAGGATAATGAGCAAGGAATAAAAAGGGCAATCCACTATTTCTAAACAATCCTGTTGTAATATTGAGTGTCTTACAGTTCTTTTATGGGAGGACCATGCTTTCACTTCTCAGGGCATCTTCAGTTTCTCACAGGACTGCACCTTGTGGTCTTCTGAGTAACCACTCATGACAATGTTTATTTTTTATTCTATTTCTTATGACATTTGATGACAGAGAAACAAAGGAGTGGGATGCTGTCAGTGAGATGTTTTGAAGCTAAGCTACCTATGTTTGAGCCAATGAAATGGTTAGATTGCCTTTCCAGATTAAAACAGTCCTGGAAAAGGGGAAAATGAGACTAACTGTCTAGTTTCAACTGAACATATTTGTGTATTTCATACCAACTAAAATTTGCTCTGATTAAAAAAAAAATAGACAAGTGGCTTTAACTTAATTTAGTAACTGCATATGGTATTTTCACATTAAAAGAAAAGACTAATTAATAACAACTGTCATTTAAAACCCAGCTATTTTACAAAAGTACATTTTTCCATAGATTTCCATCATGGTTTTTACTATGACAAGATTAGTACACAACATCAATACCTAAATACTTCATTGCTTGATAGACTAAGCTTCATTTGAGCTCTTTCAGTCTATTATGCAAATTGTATCATATTAAAATTTACTGATATGTATTTAATTGGAAGACGAAAGCATCTCTTATTAGCTACTTAAACCAAGATCAACAGCTGAAAAATATCAGCATGGAAGCTATACAAACAAAAACCTTGCAAATCAAAAGAATCATGATTATTTGCTGAGATCTTACACTGAACCAAATCACTTCAACCCACAAATAACAATCATGATAGTGAGTAATTAAAGCAAGGGACAAACTCAGGACTACAATACTCTATTCCCAATTCAGCTATTGACTCACAGTGTGATTTTGCTCATTTACCACCTATAAAATGGAAGATGTGATAATGATAATGACAGGGATAATAATGCCTACATAAAAGAAGTGCTAGGAGTCTTAATGTTTGAAAAGAGCTTTGAGATAGAGCTGCAATATAAACACAGATTATAATTAACAAGGGACTGCAAGCTTGCACAATTTGTACATTCTTTGGGCTTTTAGAAGTAAAGATAGGTGAACTCTGTATATCTGAGATACCACTAGTCCTCTGTTGTAAGAGCTTATTTGGGAAATTATGTTTCACAGCTGCTATTACACTGTATTGGAGCCAGGCTTTTAAGAGGACCTAACTATTTGCCAGTCATTAACACAAGAAACTTTAAAGGCAGTTCAAAATAATCTCATCACTGTGACTACTGGCTACAGCTTGTCTTGTTGTATTCTCTTCTTTGTAGATATGTGTAACAATGCATTTATATGAAAGACAGGAGAACACAAGCCCATGAACCAGGAGAAGAGGTTCAGTGCCTTAGTGAATGCTGAGTGCCTGAGGCATAGGTGAGCTTGGAGATTTTCTTATACTATAAATCCATGCCACCAAAGTTTCTGAAAATTGTCAAACACAACCCTAACCATTATTTTCCTGACCAGCTCAGACATCTGCTCTGAGCACAGTGATATTCTTCTGTTGTTGAAAGCTTGAAAATAATGGGTTGCATTAGAACAGAAACCTAGCAAAACTATGGATAAGATACTTTGGAAAGGTGAAGTCTCCCCTGCTGAAAGGCAAATCAAACGGTACCTTTGGAAAGATACGCAACAAAAGTTAGAATAATAATGAGAAGCAAATGTATAGATTATAGACATTTGTAGAGCACAGCACAGTATCACTCTGTAAAACAAGTCAAAGGCATCTGCAAAGGTACGTTGGTCTCTTTTTCTTATATAATCTATTAGATGTTTTTAACAAACTTAATCAGCTAAAAAAGGAACAGTCTATAAGCAATCTTTGTGTGCAAACAAATGATTAGTGCAGAGGAGCAGCAAAAACATCTTTTAATAGCTTGTTTTGTAGGAAAAAATTGCACAGGACTAGATTTGTGTAAGGCTGGCAGACTACAGGAACATGAAGTGATACTAAAGGGGTATTTTTAAGTATGCATTTCTCTGAAAGATGTTCCAGTGCATGACATTACAAATCCATTTCTATTTCCCCCCCAAAACATGGAAATCTCTCAGACCATCATGAAATGGAGAATGTTCTAAGTCTATAAGAAAGTGGTCTGATTCTTCTCAGCTGTTTTATTATCATTAATTAGGTTACAATGTTAGAAGTCTCCATCAAGTCAATGTCATGATGCTGAGACATTAAAGAGGGATCATACTTTACAAGAGCACAATTTGATTAAAGAACCAGCGAGGTAAAGCGATTTAGCTAAGGCCACAGAAAGGGTCAGTAACAGAAGAACAGCCCCTGGCTTGCAGCATTGGTGATGTATATATGGAGCATGAAGACAATGCTTCCAGCATAAATTGGTAGGCCATTACAAACCTAAAAGAGCTTATAAAGCTGTAAATATCTTGCATCCAATCTAGCTGCCCTGCCGTGTTAGCTTTCATTGCCCCACTTAATCTGTTTAGCCAGGTCTCGGGAGCAGCATCCTCCCTATTTCATATCTCCATTTTGTTATTTAGTATTCCAGAGTTGGAGAACAGTTAGCTGGTGACAGGAATAACCACAGGGTCCCAAGAAGAGTTAAAGGGAAAAAAGAACAGGATGGGCAGCAAGCATGTCACTTAGTATTGCAACATTTCTCACTGCTGAAAGAGTTCATTTTGTGACAGTGTCCAAAAAACGCTCACATTTCTGTGGAAGAGAAAAAACATAGAATGCTGCAGCCTTCCTCTTAAAAAAAATTGAATAAATCCAAATGCTATTGGGTGATGATCATGTGTCACTGAGTAAGAAAGATTGGGAGGAAATGCATTTCATGAAAATTCTGTTCTGTAGCTGCCTTGTAGTCTTTCCTGAATATCTATGTGAAATGCTCAGCACCATTCTCAGCAACAGCCTAGATATTGCATGCATGAGGGTTGTTCTTCTGTTCTTAACTGAGCAGAAAGTATGGTGCATCTCTGATTTGTTAGTGACATTACTGGGAAGCAGAATCTTGGGAGAGATTTGTGAGGACAGCAAGTGGGATAAACCCAGACAGAACTGACATAAAACATGAAGTGTAAAACACAAAACTTCCGTGGATGGAAAAAAGCCATTTGTACTGTTGTACTAAACACAATATTTGCCAGGATTTTTGCCCATGGAACACTGAGGACTATGGGAACATGTGAAGACCCCAAATCCACAGTGATAACAATTCCCTTATTTGTACCCGTGATTATGGTTCACATCATTTGCTCCTCAGAACCCCTTTGCCACTTCTGCTTTTTATATTAAAACATCTTTGATGGGCATTGCTTGCAACAAGAGGGATATTGTTTCTTCACTTTCAGAGATGATCCAAAACCACAAAGAAGGGTTGCAATGAAGGCTTTAGAGACTGTGGTTAGGCCATGTCCAATGGTTGTTTCATGCTGTATTGATCCTGGCACTGCTCTTTTCAGCTCAGAAAATGGTAGATTGCCTATTTTTCAGCCTCATTTTGCCATGACCCTCCTGAGGAAAGCTGAGTAGGAGGCACAGAAGTGTGAGTGTCAATGGAGAATGTTCATTTGTGAGGGTGGCTGGGCAGCATCCAAATGAGCATAGTCAATATTTTATGAAAAAAAGCCTTACAGAAGATTCACTGCCTCTTCTTTCTATTCAGGCTGGGGCTCTCCTTTTGCCTTATCACAGTTCAGTCACTAATACTTGTCTTGCTTCAAGCTTCATTCACTTTCTTCATATTTATTTTGCTTCAAGCTTCATTCACATTCTTCCTAGTGTCCTCAGCAGGCAGCTGGCCTGACTGCTTCCATCCTATTTTTCAGTGCCACTGCTGAGTCTCCCCAGAAGTTTCCAGGCCCTGTGTCTGATCCTGAGTCCCTGTATTGTGAATGGCAGAGCTTTGTAGGCTGGATGTGTCATGTGGTCATCACTGGATCTCACACACACTTCAGTGGTAATCTCTCCATTCTGAAAATTTTGTATCTGAAGCCTAGGATACACTTCAGATTTGAGCTGTAGAGGAATAAGGTCTGTGGTTTCAAGACAGTGTAGTCAGGATGTGGGGAACACAATTGCTATAAATGGCATATATGCACTCAAGAGAATTTCTACAGCTGAACAATGCACACATGGTATTTTATATATGGTTTGGTGTAGGTGACAAATGTCCTAAAGTTCAAGAAGAAGCATTGAAAGCACTGTCTGCACAATTTCAGATTCCCATGGTGGCTGGCTGAAATACATTCTTAGCTTCTTGTTGGGTATCAATGCCAGCTGCCTGGGGGACTGCTGAGCCTCCAGTGCTGCTCTTGCACTTTTAATTACCATTGCCACCACGGAAAAACTATTTGGCATATTACTGCATAAGTGACTAAGGACTCCAAGAATGTTCACACATTTATTCTTCAAATCTAGCAACTTTCTTTATTGTGTGAAAACTAAGGTATTTCTCCTACTTTTAGCTCTTTGCACGGTATCCTGGTGATCTATTCTGGCCTGGGCTTTCTTCCTGCAATGACCCACTCTGGCTTCTGAGTCATTGCCCTGCAACAGTATCAGGATTTCAAATGAGCAAATGAACACAGTTCGCACCACCGTATTCTGGTTTCTCCATCTTTGGTTTGCACTGCCTGCTCATCCCTCATAGCCTATGCAGATAAGGCAGATTTCTCAGCATTTTCGGCTTATTTCATTTACGGATGGTATTTCTCAGGTTGTCAGTTCCACATCATCTCCAGATCTGCACATCTTGTTCTACATTTCCTTCTGTAAGATAACCGCTACCTGCTATATATAGCGGAAACAGAACAGGCTCAACATATTGCCACTTGTCACTCTTATCCCACTGTCTCTCTCTACCCCTCTGTCCCATTTGCCATCTCTGGTTTCTGTTAGCAAACCAACTGAGCATTTCATCACCAGTGTTCTTGTGTTAACCTTACAGATTACTCTCCCAGTGGGCACTGAAAGCTATCCAGAAGTCCTTGTGAAGGATGCCCACACATTCACCCTGTTCCATTCTCATTTTCTTCAATTGGGTGAGATGAGCCAACATGGCCAAGTTTGAACTTTTTTTCTGCCTGTGCTGAGAGTCTCTAACTAAATTGTGTCTGTCCAAGTGTTTGATATTTGCCCCTTTCCAGCTTTGCTGAGTCTTAGAACAAAAGCCATAAAAAGGTTCTGTAGCTATCACTTCTTTTGAATTTTTTTTTTTTTTAAATTTTAGAATCCAAAGTAGAGATCTGTTCTCCAAGTGCAATAGGCTCAATCTTCACCTGGCATCAGATCAATAGAGCTACACAATTTTTAGCCCAGTATAAGTTTTCTGTGTCTTCAGCTTCCAGTACACCTACCACTGCATAATCTGAGATCTGTGAACAGTTCATGTCACTTTAACAGGTACCACTTGTTACTGAGCATACACATGCTCATTGCTGAGCTGAAATCCAACATGCACCAGCTTCGGTTCTGTGAAGGTGGTTTAAGTTAATACATTTTTTCTCTTACAGCCAGGAAGGGCTAAGAGCATGCACCCACATGCTTTTGAAGCCTCAGCATATGAATGGTAATTTATTAAGTGGCAGGACCCCATCACTTTCAGTTAGTGCCTATATTTTATAAGCAAACGACTCTGTCTCTTCTATTTCCATTGGGAAGTTTAAGGTCTGTACCAAAGTGCCCTCTTGGAGTTTTGTTTGAGTCTGGCTGTGTTTCTAGTCCTTCAGTCTTCATGGACTTTTACCACCATGGGCTTCTTGAAGCACACATAGCAGACAGTATGAATCTTCTGTTCTGCTTTGGTTTAAATATACTCTTCCCATACCACTTTCTTAGCAAAACCTTTTACCTTTGGGTACTGGCAGATACAAATGAACACCTCTCTGAAGTGTCAAAGTCTGTGCTTGACTATGATGCTGAGGTGACAGGAACAGGACAGGTTTTTTTCCTTTTCTGTCTGCAAATGTCAGAGATTCCACAGGCGATTGTCTATAATGGAATTACAGAACACGTTCACTGTGTGTCGATAAACACATTTACTTAGATTACATGTTTTTTCTTATTGTAGGTGAGCACTTACTTTTCTCCCAGTAAGAGAGAACAGGATAGCATAGGAACCCTCCTCCTCTGCACCTGCTCCCCAATCAAGTCTGGAGGAAACTGCTTGAGAAACATTTTGAATGAACATATTTTGGATGCCCACAGAATATATTGGAAACAGGATCTTCTTCATGATGGAAAAGCAAGTCAGACCATACCCCATGGCAGAGTGAGGCAAGGGGACACTTTTTTTGGCCTCTTCAAGTCTGACCTTGCTGAAGACAAACTTGGTTTCATGCCTCTCAGTGTGAGACCTGTCCACTCAGAGCAGAGCCTAAGCACCACCTCCAGATACACCAGGACAAATGGTTGAACAAGCACCAGCTCTGCTCAGACCTGCATTTCCAGCAAGCTTGCACTGTGGACCATTTACTGTATACCCTGCTACAGGATTTTCACCTTCCTTGTTCTGGGAGTAATGTTAACTCACCTGGTAATACTCTGGTTCTGATAGTAATTTTACCTGAAACCTTTTGTCCTTGTTCTAGTCACCAGCTTCTATTAGATTTCAGAGATTTGATGGAATTTACTAGGAAATACAATCGTATCAGGAGACCATGCTACCTGATTTTCCCTAAAGAATTTTTGGGATCTTCCCCTACACATGTACACATGTGATCTCAGTTATCTACATTTAAAGCAACTTCTGGAGGCTCTGTATTAACTCACAATCCTCTATCTGTTTTCTTAATTGTTTGAATCAACATCCATATTTGTGGAGCCTGAAATATTTTTACAACTTTTGTTTCCACTTCTGAATATAATTTGGAAGTTATTTCCAAATGTTCATTTTATAAGCTGCTGTTATACTCTCATCTTAAAACATATCCTGTTTTATGCACTGCTGTTTACAACTTCTTTGGAAGCTGAAACTTATCATATTTGCTGACCAAAATACATTTCTTCCTGATGATAAAATACATATTGTTTTATGATGCTAGGATTACTGACATCTGTTGGGCTCTAAGCAACTTAGCAAGATTAAAGGAAGAATCAGATTCTTATTCGCACAACAAGTGTAGCCAAGGCTATAACAGTTAATGCCAATGACATTAGCAGGGGGGATGTTAAATGTCATGTCTTAATCTAGCTTTCAGAGATTAGAATGATACCAAAAGTGTGGGCCATATAATCTGCCCACTGCCTAGTTCATAATGCTGATGTCTGAATCATGTCTCCCCAGCTTTTGTTAGGATCCAGCTACCTCTTTGGAGAAAACAATACATGCAAAAACACAGAAGCGATGTGAGCAGCTTCTGCTCTTGTTGCATTTGGCCCTCTACCCTGCAGTACAATCCTCTACCCTGCTGGATGTCCACTAAGTGGACTAATATGGGCCAGAAAAAACTCCCAAGCAGGCTGAGGTAGGGTCTGTGCATGACTCTCTACTTCTGCCTGTGAGATTATTTTGCAAGGATGTCTGTGGATAATATGCCCTATGGTAGCAAAGAAAGTTTATTTCTGATTTGGGAGGAGCCCTTTGAACTGCCAATAGATAATGCAAAGGAAATGTTATAGCCAGTTAGTTAGCTTCCTCCAACCTTTGTTTCAACACGGGGGAACTTATCTGTGTTTGATCAGCCAAAAATTACACACCCTGAACTCAGATTCTGCTTTGATCTTCCTTTGATCATACGCTTCCCAGGAAAAAGGAACTTGCTTTCATTTAGGGTCTAACTGCAGAACAAGGAAACAGACACAATGAACAGGAGGTGGACAACACATTGTATTGATTCTAATTAAAAAGCAGTTCAGTTCAGATAAATATATATATATGTATAAATGTGTATATATATATATACACACACACATACAGGTGTAAGTGGAAATAAACATAAATAATTTGAAAGACCATGGACATGAAAAAAGGGATATTTTCTAATGTTTTTGAAATCCAAGGTTCTACTCTGCCTTGGTTCATGGTCAGTGGCATATTTAGAGAATAATATTGCAATGGGTTCTTTCATTAGTTGTATACCTCATCTTTCCAGTGTGAGGGTTCAGCTTAGCAAGATGTAAATTCACTTGTGGGAGATCAAACTTTATAATGTGAATTAAAGCCATCCCCTTCTCCATCCTAGATGAAGCCACTGTTAAATGTGGATTCTCAGCCTGGAATTGTCAGTGAGCTCAGTAGTGGCTAACTGCATTTTTTGCTGTTATAGTTCTTATTTTGTGTAACACTAGAAAGAAGAAATAATTTAGGAATACAACAATGTTTTCATGATTGGATGTTGAGGTAAATGACAAGACATGTTTCAGAGAACGTCTGCCATGTCTAGAACCCAAACCAAAACACGATATATTCACAGTCACAGAACCCCAGCAAAACCCTTGTCCTTTCCCAGCTGCAGCTTGCACAGCTGTGGACACCAGTGCAAAGCTCTGCTCAGCACTGTGGAGCAAGAACAGCAACAAAATAGATGTCAAAGTTATTTATGCTGCAAGTCAGGGAATTAGCTAAAAACCTACTTTTCCAAAGTAAACCTTGATTTTTCAAGTGAGTACACAGATGAGTCCATAATATCTCACTCTAGGGTTCTAGGACATGTAGCTCTGGATGAACTTGCTCTCCAGGCCTTCTAATATTTATTTCTCTTAGGAGAGGAGGAAGGTGTACTTCTTCATGCACTGAAGTTCAAACCAGTTGAGGAAGGCAACTGTGCCTCCTAGAAACTTCACCTCCCTACTTCAAGGCAGCCTAACTTCACTTTCTTAAATGTCTGGCTAATATCTTACACCAGAAATGAGGTTGTGTTTGCTGATGTTTGGTAGTGGCCAAATGCACAGGACAGCAGAAGAACTGAAAGGTCAGTAGTGTTGCCCTTGTGGAAATAAAACTCGAAGTACTTTCAGAAGCATTGGTTAATGTACCTTTCAGACTTGGACACCACTGCAGAATAAATGAGGAAGAAATTATGGGGCAAATCTAGCAGTGTTTAAGCCAAGTATACCCTGATCATCTTCTGATACAGGCATATAGGCATAAGATAATCACACTCTGGTAGCACATCCTTTGGGGACTGTTAATACTTCCTGACAAAAATCAATTGGCCATGAGAAATGGAAACAAAAAAACTAAGAAAACAAACATATGATACAACTCATTCTTCCTGGATTCTCTGAAAGCTGCTAAAGCATTCATCATAAATTATCTTGCAAAGTCTTGAGATTTAGAAGCAGCAGTGATGGCCACATTCCACCACATCTCCTGCACCATCAAGTGGTTAGAATCACACACCACAGGTGTGTGGAGGTGCTAAGAGGGGAAAGAGACAGCTATGCCTTTATCTGTCCTCCTTCTGCCAATGCTGAACAGAAAAGCAAATGTGGAACTCTCTTAGCATTCATAAAAGAATCAAGAAAGTTCTTACCAATTACAATGATTTACATTTAGCTTCTAACCCTGGAAAAAGACAAAAACAATAGAAAAAGTCTTCTTAAGAAATAGTCACTTCATTTGCACGGAATAATGCAATGATAAGCAATAAGGGGCAGGATTTACAAAGAATAGATCTTGCCTGACAAAGATAATAGATTTTTTATGCAATTACCAAATTAATGGATGAGTGGAACGAAATAAATTTAATGCTCTTGGATTTAAGCCATTTTTTTAAAACAATTGATCTTATCATCCTCTGCCTTGAAGCCAGGCAGCTACACTGACATGAAACTGGGGAGCATGAGAATGGAAGATTGCCTCCTATGTTTCCCAAAAATATCCTTAAAAAGCTCGACTGAACCTGCTTGTGCAAAAAAAAATCTCATTTTGTCTGAAGTCTGGAATGAAGGACTAAAACAAGGCTAATAGACAAAGAGAAGAACACCATTTTGTAGGGAGGAAAGGTAAATATTTAAGGATCAGTCTTTGGTTTTGCCTTATTTAATACTTCCAGTAATCACAGAATTACAGAATAATCTGAGTTGGAATGAGCTAGAAAGAGGAGTAAACAACATATTAATGAAATTCATAGGTGATAAACTAAATTGAGAAGAGACAAGAAAAACAAAGACATGGGACAGGGGGATTAATTAGTAACACAGGCCAAAAGTAACAGAACAAGAATCACCTTGGAAAAATACTGTAAAGGACAAGCACTAGAGAAAGGAAAATTAGCTTGGAAGATGATTTCTATTAGAAAGGTTCTTTGATGACTGAAACATCGTAAGGACTAAGAGGATAAAACCCAGCAAGTTACTTTCAAGCGTCTAAGAAATATAGTGATAGAAAAGGTCACTAGTTTGTGTGTTCATATGCAAAGATGCAGTGGCACAGAGAAGCAAGAATCATTCTCTGCAAGACTGAGATAAAATGTGTGGGGAATATTGCTTCATATCTAGTGAGATTTTCACAGACTACAGGACAGTTTAAAGAGCCACAGGACAAATAAGAGCACTGAGAGGAGCTGCTGCCCAAGGAGTGATTAAATTAGAAATGCATAGATTGAGCAGTGACCAAGTATGTGATATTAACATTGAAAACGTGGAATTAGCAAGCAAGAAAGAAGTAGATGCAGCAACAGGAACAAAAAGCCAGCAAGAACAGTTTTACAAGAGAGACCCAGAGGACTTTTATCTCTGGACTAATTTCATGATAGGTATAACAGACATAACAGCTACACAGCCTGGGCTTGGCTAGAGATCCATGCCAGACTCGATGTGCCAAGTCTTCTTATTTCCCTTATTCTTTCGGTACCTTGGGCTCAGTTCTCAGTGTCCTGGCTCTTGCTCTGATTGCCCTGGCCTTGTTCCCAATCAGAGCTCTCTTGGCATTGAGCCAGATGTGCCTATTCTTTGTTTGAGATACTATCCTATAACATGGAGGTCAGACCTCACTCCCATCAGGATGTATTTCCACAGGACCTATTTCCCTCCTAGCAACATAGTATTTACAGTGATTTCTGCATTGGTATTATTTCGAGATCTCAAGGGCTTTGTCTGGATATTTCTCATGTAGACCTAATTGAGATTTTCTCCCAGCTTATTTCCAGCACGAAAGAAGACGCAGAATTTGCAGGTAAAATTGTGTTCCTAATGAAATAAGGAATGGGTGTCTGCTGAAAATAAATGAGTGAAACCTCAGAATGATATTAAAATCTGTCAGAGAATATGCTCGGGTAAAAGGGAAATTGTCCATAAAGAGTAAGCCTATGGAGTGTTTGGCACAAGTCAGTAAACATAAAGGATGACACACTAGAGAAGATGACCAAAGCATCTAGATGGAGCCAAGGTTAAAGCAGACATAGAGAATTTTCTAAAGGGTTAGATACATTGGTAGGTCATGTTAAGAAAGATGAAGAAAATGCTTTTTGTTCATCCTAAAATATCCAGACGTTGTCTTAATTTGCTCCCTCTCTCAAGACACAGCTTTTATGGTCACAGTACACATGAAGGGTCAGAGATTTCTGCTGAAAAACCCAAAGAAGCTTCTCTCAAATGTTTTTGCACTGGAAATAGCTCCCTACATGCACAGTCCTTCTTTTATAGAATAAATTTTAACAGGTATCTTTTTTCTTTTGTTCCTCCTGACTGCTTCAGTTTTATTGTGGCTTTGCCTTTGTTTTCATTTTCATGCTCTTTCCATTCTACTGTATTATGAATCCTCATTTTACTCGCTGAAAGTTAGAGCTACTGTACATATATTTAGAATACATGGGGGTGTATGTAGATACAGATATTAATAGATACATAAGCATCACATAGCTCTCATTACTGTTCCAATATTATCAATTTTATTCACTATATGTCATGCTGTACAGTTCTCACCTTCACTAACTTTATATGGCTGTTTGCACATGGTCCATTAAAAACACATACAAATATCTAGTATTTCAGTATTCAGGGTACCTTTTGATTATGTGTCTTGGCTCAAATGTGATACAAAGAATGTGGTAATGAAAGAATATCAAACTAATGTAACTTAAGTTTGCCCTGAAGAAGGAATTTTATGATAACTAAAGCAGCATCAGCATAAAGCTGTTTTATCACATTTAAACAATGGGCAAAGACATCAACATAGACAATCAGAAAACAGGTTATATCCTGTTCATCAGAGGGAATTCATGCTCATTTTCATTCCACAGCATTTGTCATTATTTTTACATCTTAAGGCCAAGAAAAAAAAACAGTCTACTGTCATCCAGTACTTTATAAATCATAGCATTTGAATATTTTGTTCTGTATGAATGACTGATGTACCTAAAACTAGCACATCCTTTTTTATTTTAAAACTTCATTTTACATGAAGACACTGGACAGAACACAGCATACTGCCATAATAGGCAGGAACTGATGTTTTAAGAATTCAGCTCTGCAGGTAACAAGAAGTTAAAAAGCAGGAATAAATTCCCTTTTGATATAATTCAAAATCTCACAGCCAGATACTGTGTTTCATTTTGATCTCTATGCACTGCACTGTCAGCTCCATTTTCTAAGGCATTATAATCATTCAGCCATTAATATTTCTCATCCCTTTCCAAACCGCACACCAGATAAAATCAGCCCCTGGGGAGCATCTCCAGAAAAAGAGATATTGTGGCAGCACAGAGCAAAGAGGTTTCCCCGTAGCACCATGCATGGTCGTAAAAGGACGGAGGAACCAGCAGTTTTTAACCCACATCTTCCAGCAGCTGCAGATACATACCTTGCTCTGCAGGATACAATCACAGTCATGTATCACCCCCGTTAGGATCCAGACTGCATATCTCTGATTGTCATGGAGACTGTTTCAAAGTCTTGCTGTGCTTCAGCAGCAGCAGCAGAGGACAATAGCACTTGGTCTTAAATGGCTGAAAAGAAAGCAACAAAGCGCAGTGTAAAAGGGAAGGAGCTGTGGCTGAAAGGGATATGAGTACAGCAAGACACACTTCCAGCTACTGCAGAGGGCTGGAGGTGTGGGTTAGAGCAACTTTCCAGAGGTGTCTAATTGTGCCTTCAAGATAAGCACAGGAAGAGCGTTCTCAAGGATAGCACATTTCTCCTCCTTCTTTCTCCCCCTCAAGTTAAGTTGTTGGGGTGTTTTAGATTAAATGTGTTAATTAGGAAACTATTTAGTTTATGAGGTCTTCTGCTTTTTCATTCCCATGGGCAGTGTAAACATACCCAGGAGTATTGGAGTAAGTGATATAGAGTGTCTCGGAACGAGAGACAGGCAGAGACACAGGTAAGTGCAAGTCATTAATAGAGTTGATAGCCTGCAAGACCTGAGGCAAAGAAGTGATTTTCAGAAGAGTGAGGAGACATTTTTATGTCAAATAGCAAATTTGCTAAGAATTGCAATTTATGACCATCCATAAGCTATTTTCAGGTCAGGTCAAGTCAGTTCTCAGAAGAAACAGGAGTGAAAGGTACAACTGAGCAACATAAAATGCAAACAAACATAAAATGCAAAATGCAAATGCAAAACCAATTGGTTTAATCACATCTCAGAAAAAAGAGTCATCAGACCAAACTGTCACTGTAAGTATACTTAATAAAATAGAAGTATAAACTTCTGAAAAAATGGTTGGTGACCTGCCTGTCAAGATCTATGTACATATTACCAAAAAACATCCCAGCATTTCTCCAAGGACTGAACAAAAGCATTATGGATGATTCCAAAGTTTTGATCTGAATCAGTACTTTGAAAATGTGAAGGACACCACGACTCGCAAAATGGGAAGTAAAAGGTTACACTGAAATCAGAGAAATAGTAGATCAAAAGATGCTTCCACAAGCCCCTTCCACAGCATTTAGATCAAACTTGATGTGAGAAGCAGATCTTCTGTGGAACAAACCAATACACTGGAAAATCAAGCTCAGAGTAAAATGAAATATTTTCCTTTGGAAAATGAAAAGGGTGAGTTTGATCAGCACATATGCAATCTCATGGTAATATGCAAAGCAGGCTTCAAATCTCCTGGGAGTATCCTAGGCAAAATTCTGCACCATGAAAACTTCACTGCTTGTTCTTACAAGGGTACAGTTCTTTGGGGGGAGAAAATTCCTGTAACAGACCCTTTCTCAAGGAAGACATGGAGGAACAGGAGCATGAGATAAAACAATTGCTAATGTCTGCCAAAAGAAAAAACCTGCAGAAATTATGAGAACGACAACAGAGTGACATTTCTAAGAAAAATGTTAAGATCAAGGCACCCTGCATAAACCCAACAGCTTCCTGGTGCTATCTGTGACCTGGAAAAGCAGTTGACTGTGGGCAAAGCAAAAAAAAAAAATTAAAGAAAATTAGTTTAGGTGCTACTTAGGAGTCTAGGAGACACATGGGTTTCGGAGCTGTGTGGGCCTCTCAGCTTGGGATGCTGGAACAGCCTGCAGAGCAATCACTTTGCTCCCAGTGGCCATCAGAATCAGCAGGACACCATCCACACCAGCACAAGCATTAGGTGATGACACTGTACTGTGCCTGTGTTTATGTGGAATGCTTAATTCAGCTGAGAGAGAATTTCACCTAATGAACAGACAGCTCATGATTGAGGTCCACTGCATTGAGCAGGATCACTCTGGCTGGTATCTGCAGATTTCTGCTGGCTGCAGGACTGCTGTGTTTTCTTTGCACACAGAGGAAGGGTGTGAAAAAGTAGGTAAGAAGCAGTTCTGGGATGCTGAATTTTGCACTCTGCATTTTCCTTTCTCTGTGCTAGGTCAAGCAGCTGAAAGTAGGTTGTCATGTTTGAAAACTCAAAACCTCACTTATTTACCACTCTGCTGTGCAGGTTTCCATCCCTGGGAGCAGTACCCGAGAGAAGACACTGCAGATCACAGAACAGGGTGGTGGCAGAAGAAAACACTATGTGAGAGGGTCAGATTTTCCATATGAGACATTTCATTTAATTCTGAGACAGATTTCATTTTGTGGGCCTCTTCCTAAGAGATCATTTTATACATATAATAAAACCCAAATTCCCTTAGTTTCTCTCATATGTATGAGGAGCCCTGTAAAATAAATATCAGTTACACAGGAAATTGCCTTTACTATACTGTGCACAACTTTTTTTTTATCCAGTCAATTACCTGGCTTCATGTAGAGAATATTAGCAGTAGTATAATTTCCTCAATCTCTCATGGGCAGAATTATACTGTCATTTACATGTCAGACACCTGTGAGGTGAGTGGTGCCCAGGAATGCTGTGAAGCTTTTGACGCCTGTCTGTTCCTGAGCTTTTTGACCCAAGCACAGAGCTGCAGCCGTTTTGTTCAGAAATAACACACTTCCCACATGGGAGGCCTGGTCACAGCTTTCATTAACATGTAATAAGTACTCATTCTAGAAAAATACATTAATTTTATTCTCTCTATTCATAAAGCATAACTGCTCAGACAGAAGGCGTTTATGCCAAATGTTAATAAACATTTTGGCACCTCTTCTGTGAGGAAAGGGTAAGAGAATTGGGATTGTTCAGCCTGGAGAAGAGAGGGTTTTGGTGTGACTTGACTTGGCCTTCCAGTGCTGAAGAGAGCCTACAAGAAAGATGGAGAGAGACTATTTCCAAGGGCATGTAGTGACAGGACAAGGAGGGTAGGTTTAGATTAGGTATTAGGAAGAAATTCTTTACTATGAGGGTGGTGAGGCTCTGGAACAGGTTGTCCAGAGAAGCTGTGGATACCTCATCCCTGGAAGTGTTCAAGAACAGGTTGGATGGAGCTCTGAGCAATGTCAGCTAGTGGAAGGTGTTGCTGTCTATGGCAGGGGGGTTGGAACTAGGTGATCTTTAAGGTCCCTTCCAAGGCAAGCTATGCTATGGTTCTATGAAATAAAAACTCTGAAGGACAGCACAAGAAGGCTACTAGAGACCAAACAAATCCATGTGAAGCAGATCTCAGCAGCAAGATAATAGAAAAAGACAATATAAGCTGATCAAAATGAGATTTGCAGATGAGCAGTGTGATAATGTGATCAGATGCACAAAATACTGAGGATTTTATGGGTTTTGCCTTGAATTTTTCTGAGAAAATCAGTCAGCAAGAAAATCAGGTTTCTTATGGATTAAAACCTGTTCTTTTGCAGCCACCACAAAGCTCAAACCCCACTTAACTCTGAGATTTCCTCAGACAAGGAGAATATATGGCACTCAGTCAAATTTCTAAGAAAAAAATCTTAGCTTTATCCCCAAAGTGAGCAGTTTTGAGCAAGTCCTCCCCAGAAGTTTACACATACTGGAGGTGCCTCTGCAGCCTGTGCCAGGCAAGGGCTGCCTGCTCCTGGAGTTCTGGTGTGCTTACAGTGGCAAACACACACATTCCAGGAGAGATGACTGAATCAAGTGACAGGGATGCAGAAGGAGGTGCATTAATCTTCAGTCTAGAGAGATTCACAGACCATTGTTCCCAAAAATGGAAGAGCTTTTAGAAGCTTTTCAGCACTGAAAGCAATGATAATTACATTCCTACCTCCAGCATGGTTTGGAAAGGGACAGATTCTCTGCTGTACTGCCTTGAGGTAATCAAACAAGAGCAAATAAACTTGAAGAATTCTGGTTTTTCTTTTCAGCATGCACTGCATACGCTGGCTGCTCAGGACTTATCGTGGAAGGTCTACTGACTGACTCAGGACGGATGAGAATGAGTGTTTTGTCTCCATAAAATATCCATGGCAGGTAAATATCACTGTCCATGAGCAGCAGATGTGCAAGGTGAAGGCTGGCATAGTCCCATTGTAGTCAGCAAGGCTAGAGAAGGAAAGCAGAAACCCTCTCAAGTCTGGCCAAGCTGAGGACTGGTGCCTGGTGTTGGGGACTGATGCTCCCTCCCACTACAGCCAGGTTGTCTCTAGCCCTTTCCCTCTTTCCCTTACCTGGCCACTGCCATGGGGGTTGCACCTTTCCACCTTGGCTCTGGCACTGATTGATGGCTGCTTGGTTTGGATGAGCAGGTCTGGCAGAAGCAGGCCTTCCTCTCTGTAGTTTGCACAGCAACTTCCTGAAAGCAAAACCGAAAAACCGCTTTGCAAATTAACTTTTTTAAGCCACAATAGCTTCTTCTTTATATATATATATATATATATATTCTTGACATATTTCACCCCTCTACCCCGACAGTATTTTAAAAACCCAGAGCTTTTGTGATTTCAGTGCACATACTAACTCCTAGCTTCTTCCCCCAAATAAATAGATTTATGATGAAACACAGCAGCTGTTAAAATGTTATGCACAATTAGCAATACTGGAAGCTTGTTTTCCACCATATTTCAAATCAACTGAGATACAGGACAGGGCAGATTTCTAGGTTGTTAATAGCCTAGCTGCAGCACAAGGGGAAAAAAGTGTTATGATTGCTTCAGGTAGACTTTTTGTAATTTGGTTTTGCAGTTTTGAACATCAGTGAAAATAAGACATATGCTCTATGGTCTCTGTAACCTGATGCCATTAAATAAACCACTGGAACATGTTTTCATTATAAACTACTTTCGGCTCTGGTCAGATCTAGCTCAAAAATCACATAGAAAATGAACTGAATGATAGAAAGACAACAAAAGGATTAGAGTTAAGGAAAGATTTTAGGACTTTTTAATTTCTCTTGAGGAGAGATTAATAGTATCACGACCTTCTGGGGAGTGCCTCTGCTACAGGCGACACAAGGACATGGGCACTGCTGGTAGGCAGTCCGCAGGCCACTTAGGATTTATTGCATAGGTCAAACCAAACTGTAAACACCAGGAGACTAATAGGGAGACAGCTTCGGTCTGTGCAGCACTGGGTCTTAGTTTTGATTAGATTAATTCCTCAGTACGTGGGCTGCTGTTTTGAACCAAATTTTTCCTTAGGGTGGAGACTTGAAGAAAAAGGTTTGAATGCAGGGAAAAGGCATGTGGCCCAAAGCAAAAGAGGTGGTCACAAGGTGTGAGCAGAGCACAGACACAGAGGCTGCAGGCTCCCTGGATACTCATTCTATATAACCAGTCAAGGGACTGTGTCATGTTCCAGAGGTGGAGCTGACAGCTGACTGCTGACAGCCAAGCAGGATCCTTCTCCCCACCACACAGCTGGCGGACATCCCCATCATCCAAGGGGACACAGCAAGCTGAGCCATGGCCTGGGCTAGGGAGGTGTAATATACACACCTTGATGGGGGGCTAAACAGTTTAAAGCAAGAAAACAAATTCCCTTGGTACAGTAGGCATCCACCCAAAGTATGAAGCACTTTTTAGTAATAAATATTTTTATGATGTTGCAGTTGATGCTGAAACCAGAAGGAACTGGCATTGTGTGAGGGTGCTTAGACACGTACAATGACTAGCAGAGGTTTATGGGGCCCAAGGGCCTGCTAGCCAGGCAAAGTTCCTGGAGTCTCTGTCATCTCCAGCACTTGAAGGTAGCCACTGGGGCACCATGCTGCCACAAGGCCATGCTATTTAGGAGCATCTCTCGCAATTTCATATTTACATTTAATCACACTACAAAGAGGATTGATAGAGATGTGAAACATCTGTACAGCCCAAATGCGTCACCACTTCACTGAGCAGCAAGGCTGGCCAGTGCCCAGGGAAGGGGCCAAATCCAGACAAATCCAGATGCAAAGATCTGAAGAAACACCCAAACCTTGTACTTGAAAACATTCAAAATAAAAGTTCAATCTTATTTCCAAGATTTTTTTTCCCCATTCCCTCTCTGGAAAAGCTCTCGGTCCATTGACAACTGTCACTTAATTTACTTCAGTAATTGCACTGATGTTGATTTCCAGCATTTGCAGCTTTTTGTTTGCTGCTGGCTTCACAGATGACTTTCTTTCCTCCCATTCATCTTTTTCCCTAGTTCCACTTCACAGTCACAGTCTGGGAGGATTTGTCTTTTCCAGACTCTGCCTTCACTCCATCTTGTTCGTTATTATTTCACACCATCACAAATCCTGCATTTGCATCTTGCAGGCAATGAGATTGTTATGGATAACTGGCTTTGCTGCTCCACAGGCAGAACTTCATTTAACTGCTCTTTTCTCTTTCTGTTCTGCTATGCGGATGACATGGTTTTTAAGACTGTCCTTCTAGTCTTCATGACTGTGAATAAGAAAACTCTTGCTTGAGTTTAGGATTACCATGGTGATGGTTTTATTACCTACCCATTTGGATTCAGGTTATCCTTCTGGCAATTTTTGGCATGTGTTAGTCAGTCTATGCTGCTGTTAACTGCTGTTTTGTTGGGATATGTTTGGAAGTGCAGCATCCATGGGGAAATAGGGAAAATAATGTCTTTTTCTAGCAGCAAAAAATGCAGACTGGGATCTAGCTTTTAACAAATATATTGCATGGTGATCAAGCCATGGAGTCAGAAGTTCAGAGCTGAGTTGCTGGCTGTGGCACAAATTGTATGGACAAGATTTTTCTCTATTTAGATCTTAAATATTCCACTTCAAATACAGATGGTGCTGGCAGGATTATGGTCTAGACTGTTAGTATTATCACACAGAAAACACCAGCATTATCACACTTCATATCACCTGATTTTTTCTTTACTGGGCCTTTCTTATATTCTGACTGCAACAGGCCAAATATTTTAACATCCTCCTATTCAGTCAGTTGGGTTCATTTAACAAGAGGATCGGTTGATACACTCTACAACTTCACACCAAAGATATGTAGAAGCTCCAGCTGCACCATACCCAGTCTGAGGCCAAAAATAAGCTATCAGCTCTTTTATGCAGCACTTCTGTGAGTACAGGGAAATGCCTGGCTAATCCTCTGCTGTCTTATCCCTTATCTCATCTGTATCTGTCCCATTCCCTCTTGGTCACACCCATCTCTGGGAAGTTCCTGGTGTGACATGACCGCCCAGAAGCTCTGCTGTCATATTGGTATACATATGACAACTCTTGGTTGCAAAGCAAATGTGGAGGATGCAAGGCCTTTAATCTGACCCCCTCTACCACAGCAGGCCCAAGAGTGTCAGCGTCCCTGTTTGTCTGTGTGGGATCTTACTGCATCAAGTAGAATGCTGAGCACCACCTCTTTAGGTTCTCATTGTCAATGTTTTCTTGGTCAGGCCATTAAAGCCTGAGGTCTATGCTCAAATCTGTCTGGACCTGGGGGTACTGGTCAACAGCCGGCTGAACATGAGCCGGCAGTGTGCCCTGGTGGCCAAAAAGGCCAACGGCATCCTGGCCTGGATCAGGAATGGTGTGGCCAGCAGGACCAGGGAAGTCATTCTTTCCCTGTACTCAGCACTGGTGAGGCTACAACTTGAGTTCTATGTCCAGTTCTGGGCCCCCCAATTTAGGAAGGACTTTGAGATGTTCAAACTCATCCAGAGAAGGGCAACAAGGCTGTTGAAGGGTCTGGAACACCAGCCCTATGAGGAGTGACTGAGGGAGCTGGGGTTGTTTAGCCTGGAGAAAAGGAGGTGACCTTATCACCCTCTACAACTTCCTGAAAGGTGGTTGTAGTCAGGTAGGGGTTGGTCTCTTTCTCCAGGCAGCAATTGGCAGAACAAGAGGACACAGTCTTAAGCTGTGCCAAGGAAAATATAGGCTGGATATTAGGAAAAGGTTTTTTACGGAAAGAGTGATAAAGTACTGGAATGGTCTGCCCAGAGAGGTGGTGGAGCCATCATCCCTGGATGTGTTTAAAAAGAGATTCGATGTGGTGCTCAGTGCCACAGTTTAATTGAGATGTTAGGATATGGGTTGGACTCTATGATCTTGAAGGTCTCTTCCAACCTGGTGATTCTGTGAAATTCTGTGGGCATGAAAGCAATGGTCCAAGGAATGAGAGTATCACACTGTCCATCAGATTTAATGTCCCCATGGATATAACTTACATTTGCACCTCCTCACATTATCTGAAACTGGACTCAGATGTCTATTTCCCTCTAGCTTGTGCACCTTCTCTATCCACTGCTGATAAATCAGCAAGTTTCCCCTCCTTATGCTGTGCCAGATGCAGTCACAGTTTACAAGCCTGTGCTTACTTCAGAACAAAAAGACACTGGGGAATATTTTGAATTAGACAAGAATATGCCTTTCCCTGGATGTTATGAATCACCCTGAAGATATTTATCTTTGCCAATCGCCTTTGTGCATTTTGCCCTTTGACTTAGGATGGTGGGGAAAAAAAATCCTCTGGGGTGAAATGAAAATAAATTGAAATAGTTCACAGATTTTTCTTTAATAGAATTTTAACAAGATCTTGCTTTACAAAATTTCTAAAGAGTCTTTCCATTATTTGATAATTGCAATTATAGTATGGGGATTGATTAGTTGTAGAAAAATAATTATACACCCAATTAAAGCAAATTGAAATAGACTTAAAATGTTGGCACCCATTCCTGCCATCTCCAACAGGAAGAATTAATTTGACCAGGATGATTATATCACAAAAATGCTTGACTTCAGATACAAAAAAAAATGAAATTCATTTTTTGGCATTGCAACAATGAATTTTCATGAATGACTTAATTGTGGGGCAGTGCTGACTGGGAAAAAGGCAACATATGAGATTTGATTGCAAAAATCAATAGTTAAAAATAAACCAGAAACTGATAAATCCTCAGAAAGATCATTTGGCCCATTTGCATAGCTCAAAGAGGAGTCACTGCTGCTTAAATCTAGCAGGGAAGGCTGGACCTCAGGATGCAGCAGACTTCTCTTCAGATCCCTAGAATAGGAAATCTTTATTAAAGGCATTGGCCCCCTCCCACAGCAGTAGTTTTGTGCAGGTGTGGCTCAGGGCTGGCACAATAGATGTTCAATGCATTATAATTTGAACAGGAAATGTGTGGTGTGATCAAAGTGAACTGTGCGGGAATTAAACAGAAAGATGCCAAAGAAATGTCACTCAGAGCACACATGCCCCAATTCCAGCTGCAGATGTATCCAGACTGCAGGAGCCCAGTGTCTTAAATAGTAGCCCCTCTGACTTTGTCACGAACCTTCTATCAGTTATGTGCCACGTCAAAGGACAGGAAAAGCACAAAGGAAAAATCCTTAACCCTCTTTCTTCTGGTTCTTGCCTTCAGCCATCATAAAGTACAATTCAATCTCATTGATATTCCCTATTACAGATCACACCAGTGCTGGGGGACAGAGCACCCTGGAGACAGCTTACCCAAGCTGTTGACACCCAGAAGCCATGAAGTGACAGGTGTCTCTGAGCTGCATGAGTTAAGTGACAAATACCCATTTTAGAGCTGGTATCGTTCAAAAGAAATCAGCATAAACCCCACCACTGCAGTGCAATCCAAACCAAGTTACACTCTGACTGCAAGGCAGAAACAGCTTAAAATAAAGCAGTGAAGTAATAGGCAAAGCTTGCCTGATGCAAACACCAGCAGTGGGCTCCACATGGAGAACCTAAACCCCTTCTGTCCTGCACAGAACCATGTGGCAGCAGCAGCAGCTTTTTCCCCTTCCACCTTGCCATCTGCCACCAAACACCACTATTTGCTCACACTCTTATCTTAATAAAGCAATGAAGAGTAAGGTCCCAGCTGCTAATTTCCTTTCACACCTCCAACCGTCCTCCCAAATAAATATATACAAACTTGAACCAAGGCTCCCTTTCTGTTAAACACCTTGGCAGAACTTGATACACTCTCCTAGGAATATCCCTCTGTCTTACATCCTTCTCATTCCATTATCAGATATAGAATCATGTGACTGTTATGCTACATGTTTCACTCTACTAAATTTTAAAGGACTTTGAGGGTAATGTGTGATTTGGCCCGTGACCTAGCTAAACTACAGACGCATGAAGAACAGCAGCAACCAAAGCACCAACCAAACAAGTGTATCATCTACACTTGCTACACTAAAACCAAATGCTGTTTCAGCTCTGGTTTATCAGCAATTAAAATAAATTATTAGAGAAATCAAAGAAGTATTCAAACCTCCAATGTGTTGGCAGACTTTGATCGAATTATTTTATTAGTTCATCACAAGCACAGCAAATAACACCTGCAAATTAGAACTACTCCAGATTGCTAGGTGCCAGCAGAAAAAAAATTTGCAGAGATACATTAACTTATTAAAGTATGCTATTAAATGTCAAGGAGAATATCATAAAAATGTTTAATTTACGGAATAACTGTATTTGCTGAAGGGCATCAACATGATAACATTAGCATTTTACACAAAATTCATCATGCAATATAGTAGCTTTACCTCTAAAGCCTATTATAGCTCTATTCCCTGGGGCAAAGGCTGGAGAACTGCCACTTAATTGCCAGTGTTATAAATTAAAGAAGTGCTTGAGTCAGATGTCATCCAGAGCTTACAGACCGAGCAGACTGGGTAGGAGATGCTGACAAGAAGCTTCCCAATGGCTCTCTCAGCACTCCAAACATAATTAATTCTGCTGATCTTTTATGTACATCTGCATTTCAATTGTATTTACATTAAATACAGCTGTGTGCACTGAGCTGGGCAAAGCCTGGATAGCTAGGAAACTAAAAGCATGAAGGAAAAAACAGTGATTCTGTTTTCTTGGCTATTGTTTAGCACATTACAGAAGGAAATGTAAGTCTAACAGCTTACAGAGTGCTACAATTCCCCCAGGCGTTAAGAATTATGTTACAACCCAAAGCAAGGAATCATTTCTAGGAAATACATGAAGACAGGATTGCCCAGCACATGGAAGTCAAAATCCAAATTGGCAGAAGTAAAATAGATCAAATTCCCTACTCATGACAGAAGTCATCCTGAAATGGCAGCTCTGTGTCTTGTATCTACAGACAGGGAATAGTGACAAGCTGAAGGCATTGGTTAGAGCCCGTCAAATTCACCCACAGGAACCAGTTTATTCATATTCAGCTGCCTGCTCCTACGATTTAAGTTGTTTCCTTGCTTTTTTCACCAATGTGTTCTATCAAAAAATAAAGGCAGAAAAAAGAGCACAGTGTAGTCACTGCAGCCCCAATTTTGTATTTACAGGTTACAATCAGAGAGGCAGTGTTAATAAACACAGCATTCCTGCTGCAGATGGCACCTCACCTTTCTCTTTTTACTTATAATCTTGTCATAACATAAGCTTTTTCCCTTCTTTTACCTAAAAGAAATAGGGTTTTAATCTAACAAAGTACTAAAACGGCAAGGTTAGAGATAGAAATCAAGGTTTGTCAGTGCTAAGTGTTGATCCTTGAATGAGGCATGTGATTACAAGGCCATTTGTTTCATGATGGAATCAGATGATAAAGCAGCACCTAAGACTGAAACCAAGGTCACGTACCATTCAGTTACTTCCATTTGTTTGTTGTGTGTGTTGGGTGCTGGTGGCCCAGTTCACCAGAGGAGCTATGTTCCAGCAAGGCTGAAGGTTCCCTCAGAGCAGGTTATTTTATGATGAGAGTGTCTCACCACTGAGAGCAATTTGCCATTTCTTTCCCAATTTGATAATTACAATTTTATTTCCAAGAGTCAAATACAAGACTTAAGTACTTTCTTCCATTCAAGTTCACCTAGACCACCTGCAGAAAACAGCCATAAATCAACATTTTTTTAAAAAATGGAATCATTCTGATGAGCAGTGACAAATTATGTGGGAACATTTGAAATTCAGTATGACTGGGGGAAAGCTGCTTCCACTTTCTACTGGGTTTGTGGGAAGTGGATGCAAAATAAAAACTGAACATGCACAGATTAACATGGACACAAACAAAAAACCTATAATATATTTTAATTAATCTGCATGAAAAAAAAACCAAAACAAACAAACCCTCAATAATTAACTAAACTCACATAAGTGCTAAGAGCTATTTCCACAGAAGGTCTTTGTCACTGCCACATTCCTGTTTGCCACACCTGAATATGAGGCAGCTGCAGTCAGGAGTGGCAAACACAGCCTTGAACTCTCACGCACCAATGGGGGAGGTGGAGGAGACTCCAAGCGACTACCATGAGACAGTGTCTGACATTCTGGATGGAAAAATCCACCAAAGGGGAATATAGCAGAGTACAAGTGATGGTATTTCATTTCAGAGATGAGACTCCATCCTTGCACCCTGAATGATGTACAGGAGATCAGGTATCACAACCGACAGACCCAAACTAGACTGGGGCAATGACATTCCCTATGGGAAAACAGCTCAGCAATTGGGGCACTGGAGACCAGAGACCATGTCCTCTTTGGCCTGAAATATTCAAACCCTCAGATCCTGTAACAGGGACAGCGCCACACACTCTTCTGGGATAGCCCATATGGAGCACAATGGTGTAAAAGTTAACCACAGTGCCTAGGAGCTGTTGTTCCATGTGTAATACATCTCTGGTCATGTAGGAAAAAATGCAGTTTTGCAAAAATAAAAATCAAGGACTTTCTTCACAGCCAAGATTAAAAATTAGGGCCAACAATGCTGATGCTTGCACTCTCTGATGGCCAGGGTAAGCTAGCACATGGCCAACTCTTCATTTCACCAATCCTAGGACAAAAAAAGACAGAAACATCTCCTAGTGTTTTCATAACCTTGTAAAGCTTGCCGGGGAGGATTTAATTTTCTGTGGCAGAACATCCTAAGTGACCTTCAGTTCACTAATGGCAGGTCATTCTTGGCTCTGATTGCTTCTTCAAAGAGTGCAATGATATAATTAGTACAAAAATTTACTGAGAAATATAAGCTATTTCCAAATGTAGCAGATTAAATAACTCAACAATTAAAAACAAGATGCAAGCAAATATATTAATTGACAAAAGGTAAAGGCTATAGTTTCATTCATTAATTAAGAAACAGCAGTTATATTTCTTTCAGAAATTAAGCTAATCCAGAAAAACTAGGAAAAGATGTGGGAACCCTATCCTCCTTCGTGAAAGTCTGGAAAATCTTGCAGTATCCCAAAATATGCAAAGATACTGAAAGCTTCATTTTTTCCATAACAACTAGAGGATATGAATTGTGGGAAATCAATGGTGCAGACAGTTAGAAAATTGAAGTTTTTGCACTGTGGCAAAGACAAAGAATCCTGCATCTCCTAGAGGGAAAGGACAATGATTGCTTGTAATAGAAATATTACAAATACTGGTGTAGAAATGCAAACTGTATTAGAAATCACAATAAAAAGATCCACATTTCTGGTTATATCAATCAAAGACAAAATCTAAGCACTAGGAAACCAGAAGATGCTGAGGAAGCACAGTTGCCAGAAGGATGTAACAGATGCTGAGTGCAGCAGCACCAGTATGCAGAGTTACCAATAAGACAAGGAGATTTTGAAAAGTTTAGTCGAGATAGCATTGGTGCTTAGTTGTGGGTAAATGGAATTTGACTAGCAAGTGCTCATCAAAGTTTTGCTGGCTGCATTGTTACAGGAGCTGGCAAGGATCACTCAAGCAAGCTCTGAGCTTGTGAATTCCCAAGACACACTGCAGGATGCACACCCTACAGTCCCCCAGACACCCAAAGCACGCTTCAGTAGTCTAGTCACAGCATTTCCCATCACTATAGGCACTGGTTGGAAGGGACCTTAAAGGTCATCTATTTACAACTTCCCTGCCACGTACAGGGGACACCTTCCACTAGAGCAGGTTGCTCAAAACTGCCTCCAATCTGGCCTTGAACACTTCCAGGGATGGGCATCCATGACATCTGCTGAGCCCATGCAGATGTTTTGAGCAAACTGAGGGAAATTACTCTGAATGCCTGAGAACCAACGTGCACTTTTTGTAGGCTCTGAAGCAGCCCTGATAGCCCTGATATATTCACCCATGGTAGGAGAGGGGCTAACATGCTCTAAAGCCTGCCATATGCATCTCAGCTTCATCAGCCCCTCTGAGGCCAAGAGGGAGTAGGAGGGAATCTGGAGGGGGCGGATGGGCCCTGCTCTGCTGCCTCTGGCTCAGAGTCAGGGCAGCTGGCACATGAATGCAAAACAGCTGCTATAGGATGAATGTATATGGGTGTATGCAAATGTGCATACAAATGGGATTCTGCTTATAGGATGAAAGGTGTTGTGTTTCCCTTCATGACAAAAGGTTCTTCTGCACACAAGACTATTACTCTTCACTTGTTATTCCCCATTTACCCATTCAAAAACGTTCAGTTCTCTAGTCAGGCAATAGAAACACTGTGGCACAACAGCTCGGTTGGTTACACCATATGAATCATGAATTGTTGAGGTTCACCAGACATCAGCAGGTTCCTTCAGACTACCAAGCACTTATAAATACCAACCACATTTGCAGAAATCCCTGCTGATTCAAAACTATTTTCAAATAGGAGCTGGCACATTCGTCAGATTTTATATTGCCAGTAAATAATTTATTCAGCTTCAGCATCTGGCAAACAACAGAAGACAGTACTAAAAAGTCAGCAAAAAGAAAAAGAACTGTAAAAAACTTTCTTTTTTTTTTTTACTGGAAATAAGATGAAGCAACCAAAGAGACATTTGGTAGCCAAAAGATATTGTTACTTGCTGAAAGGTATTTGATTAACCAGCAACAATGATTTGCAATTCTATGGCATTTCTCACAAAATAACCACAACAGAGAATTTCAATGAGCTTCATCTCTGGGCTGGCCAGCAAATAAAAATGATGAACAGCACAGTGGTGTTTTATCAGTCAAAGGAAGGGATGCAGCTGTCAGAAGCAAGTTTAATTTCTGATTGAGAGAAATGACAGAGCTGAAACCTGAATTGACATTTTTACAGTGTTAGCTAGACAAGGCAACTAAGAGACTGCACAACTAAGTAAACTGTAGTCCATCCTCTGTCTGGGCTCACTTTCTCTCTCACCCATAAAAATAAAAAAGTACAAACCTGAAAGTAAAAGTAAAAGTTACTAACTTTTGCAATAAAAGGATCCCAGGCAAATCACCGAGGAATGGTTTTTGCTGCTGTCCTTATTAGACAGCCATGAACATTTTCAGTATTTTCCTTGGGATTGAAGTAAACCAGACTGGAAGAGGTTTAGAGGTCATCCAGCTCATCACAATGCACAAATCAGGATTGGCTCTATCTCTGCCAGCCTGGCCTATGCTTGTCTGTGCCTGAAAACCTCCGGCGATGAAGAAGCCCAGGCCCCCCAGCAGCCTTCTCCAGAGTACAGCCAGGCACATGGGTAGCAAATGTAGTCTAAATTTCAGTTAATGTCCCTTGTTGGAATTTCAGGTAATTACTTCATCTTTGTAATGGATACGGATTGCATTCGACTGCCTTCAGTGCAGTTCTGAATTACATATTTGAAGATTATTTGGTCTCACTTCAGCAACTTCTCCAATTCTTTATGTCCAACATAGTTCTTCCAGCCTTCCCTCAGAATTCATGGGTTTAGATTTCAGGCGTTTTACTACTCTCCTATGACTTCTTTGCAGCTGCTCTGCTCTGAACTTGTAGAACGGTACTTGAAAAAGGACACAGTGCTGCACCAGACATCTCAATGGAGCTGAGAAAAGTTTTTCTTCATATGCCCTATGGCATTCTGTTCGTATGTCATTGTTTGGTGTGGGCTATTTTCTTGTAGTTTCAACAGCAATATAATATTTTTCCACCCCTTTAAGTTTAAATTAATACTGATTGATTGATTGATTGATTGGTTGCAGGAATGCAGCTTATCAGCTTTCTTCACAACTTGCTTTTGCACAGGATCATTCTAATCTGGTTTTGGATAGAAATCCATATATATGCACCTAAGAATATATAGGCCAGCCTCCCTCCCTCAATGCACAAAGTAATATTATAGAACTTTCTTATCAGATACATCTCAACTGACATCATTAAAGGAACTCTTAAAGCACAGGCAATCAGAAGAACCGAAATATTCAGGTTATTGAGCTGCAGAAATCTGCATTCATAAACCTCATGTACAAGAGCTACTGAAACACTGTTCACTGAAAGAACTGGAATTCTGCTTAAGGAATGGAAGATTCAGACTGGCATGCAACTGACTGCACAATACACTTTTGAGTAAAAAATGGAACAAAAAATTGCAGATAATATGATGGGGCAATCATGTAAGCTGGTGCAAGAGCAGGAACCATCCTGCATTTATTATCCTCTCAGTCCAGCTCAAAAATAGCAGGAATTGCTATTTGAAAATAAGCAGTAATTATTTTAAGTGAAAAAGTAATCATAGCCAATGTCCATTCCCTAAAATGGCAATTTTCAGGCAAGGTAAAACAAAAAGTGAATGTGCAGTGCATTTTCCAGGGCACTAAAATTTTAGCTCAGTCAGCTTATTATAGAGAAAAAAAAAGCATTAGGCAATGTTCTCACACTTCCAGTTCTGTTCTGTAATAAATGTCTTCCTAGAGAAGTGTATTAGCAAATTCCATCATGTAATCCCAGCAAACAGTCCTGATGTTAAGTTTTTGCAGAGGTGCCATTACAGTCCTGGGAGGGAGCTGCTGATGCCCTCAAGTGCTGTTTGCTGTGGCAGTGCCAGGGCACTGCAGGAACAACTTGCCTCTCATTGTTCGGGGTGTAGTGAGTGGTGCAGAGTAATGAGACATGACACTGAATAAATTGATGGAAAGAGATACAACAGGAAGCGTGGGACTGAGCCCTACGGATGAGACCTTTGTGTTGGTTAATCTGAACCTTTAATTTAATTAGATTTACATGCAATGACAGCAGGGCATGAGGGCACAGTCAATCTCTGAGCTGCTTTCTGGGAGACATCGCTCTCCCAAGATGAAATAAAATAATGTAAAAAGATCTTTTATGTAGGGCATGCTGCAAGTTTTTTTATTACACTTTTTATTACTATTATATATACTGTTCCAAATAAGTAGGGGGCCTCACTCTGGGAAGCAGCAGAGGACAACCCTCAGCCTAGAAGCAAGCAAGAATATCACCTCGATTTGTCAGAGACACAGAAATAAAGATTCGATCCACTCATTATAGCGCCTAAAATAGACACTGGCATCTGGGTTCAAAAGAGTGATGAGCAGTTGCATCTATGCATCAGCCAGCGCAGCCAGGCCCTGGCTCTGCCTTGGGGCGGTGGGGACATTTGCTGCCCATGCTCGGACCACAGGTTACCAGCAGCTACTAAAGGCAGCCCTCGCTACATAGAAGGCTGAAGCACTCCACTCTGGTATTGCACTTCAAGCCCATACCAGGCACTGAAAGGTCTCACACACGGTCACACATTACCTGCTACACCTGAGTACCAGGCCAGGGACTGAAAATCTGACAACTATTCGTTATTTCTACTCCTTTTTCCTCACACAAGAATAAGGTAGTTAACTGCTACTGTGAATCGTGTTGCAATTACCTTTTAACTTCTACATAAAGAAAAGGTTTTAAGGATTACTGTAAATCCTTGCATTTTTGTGCAGAGCAAACAGACATCTTCACTGCACTGGTGGGAACTTGGAACAGCTCTGAGGCTGTCCCCACCTCGTACCTTCTGGAGCTGAACTTCAGCATATGGAGACTAAGCAGACACAGTACCATGCCTGCAAAGTGATGGGTAAAAGGAGATGCAAGCAAACAATACCAGTTTATCACCATATCTTGACTGAAGTGATGTCAGAAACATCCTACTTCATTGATTTGGAAATCAAAGTCAAAAACCACGCAATGACATTCTGCCAGAGCAGAAAAAGAGCTTCTCCTCTGCTAATGCTCCTTTGTGGTCCGGGTTGAAGGCAGACCTAATACCCTACAATGGCACATTGCCAGTGTGCTCCCCCATATTCCTCTGAAGAGTGGGTTTGCCTTCCTGCTGAGATCAGCTTGGCCAACAGGAGGGGTGGAAAAGAACTGAACTTGTGAAGACAGTGCAGAAAAAAGAGGATAAAACCCAACACTATTCAGTTAAAGAGATCCTGGGATTATAAGACGGGGGAAAGCCAAGAAGAGGTCTTTGCGACCACCTGGGAGGTGTTCACTTCCAGTGTGTAGCTTCTTTCCTTACAGAGAAAGTGAGCATATAGTCTATACATGAATCCAAACACGTGGAGCATTTGCATTTGACGTTTTAGTTTGGATCTCTTTTTCCTTTGCTCCTTACAATGCTCTTGAAACTACTGAGCTGAATCTGACAGGCTGGAATTTGGTCTTGCTAGTGGTGCATTTGATCCTTTCAGCTCACACCTTTCAAACCTTCACAGACAAATGCCTGCTCTCCCTCCCAAGACACCTTGCATTCAAGGCTTGTACTGAAGTGCGGTGCCTCTGGAGCATTTGAGCAGAACCTGTTTGCAGAAATGTGTCAGCAGGCAAGATTCACAGCTCCCACACTATCCTGGTAAAGCTGGTTTCTGAACTGTGACACAGATTTCACATGAACCAACACATAAGAATACAACAGCCTCAAACCCAGACCTTCCCATCACAAAGCAGGGAGGGTGAATTGCCCTTTTAATCTTTTCTCTGCACCCATCTCTAGAGCAATCAAATATATTTTCTCCTTCTTTTCTGAATTCTCTTCAATTTATACAGAATTTCTGCTCTTGCAGATCCCTGGACTTTGTATTTACTACTTAGCTTCTCTGATGTTTTATTTTAGTTTGTTATTCTCTGTTCAAATTTCTAATAGGTCTAGATCCCTTTGTAGCATTTATTATCTCCATTTATTCTCTGGTCTCAATAAGACTGCTACTTTCATTATAATGCAGCTTCCTCCCTCTTTAAGATCAGTAAGGAAAATATTCAATTAAATCGGATCAAATAAAATCCCATACAAGTTTCTCAATAATTTAATCCATTTTGATTCATTAGAGCACACATTTTTATTTTCATATTATGCCATTATCTTCGTAATAAAGTTAATCCAAACTACTTTTTAACTGCAAAAATCCAGAACATACTGCATGAAATTGTTTAAATCCAGCTATATTGCAGTTATTGCTCATTTATTAACTAATTTTACAACTGCTTAAAAATAAAAGAGACTGTAAGTCTTCTGCATTGTAAATCCAGGTAACTACTTGTTCATAGGTCTATTATTGTCTAAATGTTTCATGAAAGCAATTAAGTTCCCATTTTCTGCCAGGTCTGGTTTTATCACCAAACAGAGAGATCTTATTAGCATAGAGCAAGATAGATTCAATAATTTAGGAGGAATGTCATAACAAATCTTCATCACCCAGATTGCTATACCACACCCCTCACCAATGTCTCTGAGCACATCAGTAAAAGGATCTGTTCATTCATGTTCAAATCACAAAATGCAAATATGTCAGGATACTCTCTGATATTAATGTGAACTTGCAGCTCTGTAAAGAAAAATCACAGAATAAGCAAGTGCAGAAAAAGCCTCTGCACAAGCCAGAACACTCAAGCACATGTGCAATAGTGTCATAAAAGAACAAGTACCTGATGCAAATGACAAAAACAAAAAAGGGAAGAAAAAATAATTAGAAACCTAATGGCAAACAAACTTAATCAACAGCCAATGTAGTGTTGCAGAACATATGGCTGAAGTCTTCATTTCAGGCAAAACTGGAAGCATTCAGGCACCCTGATGTATTCTGCAAGTGTCCATCACTCGGAGATGTTCCCTACTGTCCTTCACAAGGGCCACCTAAGGGCCTTCTCAGTCCAACTCATTTCAGCACCAGAGGCACCCCATTTCTTTTGCTGTATGTAGCACCCCCCCACTGCCACATCAAGATGGCAAGGGAAGTATCCACTCCAGTGGCATCTCCCCAGCCCTGCTGGAGCAGGACAAGTGGAGGCAGCAGCAGGGACAGCACGTGTTTGGGGTCTGAAAGTCTGGCTGGGGCAAAAGAGGCGAGGAGAGGGAGAGGCAAGGAGAGAGGCTCTTTGGTGTTAGAGAAATAACATTTTACATGGTAATTAATATGTTATGCTAATGCAGTAATAAATTCTGTTTATATGCCATATAAAAATAGTTTCATATCTTTGCTTTAAAACAGTTGTAAGACTTGGCCAGACCAAACATTTCTGTCATTCCCCATAGATCTTCAACCTTCCTTCTGATCAAGACAGGAACTGTACATCAAAAAAGGATAGAAGTTCAAAAGCTAGCAGAGACCTTGGTGAGTTGGACAGGCATTCACGATTGAGCAAAATGAACTTTCCACAATACAAGGGACAGGAGTAATCGGGAAGGGATGAGATATGCATTCAGAGTGCTTTATCTTCCTGGAGATACTCTTTTCTGAAAATACATTTGTCCTAAACAACAAATACAAGGCTTTAAGGATGTTATTTGGTCACATAACTTCTACTGTTGCCTGTGATGAAAAAGAATTGCACATTTGAATGTAAGTTTGACCTAGTGAGGTAATCATGGGTTGACATACGTAAGACTGCAACTCTGGGATGAGTTGAGGGAGAATTGCCTGGTTCTGTGGCATGAAAGGAGAGAGCTGGAATAGATGTCATGCATTGACCATCAGGTGCAGTACAGTGTCATGCATTTGCCTCTTGCTAGACAGATATTACTGTTACAGGCCAGAGGTTCACTCAGCTTCCCAATAAATTAAACCAATGGGGCCTTGTGATGGCCTAAAGCATCTGTAGTCACTTAACCTCAGCATTAACTTCAGCAGTCCATCTGTACAGAAAAAATAGAGGTGGCTCCATATGAGTAGAAGATCTTATGTAGCATTTTCACTACTGCCTGGGCTGTTCAAAGACCAAGATACCATAAAGTACCACAACTCAGAAAAAGAACTATGAGCTGCATACAAATTATGCTGTGGATCCTTGCAGCTATAGGGTCCAATACTGCAGAAAGCAAAACTAGCTAAACGTTATCATCAGTAAATAAACAGCCGAAATACCAGTGCAAGAGCCACAGCTCGTTACCCCTGTAAATTGCTGCTCCAGAGAAATATCACAGAGTAAGCATAAAAATAACTGAGCATGGTTTTTCTGAGCTCACTCACTCTGTGCCCCAGCATAGAGAAAAAAAAAATGGGAAAAACATCTCTTTGCAAATCCTCCAACACACTGCACAGAAGCATGTTTCCAGTACGTGATTTGCTTATAACTGGGACCTAGGACAGAAATTCCAGCTTCTTAGCTGGATTTAGGTAGCAACATGATTTAGGTTCAAGTGTATCAAGCAACAGTAGGAAAATAGATAAACCTAAATTTTTTTTTTTTTTTTAGATAAATGACCAGGTGCTTTACTGTGTACTCTCAAAAAGAGGACACAAAACAGAGGACAGGTCTACCAACTGGTTTTTCTGCAACACCTGTTATTGAAAAATTTATCTGAGTCCCGTTGAGAAAGAGATAATTTGGCTGTTTTTCCTCTCTATTTTAGCACATCAGATTTGACAGGACAAGAGGAAATGGCCTCAAGGTACGCCAGAGTAGGTTTAGCTTAAATATCAGAATTTTTTTTCATGGAAAGGGTTGTGAAGCATTTTTACAAACTTCCCAGGGAATTGGTGGGGTCTCCATCCCTGGAGGTGTTCAAAAAATGTGTGGATATAGCACTTGAGGCCATGGTTTAATGGTGGATATGATGGTGGTACTCGATTGATGAATGGACTTGATGGTCTTAAAGGTGTTTTCCAACGTTAACAATTCTGTGAGTCTAAATTATGTTGGTGCCTAGATGCAGAACTGAAAACCACTGAGGCAAATTTATGTTCTTTTATTTTTCTCATGTATTTCCATATCCAGCCTAATTTCAGAATTCTGGGGTGGTTGGATTTATTTTCTTTAAAATTACCTTAATCTCTGTAAAACCTCTGGTAATTTTTGCAGGAAGATTCAGAGATCTATTTCTTATTTCTATGTTTCCTCGCTTATCTGAAAACAAGAGATTTCTTAATGATCATAAAATGCCCTTCCAGATCTAATGTAATAAAGACATCTCTCTTTAGGAAAGGAGACACTTTTTCTTTTTCTCTTATCTAAATAGCCTCTCTAACATTTGTCTTTATGAGTATTAGCTGCTCATGGTTTTCTCTCTGTTCATTTCTCTCTAAACTGTGGGCAGGTATGCTCTCTATAGCTTGGTTGCCATTTCAATCACGGGGCCCAGTGGGCATGTTATGTCAATACAGTGATATTTGCAGTCTTCTCTGTCTGTGTGTGTTTTATTGAACAATTTGATACCAATTGCACAAGTTAGGCCTCTGTGCCTTATGAATATTTTATTCTCCATCACCCACCAAGTGACAGAACTTTGGGATTACAGAATGAACATGTACAGACATTTTTGCTCTTCTTTTTTATTTCATTTCTAGTTGAATAAAGAGGACAAATAGTTCACTGACTACAGCAGTAAGAAAACTGGTCTTTCGGAGAAGTGAGTTCAATTATTGGCACTGCCCAAACAATTCTGTGGCTTTATCTGCCCTGCCCAAGAGCATATGATGCAGAGGTTCTTGATTTACTGGTCCTTGATCAAGCTAATTCCTAAAGCAAACCTCCAGAGCTGGCCCAGAATAACAATTGTCCTCTACTCACAGACCTCTGTTGCTGCATCATGCTGTGCTAAGCAGCTGAAGGTGTGGCTGAAGTGTTCTGTCACACTTTGAGTGATTCCCATTTTCACACAGGACCTTATTCACGAATAGAGAAACACATTTTTACTGTAAGGGTGAGCAAGCACCAGCACAGGCTGTCCAGGGAGGTTGTGGAGTCTCCATCCTTGAGGACATACAAAAGCTAGCTGACATGATCTTGGGCAACCAGCTTTAGGTGTCCCTGCTTGAGCAGGGGGCGTTGGACTAGATGACCTTTGGAGGTCCATTCAACCTCAAACATTTCATGATTCATGGTTGAAGAGCCAATAGTTATCTACTTTAGCATGAAGATAACTCCTCTCCAGGCTCTATGGGGTTGAGGAACAAGATCTCCATCAACTATAACAGGAGATACCCTCCAGACATGGCCATACCTGAATGCATGGGTTTGAATCTGGAGCTGGAATTCAACTCATGTACCTCAGCTCCGTGTCACCGAGATGGTGACAACACACTGTCCCTTTCTGATAGAAGTGTTGTTAGAGAAAAATGTTTAGTATTGGAAGAGCTGTACCACTGCTAACGAAGTTCATGACATTTACCTTACAATGACTATTAGCTGAAGTCTAAGACATAATTTCTAACTAATTCTGAGCAATTGAGGGTGAATACTTCGTCAAATACACATATGCAAAGACAACATATGCAAGTTTTGGTAAGTTAGCTGTAATCCTACTTCCACTATGTCATTTAGAAGAGGTCAAGAGAAGCTGAATCTTATCTAAAACCAGACAGAGTGTGACTAGTGTGGACAAGTCACACTTGGGCCTTTAGCCAGATGGTGTAAGTCAATGGGAGGCTTCAAAATGCAGTTTAGTGAGCACTGGTGTGCAGCCTGAGCAAGTCTTGTGTCAATAGTGCTATCTCTTTTATTTTTTACATCTGATGAAAGATAAAGGTTCTCCAAAGCTTCATACTGCTCTGTTAATTAACTAATATATGAGCAGATGTTAACTACTTCAGAAGCGCCAAACATTTCTGTTGTTATTCGCTTCAGAGTCAGATGTGTCTAGATGGTTTTTTTTCAGAGCAATGAGCAGGGTTTGAATGCATAGAGGTGCAATTGTTACTGGCTTGAACTGCAACTGTGTGGTTAAATCTCCATACCGGGCTTCAAAAATTGCCCTCAAGGCAGGGCTGTATTCTGCCATTTCTGTGTGTATAGAAAAGACAGCATTCACAAAGTCCTGCAGAATACGGACCATAGCTAATTAACACTGCCTCATTAATCTCATCTATCTGAGAAAAGGGACTCGTTCCTATCATATTTTTGAGTGATCATAGAATCATAGAATGATTTAGCTTGGAAAAGACCTCTAAGATCGTTGAGTCCAACCATAAATCTGTTACTACCAGGTGCAACATCTACATATCTTTTAAATACCTCCAGGAATGTGACTCCACCACTTCCTTCGGCAGCCTATTCCAGTTCCTGACAACATTTTCCATGAAAAGCCTTTTCCTGATGTCCAATCTAAACCTCTCTTGGCACAACTCCAGGTCATTTCCTCTCATCTTGTTGCCTGGAAGAAGAGACCGACCCCCACCTGGCTACATCCTCCTTTCAGGCAGTTACAGAGAGCAATAAGGTCTCCCCTGAGCCTCCTTTTCTCCAGGCTAAACACCCCCAGCTCCCTCGGTTGCTCCCCACAGGACCCTTCCCCAGCTCTGCTGCCCTTCTCTGGACACGCTCGAGCCCCTCAATGCCTTTCTTGCAGTGAGGGGCTCAGAACCAAACACAGGATTTGAGGTGTGGCCTCAGCAGTGCCGAGTACAGGGGGACAGTCACTGCCCTGACCTCTGCTGGCCACACCATTGCTGATCGAGGCTGTTGGCCTGCAGTATAAGTCATCAAAAGAGGACTAAAGACACAGAGTTTGAAAGTCTGTGACTGATGTAAGCTGAAGCCCCAGAATCAAACGCAAGTTACAGAAAAATGAAAATCTAAAGCTTACTGAACAGATGAAAGGAAGAAAACCTTGCAAACATCACATTAACAGGGCTGCATTTTGTAAATTGCTGTCAGTTTGGTCTGAAAGGATTAGGGCTGATTCCTTGCTTCTAGGGATGACAGTACCACAGAGCTACATTTTGTTGGATGAGTTCTGAAAAAAAGTCTTTCCCTCTAATCAAGCACTGCTGTAAACAGCAGTCTCTCACCTACCACTTCTACAGTTTGAATACAAATCTCCACATACGCATCTGAAATGCCATGTGATATTTACCCAGTTTCTCATTCTGTTATAAAATGTTCTGCACAAAAAAAGGGAAGAGCATCTAAAAGACCAAGCAGGCAGTAACCTGGCACAAAGTGATCTGTTATAGCTCCCTCATCCCTTGACTTCTGTTTGTGCTGCTGAGAGACAAGACGTCAAATGTGATTTTTGATAGGCAACTATCCAAAGTGCCCTACAAAGTTTATAACTCTAATGCAGAGAAGCTTTGAAATCAATGCAAGTCCTGCTGTTCCATTCCCACAGGCTATATACTTGCAGCATGTGATAAGCTAAGCAGCAGTACATGCATTCAGGTTGAGACCTGCAATTAAAACTCTGTTTCTTTAAAAAGTACAGTAGTTTTAACATCATGACATGAGCTGTGCATCTTTCCAAAAGGAGAGATAATAGTAATGTTCTAATTAAAGTCTCTTCTTTCTTAAATATGCTGTATCACTCTGTGGTAGTTGCACTGCTCAGAGTCCAAAAGGAGTATGTGAATTCTGCCTAATAAAGTTTTCCCTTTGGATCTTTTTAAACTGTGTTTTGTGCTCCTGTAAAACCCCAGTTCATAATTCAGGAACTGGCTGTGTGTCATACTCTCTCCATATCTTTGCAAAACACTTGTGCACCTTCTGATGATCCACACAGCCTGCAATAGATACCGAGGTGCATGAGGAACATCTCCAGGCCTAAAACCACTATTGAACACACTTGAATATAAAGAATTTCTATTTACTAAGGGATTCAATGATAATTATTTTGATTTTTTTTTACTAGCTGATCCAAACAAGGACAGAAAAAAGAAAAGGAAAAATAAATCATTTCCCAAACATTTTCAGGACACTACAATCAAAAAGTCTGTAATCCCTACTATGACAAAAAAAACAAACCAAAACCACCCATGAAGAAACAAAAAAAACCCAGATCACATTGAATGACATGTCAATTACAGAGAGTAAAAAAGCTAAGGCAACATTTTACTCTCCTAACTCATAAACCAGCTGCCAAATTGAGTCCCAGAGGCTGGTCCAGATATGGCACCCAGATATGGCTAGTGGGGGCCCTTCAATTCCCAGTCAAGACTTTCCCTAATCTGCCATCGGTCACAGACTATGATTGTTATTATCCCAACTGCCAATATGCTCTGGAACTCCTCAAGCTATGTCCAGAGATTTTCAAGTATTTTTTTATCCTGCTGCAATATACAGAAGATGAATGACCCTTCTGAGCTCTTCCTAATAACATTTTCCCTCTGATGTTTAATCAGCAAAAGAAAGACCATGCTCAACTTAACTCTGTTTTTCCCAATTTAAGAATCGGAAGTGGTTTTAGGAAATGTCACCCAGATATGTATTTGAAATGCCAGGTGCAGTGGTGTTCAGGAAAGCTCAGTATGACTGTGTTCAAGATCCCAAGACAGTATCATATCTTTTTATGAAGCAAACCTCAGATTAATGAAATCTTGAGAGACATACTGTGTTACCTAAAACATAGAAAATACCCCAGCCTTCCACAAGGCTAGGGAAGAGAAAGCTGTTTGGTACTCGATATTTTTTAAAACATCTAGATTAATAGAAGTCAGGCTTTAACCTAAATTTCTGGGATTTATTTTATGTTACAGTAGAACCAAAATATATTAGTTACTAACGAAACCCACAAGACAAGTCAGTTCTTGCCCTTAGGCAAGAAGAAAAGTTTTCTTTTTAAAGAAACTTTGGAATTATTACCATATAACTATTGGCTGTGTGCAAAGCTACTGGGAATTTGCTGCTGGAGGCAGAGACCACTGTCAGGAGCACAAGGCATTGAGTTGTGCTGGCTGCTGGTTTATTTCCCAGTAGAATTTAATCCTTAAAGCTCTCTTTTGCCAAACACCTGCACATCCAAATGACCACTTTTATATCATCTTCCCCCATTCCCTCAACAGCCAGAGCTCCCTCAGCCTTGCCCTTCTAAACCTGAATGGAGCTGATTGGGGCACAAAATCCTAAGTAAGCTATATGAAAGCATAACAACAACACCAATAAGAACTCCTGATGGATGCCTGAAATAAATTGAAATGGCATCTCTCCTGACCTCTAATATTTTATATTTCTCATGTTGCTTCTGAACTTTCAGTCCTGGAGTCAAATTCAGTCCTGATCAGACAACATAGGTATTGGACTTACCTGACTTAAGCTCTCAGAAAGAGCACTAACTATATGCCACAGAGGCACAGTCTGGCTTCATCCCACTGCTTCTTCAGAAATAGTTCCTCCAAATCACCTGGATCTTCTTGCTCGGTGACTCCCCAGCCTTTCTGAACTTGCCATTGCTCTTGGTGATCCAGCATTCCTTGCTGGACCCCACAGAGTGCAGCCAAACAAACTGTGAGGTATCACAGATATATCAGCACCCTGAAATAATCCTCTCCCACCTCTTTTGTCATCACTCAGACCAAATTCCCAAAGACCATAGTTCTTGCTCTGGGGAATTGCACTTCTCTTATCCAAAGCTGCCTATTTGTGCCAAAGTTCTCCCCAGATGTCTCCAAGCCAATAATTAGAAATATCAGCATTTTCAGCAATACCTTACCAAGAACTCAAAATCATTAGTTCTTCCGCAAACCTTACCCTAATTGTTGGCAATCAGTAATCCCTATTAAAGTGACAGGAAATGTTCCCAACCACTGGAATTTAATCACTTGGACTGTAAATTCATTACAGTGATCCTTGAGACAGTTTTGCTCCAAGTCATTTAGAAACTTCCCAAATATTTCCTGCTACAGGAAACAGCATGGCTAAGAAGTACAGTCAGCAACTGGCCACCCTGTGCTGGAAGGGTGAGAATTTATGCCATGGACGTGAACCACCCTCTACTGGGAGAAGTTCCAGGCATGTTTCATCTCCTAACACAGATGTAACCCCTGGGTCTTCCATAGAAAAATACATGAGGTTCAAAAGTAAACATAATTGAAGCCATTTGGGGTAAATCAAGAGAGAACAAAAATTTTGGTGATGAGATCCTCACCAGAAATACCATCCCTTTTCCATCTACAAAGGCAGTTACCCGAGATCCCTCAGCATCATACTGTCAGAAGCAAGTTCACCACCAAGATGCAAACTATTTTAAGTTGAAAATCAACCTCTTGAACTTCACCCAGAACCAAACTGAAAGCCAGGAAGATTCAAGAGCATAAATGCTACCAAGTCCCCTGAGGAAAGCACAGCGGAGTTGGGAAGCAGCTGCTTCATTCCCCGGGCAGAGCTCATTGCAAGGGTTGAAACTCAAAGGGCACAGCCTGGATCACTGCAGCATTGCTTGCATCTAAAAAAATTGACAATTTTGTAGGTAAGAACAGGTAGAAAAACGGACAGGGCCTGTTCAGTTCTACATTAAGGAGAGCCAAGGCCTCATCTTGACTTCCATTTAATGATTTTGGCTTTAAGAGAGGAACTGACTCTCAGTTGTTCCCTCACTTACATAATTTGTTTTCTATTTTTGTCCACAAGAAATTTTAATTTCATTTAACTCATGCTAAGTATCAATCTGATCACTCTTTCCCCACAGGTAAGCCTGGCTTGCAGCTCCTTCCCTTCCTCAAGGAAGAGAGGCGGTATGTCTGTTCCCAGCTTGGTGGTCAGAGCTCATGCTGGATGAGTTGTTACAGTGATAGACAGTGGTCATTGGAGAGCTGTGAAAATAGACTCTATCAGCCTGGGTCCCCAAATGCAGTGCTAGTAGGCCCTCAGCTTTGTGCTGCCTTGGTTGGGGGCCTTAGCTGGCAAGCAGTAATTCTGCATCATGCCAGCAAACTCTGCAGCCATGGTCTCCTTGTCATCCTGAAGTATAAACTATGAATCATAACCCACCTCACCTCACTACCTAAAGAAGCAAAATCAAATCCATTTTCTGCAATATTCATGATGTCACTGTGGAACTCACCAGCACAGAACATTATGAAGGCTGAGGGGTTGAGCAAGTTTGAGAAATCCAGGATGATCAGTCATTCATGGCCATTAAACTCAGCAGTATGGATGGGACCTTACCACACCATGTGGACAGGACCATATCCAGAAAGTCCCTAAACCACTGAGTGCTGGGATCAGAGGTGTTACTCGAGGGCACTGATCACTCTTACCTACTTCATCCAAGCATTCACTGCTGGCTCTTGGTGGAGACAGTGTCCTGGGCAAGATGGTTCTGAGGCAGCAAGGCCATTGCTTTGGTAACATCTGGGATGGGCCACTGTGCACATGGAAAGGGCTTGGTACAGAGGGCTGAGTTTACCCATAGCACTAAGGATTACAGAGTGTCATCCAAACATTTTTCCATGAGTTGTTTGAGAAAGAGAGCAACGCTTTCTCTCCTTGACCATTTGAAAGGCATCCAGATGTCAGGTCCTTTGCTAATAGCAAAAATAGGCAATAGGTACAGCCAAGAGGCAGTTTAGAGACGGTCTTCCTTTTATTGGAGCTGTGTGAATGTGCACTCACAAGATGAAATTTGCTATGTTGAAACACTGCTAGCACTGCTATAAATTCAGTCCACTTTCTTGCTCTGAAGAGTAACTGATTAGGGCTATGGAATGGTACAGGACTGTACAGGGCTTCAGTTTTCTCAGTGAGATAAACAGCTAGAAGGTGCTTCACGAATGAAATGCCCTTTGATTCCACCCTCCTGACTCATAATCCTCTGTGAGTGCAGTCAGCTTGACAGCCGTCTCTGCTGACCTGCTTGTGTCTTCCCCACGGGACACTCCAGACTCCAGCAGCCTTGCACATGCCAGAGGGTCCTTCTGCACCCGGCTTACGCCAGCAGCAGGAGAAGGGGCATGTGGACACTGGCTGCCAAGAACACAAAGGTCTCACACTTTTCTTAAAGGGCACCATTCATTTGGCTGATTATGACAGGACAAAAATTTGAGAAATTAAGAACTATGCCTTGTCACAGAAGTAAGCTGGATACAGACCAGTGTTCACTAACAGTTAACTACCCATCTAATTCCAGAACATCATCCTTTACGATACCTAATTTTGGCAATTACAGCAGGGAATGTAAAGAAAAAGTCTGAAAGAAGGGGACCAGAATGTTGCAGCTAAAATGAAGAATTAATCATTTTTACAGAATGGGCCCAGTTACTGTATGTTAACACTTCAGGCCCTGGTTTGATTTGCTGAAATTACATGCACTTAACCTCCTGTGATGCACAAACTATTTCATTAACTTCTTACTGACACAGCATGACAAATTCATTTAAGTAGGAAAATTAAAAGAGGACAGACCATGTCTACATTCAACATGGACAATCAGCTGTCCTCACCTAATGTCCTATTTCCAGGCCATTTTCTAGTTCCCTTTTAACCCAAAATGTATAAAATAAAATATTTCTCAGAATAAAATACTCTACCAAGAAAAATACTTTCTAGTTATCTAAGCTTGCTTAACCTGCCGGAGGACTCTTGAGAGACACCTAGATCCGGTACTCACTGCAGTCAGTTTATGACCTTTCCTTGACTTCAAGCAGGCTTTGGGCATAAGGTAATATTCTTACTCAAAAAATATGGATCCTCTGGGGACAAGAAGGGCTGCAGAAAAAGTCTTGAAAAGAGAGCTGAAAGAGAACTGTGCAGGGCTGTATGAGCTCTGAGTTCTGGAGTGTTTTCTCTTACATATAAATATTTTTTGAAGTGCATTTATCAGAATATAAAAGCAGAATATCTGAAAGTTTTTGGCACCTTAAAGTCCCAGCTGCTTACAAACAAACAAAAGAAAGGAAAAGAAAAAAACAGTCATCATTGTTCCAGCATTAACCTGAAAGAACCTTTTCACCCATGGTACTATCAGAATACATAAGGTACCACAGTTAAAACAACACTGATGATACTAGGTTAATAACCAGAGCAGGTTATGATGAAAATATGATTCCAGAGCAGGAATGATGAAAATAGTCTCAGAAAGAAGTTAAATATGGCAGAGAGGCCTCCATTGTAGTTTGAGAAAATAGGAAATGATAGGGGACAAAAGTATGTTAGAGGAAGTGGGAACAGGAAAGGTCACCTTCATTAGAGTTGACCATTAGCCACAAGTCCATCCAAATGTAGCATGTGGAGAATCCCTGAGGTCTGAGGGATAATCAAATTATTTTAAAAAGTACAGCAAGATGTGAAAGAAAATTCTCTTTATTAAGGTCTGCAACTGGATCCCTAACCGAGGGAAAACAGGGATAGCTGGAGGGTAATAGCAATCCTCTAAAAGGCAAGAGATAAGGAGCATCTGCTAGCAGAGACCTGAGTGAAAAAAGACCTGTCTGTGAATGGACATAAAATATTCATATTCCCATATCTAAGTTCCTCTAGACAATGGAAGAAATAAAGAGCAAACCTTGAACAAACAAGAGTTTAGCAACAGATCTCTGTTCTGTGAAATTTAAAGCCGTATTTCACAGCATGTCATGATTCACAGGATGCCACTTCACAACTGCACTTCCCAAGAGGCAGCACAACACAAAGCCCTGGAGACTGTGATACCACCAGTCTCCGAGTAGAAAGGACTAGATTTCAATGCACTGATTTTCTGTTGGTTGCTTGCTAGCTTGATTTAGTTTCCTTGTGTCAATTTAATTCTGCCTGTAATCTGCGTACATATTACAATTAAGTGGCCAGATCAGCATGGACCTCAGCAAACCATTGAACACCCTTACAAAAAAGGCTAATGGACCCCTTGACACTTTGCTGATGCAGGCTTTGCATGTGTGCCATGTTTTCTCAAGGTGGCTATCATCCCTTGAAGAGGAAAATAACTGGCACTTAGAGCAATTTGAGCAACTGGATATATAAAGGAATAGAATCTCTCATGATAGATGTCTGCTACTGGCATCATATTGTATAAAACTGTTTCATAGCCACAACGAGCTTCATTTTGGAAGCAAGAGCTGTGTGTTGTTTGGAAGGCTCTTCCTTGTCTGCTGATGATGGGGAGACACCTTTCCTTTTTTAGCTTGATTTTTCTTCTGGCCCATTTATATATCTTCCATTCTCACATTATTTTGTCTGTTTTCAGAACATCCCTATTCTTCCCACCAGCATTTTCATAGACAGCAGCTGCATCACTGTAGGGGTTTGGATTCGAAACCGGGCGGAAACACCAATTTGTGTAGTGGTTTCAGTTCACCTCTTTATCTTTTGTGAGATAGGAGATTTGGAGGAATGCAAAACAGGCTCAAACTTAAAGAAAATGAAAAGTTTATTAACAGAATTAAAAGAGAAAAGAAAATAATAAGAAAATCAAAGCAAAATGCCTCTTTTTACTCACACCCCCCTCCTCCTTTCTTCTTCCCTAAACCAGCACAAAGGATAGCATTACATAATTCTTAGTCAGTATTCACAATTTTAAGAGTCTTTCTACCGAGTAAGGAGAAAAGAGGTTTCCTTTGCAATCCGTGGTCTTCCAAAACCGTATCAGCCCCAGTACAACAGCCCCCGCCCGGGAATAAAGCTGTNGGGCAGTTCTCAGGAGCCCTGGCTGGATGTTGCAGCTACTTGCAGCGAACACAGTTGTTTCTCAGTTGTCGAGCTCTGAGGAGATCGTCCCGCCGGCATCCTGGGGCCGTGTCCCCGGCACCGGGGGAGGGAAGAGGCTCGAGGCCGCTCCAAGGAGCGAAAACCTCGACCACCATTCCCCCCACTCCTGCGGGAACGGCCAAACCCCAAAGAGAGAGAGCACTTCCTGTCCCTCCAGCCTTTATATATGAAAATTTCAAAAAGCGCCACTGGTCAAACGAGCTGTCCATCAGCTCAGGCTCAACCCATCACAATCACCTCCAGCCTTCATTTAGCTAAGCTAAACAAGAGAAGTTCTTTTAGTTTTTTCTGGTATGACAAGTTCTTCCTTATCTTGTTACACACAGTAATTCTTCTCCTGACCTTTTCCAATCTGAAGGCAGAGCTGCTCAAATGGTCCCAGACACATTCAGAACAAGCCCTTGCAATGAATCTTACCATCTCTCCACTGGAAATAGGAGAATATTCCCTTTTACATACCTGCAGTACTGCTAGCATCACACTTGGATCAGTCAATACACCAAGAAGTTTCCGCTGGAAAAGAAGCCCACAGAACAGCTGGCTCAGGTGGTTCCTCCTTCCTGCAGTGCTGCCTGTTGAAGGGACTCAAGCAGGACACAGAGCAAAACCATTCTCTATGAGGAATGAAGACGCAGCCTGCATCTTAATGCTACATAGTAAGATAAAATTGATGGCAAATGTATTCAGCTACTGGATATCAGGCCTGTGTTATCGACCTGCAGCAAAGTTCACATTGCCAAATTTTTCTGAGTCCCTCTCTATTCAGCCCGAGGTTCGATGCATGACGTTTCTCAGACCTGCTGACGTTTCTCTCCCAGCATGAACTACTGAGCAATTTTGGAGATACTGACTAAATTTGAAGCCACACAGGTGAAGATTTACATGCTAGGTATGCTGGAAGATTTGCAGTGCAATGGTTCTGATGGTAGAGAACAAAGCTGTGATAAAGCATTGATGTCAGGGTGAGCCTGCAAATATAACTAGAAGACATCAGCACCCCAGCAGATGTGAGTGACTGCACATCCACAGACACTCTTCAGGACTTGCCTATAAGCTGGTGAAAGCTTTATAACACTGCACGTGTCCTTCCTTTTGCAGTGTGATGGAGAATGTAAGAGAACTTGGCGGCAGAAGCTTGAGTCATCAAAGATATGGGGAAGACTGAAGCTTGGCTGCAGTGGGAATCGAATGTTCCCTGGGCAGGAACACCACCACACTCTGTTAGGCACAACAGGGCAAGTGAACAGGAAGGGAGATGAGGCTCAATGTCAGACATCCCATCAAACTCCCTGAGCTGCCTGCGAACAGCTTTGACACATGTGTAGCAGTAAACAGCTGCAGATCTTGCAGATGTGCAAAGATCTTCCCAGACTATTTGAGAGGATGCAAAAGCCACCATTGCTGTTCCTGGTTTTGGCCAAGGGATGAATCTGAATGCATCAAAAGAACAAGGAAGAAAGGCCTGGTGTGTCTCAAGCATACTCAGCTGTGGAACCTGTCATCAAGAGCAAGGATGGAAAATGTGTGGCACTGAGCTGTGCCTGCATGAGGGTAAGTGAGGAGAGCAGCTCCCAACAGCAGCAGTGAGCCCATCTCAGCAGCTCTCCAGCAGCTTTACTTCACAGGGGTTGCAGCAAAGCCAAGCCAGTCTCAGGTGACAGAGGATGTTTCATCGGCAGGTACCCAAAATGCTGTACAATAGACAACCCTGACACAAAAGACATTTTCTTGTTCTAAAAAGAGAAATGCACAAGTGGCCATATGGGAGCCAAAGCCAAATGATCAGACAGGAGCAATTGTACTCATCAAACTTGTCACTGAAAACTGTGAAGCAAGGGCTATAAGGAACCACTACCATGAAGAGGAAGCCCTAGATGCTGCATGCTCCCTGGGCACTGATCAGTACTCAAGTACCTGGGACTGGAGCTATTTATCTACTTATTTATTTTAGAGCTTGACAAAATTGTTCTAAAGTGCTTCTCTTTGCCTTCTATTTTCCCACAGATGTTTCAATATAAATTATAGTAATTATGCATTGTGAAGAGAGTAATTTGCTTTAACAGTTGTGTGAAGTGTAATTATCAATTTCATGAGATTTCTGTCCCGTCCAGTTGTCCACATAGCTTGAAGGATCTGTACATCATGGAAGTGTGGGTGTAGAGATTATACTCAAAAGATAAGTTATCTGGATGCATTTTATTCCATTTGACTTGGAGCTTTGGAACCAAACTGAATTTTCTGGAAGAATCTGAAAGAAGAGGTTCTAAAAAATACTTTCTAGAGGCGGGCAACAGTGGAGAGAAAAAAAACCCTGTAGCTTATCCTCATAACATTCTCACATAACAGACAATAAACAGAGGCCAAAAATGCCACAGCCAGAGGCATTTTATATCTTTAACAAAAGTGACTGGACAAGAAGAATTTTAGCTGAAATTTTCATTTTAAGGCATGAAAGAACACTTTCCAACACAACTTTCTGGAGCTGGAGTTAGAGATTTTCAGCAAGGCATTTGGAAAAGTACCTAAACCATTCATCTTCTGTTCTAATATGTTAAATGGAACCCTAAAGAAAGATAAGAAAGGCTCAGTTTAAAGCTAAATTAAACACGTTTTGTATTTTTAAAGCACTGTCTCCAGGCTTCTCACACCATTGAGTCTCACCAGAGCAGCAATGTTACAATATCTATGACTGATTTTGCTCAAGTTTCTACTGTGGCTAAGCCCGTTAAAATACAGAAGATCTGTATGTTCTTATGCATTTGGGTTCCTCTTCTTCTCTTTGTCCTCACAATTCCTTTTTAGTAATGTTATACAGATGGGAGTTCAGAGATCAACAACTTCACTTCTTTGCATTCACTTGTTCCTCAAGGAAACAGAAACTGGAGTAACCCAAATGGGACCTCTATATTTGAGTGCTCCTCGCTGAGGGCTGAAGGACCCCCACTTCATGAAGATACTGCATTATATAATTTCTTTTCCAATGATTTCTAGCAGCTCTTTTAAAAAAAGTTAGATTTTGCTACCTTTTCTCTTTTTTTTTTTTTTTGTCCCTGCTGCCTGGAAAGTTGATAGCAAATGTGATTGCTCTGATGTACAAATAATCCCTTTTGACTTCAACTCTCCAGTTATTTATGGCAAGCATAAACCCAGCTATTATTGTGTGACCATGGCCTTTTGCAATAAATAGTTCCCCTCTCTCTGTGATGCTTAAATCTCCCCTTCATACACTGCATACAATTTTTAGACAGAACTTTCTGCCTGCCACACGGGATTGGCACTCTTGGGCCACTCTCATCCCTGTGACCCCTCTCTGCGCTCTGAATCCATCTCCTATGAATCACTTAAGCACAGATCAGCTAAGGTGGGAGAGCCTTTATAGAGTTCAGCTAGTCCAATCCCCTGCTCAAAGTAGGGTCACCCAGACTGGGTTACTTAGAACCATGCCTGGGTTGGTTTTGAATATCTCCAAGGATGGAGACTCCACAACCTCTCTGGGCAGTGGAGTTTCAGTGCTCAGTCATTATCACAGTAAAAAAAGTTTCTTCGCTGTGGAAGGCTGGCAGCTCTCAAAGCAGGAGCCTTCTGCATTCCCCTGGAGGGGTCAGAGATAAGCAACCTTCTGGATTACGGCGAGGTCCCAACATGCCTTGTTTCTTCATGGCAATAGCCTGTAACCCGTTGGCTAACTGGTTTCTATCCCGCCCCCTTCCTTCCCCATAAAAAACCCCTACTTCTGCCCCTGACTCTAGGGAGCCCTTGTCCCTGGCCCCCCCTTCACAGGGGGGTTGGACAATAAAGGCTACCTCTGCGGAACTGCCATACGAGGCTCCTGCCTCTCTGTCCCCGAGTTGGCCTGGGGCGATTTCACAAAGAGCTGGATCACAAGAGCTGAAATCACTTGTAGCCAAGAAACTGCTACACTTGCTGAGATCGCCCATCGCCCAGGGAGATTTGCCAGCACCCCTGGAAGGGCTGTTCCCTGCAGGACGCTCTCTCCAGGAAGGTCACGGCACACTGGTGCTGATCAGTACCAAACCTCCTGTGACACTTCTCACATTTAAATGGAATTTCATGTTTCAGTTTGTGCCTATTGCTTCTTGTCCCATCACTAGGACACCGCTGAGAAAAGCCTGGGTCCATCTTATTTACTTCCTTCATCATGTATGTTGAACAAATCCCCCTTCTCATCCCCAGGCTGAACAGTCCCAGCTCTCTCTGCCTCTCCAAGCATTTAATCATCTTCATGGTCCTTCATTAGACTTGCTCCAGTATGTCCAGTATGTCTATCTTGTACTGGGGAGCCCAGAACTGGACACAGCACTCCAGGTGTCTGCCAAGGCTGAGCAGGAGGGAGGGATCAATGCTTTGCCTAATGCAGCCTGGGATGCCAGTGCTGGGATCAGTGTTCCTGGCATACATCCTGGAATGGCACTGGTATTCTCCTACCACCACTGCAGACAGCTAGCCTAGTTGAACAGCCTTTTCCCAGATACATAATTTTGGATACTTACAGCAATTCTGATCTGCCGGTGCCTTCAGAAGCTTTTCCTCCTCTGTCATTTACAGCTGCTAAGATCCCAATTTGTAATAACAGTTTTGTCATTAGATAGCAAGAACATGACCTTTCATTTTGTACCGTTAAATTTCAGTCCCTTTCAATTATTGCAGTCTTCAAGGTCATCCAGTTCTTTCTGAAGATAGTTTGAATATCTTACATTTGTCCAACACATAACCTTTCTCTTTGTAAGTTCTCATTACCTTTCAAAAGTCTCTCTAATTGGGAAGCCTCTGAAGTATTATATTCTTTATTAATTTTCCTGCCCTTTTTTTTACTTTAATTATTTGTCCTTTGTCCTTCATCTTACCTGTAGTTATGAACCATGGCAAAGCCCTCCATCTTCCTCTGATATCAAGAGGAATACTTGGCACCACCCATTAATATTCCATTCACTAAGCATGAGGTGTATGTACCTTGCAGCAGGAATAACCTAGGTAGGTACCACAGGTACTTCTAAACTACCAAACTAGATCAAACCAAACTTTCAATCTGGGCTGTTAAACCCACTTAAGAATCTTTCTTGTGCTTATGGTGTACTGTAAGTTCAAAACTAAGGCAGGTAGCTGCTCCTTACGTCTGAAATGCTAGCGTGGTTATATCAATGTAAGATGCAGCATTTAAGCTACGTGCTGTGCTAGCCAGACATCTTCACTGAGCTACAAATGATGACTGAGTGACTTCCTAAGGTCTTACAAATGAATCAGAGCCTAGAACCTCTATATACAGAACTGAAAATGTTGTCTGTCATGGATATATTCTTGCTAATGGAATTGCAGCTGTGATTACTTTACTTCCTTTGAGAACCTCTTCAACTGATTTAGACATTAGTATGTAGGACATGTACAGGCCAAATAAAAAAAAATTGAACATTCTTAACAAAGTGCTGGTTAGATTATTTACCAAACTGAAAGCCAATTCAAAACCTTATATAATCTTAATTATTTATAATTTAGTTCTTAGCCTTGGGCAATAACATGACTAGATATTAGATAATATGATAAACACCATATATGCTCTTTGGGAGTGGGGCCAAATGCAGGGAGAATTGTTAAAAGCTACACATTTTTAGAAATTGAGAAGAATATGGCATAGCCTTGGTCTACATAGTTTGCCTGTGAGGCTTAAAGCATTGTAGTACGATTTTCTCTCCTTAAAGTTATTTGTAGCTCTGTGGTCAACATGGGGAAGTCATCTTTCATGAAGTAGTTGATAGATGTATTTTTTTCTCTGATTTTCCATCTTTACACTTTGTTTGAGAAATTGAAAAGCCTTTAACTCAAAAACACATTGAAACACCAATGTATGAAAACGCATTTGAGTTCCGAATAGTTATCAAAAACCAGGAAGTAAATCAAAACTTCTAAATTAAAATTGAAAAGTATTAGTCTTGAGAGTCTCTTTAGGGAAAAAAAAAGACATGAAGGGCAACATTTGCTTAGTTCTATGAAATCTGAAGACAGACACACTTTCAAGCACTTGGGAACCTTACAGTCTGTCCACACTGAAAACAACAGCTCTGTTTCCCCTGCGTGAAAATCCATCATACTTTACCTTCTGGATAACATTTCTGATTTTATGAGTACTCAAAGAAAAAAAGCAGAAAAAAGATGTGGCCCTGTTAATTATTTTAGAAGGAACCCTACACAGTCAAGCAGCCTGTGAGCATTAAACACTATCAGCAGTTACCAGGTGGCCAAGGGGCGGAGGCGAAGGGCTGGCTGACAATTGTCTCTGCTCCATGGGGACTGGCCACCAGTGACCCTCCATTAACTTCTACGCTAGCAAAAGTGATTAAATATGCAAGACATGGTGAAATGAGGAGAAGGTGAGGCTGCTCTTGTGGCAGCAGGGTCAGCACAGCCAGGCAGCAGCGTGCAGCTTGCCCGAGGTGGGGAACAAAAAAGACACTCGGCCTGCCAGCGCAGCCCAGAGCGGTCAAAGGAGGGTGCCACGGAATAGCAAACTAGAGGTGAAGAGACTGAAGACAGCATAGGAAACTGAGGGAAAGTATGGGATGAAGGGTGCTCAGAGACCCTCCTGATCTGAGAGAAGACCTTCCTGGAAAGTCTTTGGAAAGGCCACCTTTGGGGAAAAAACAACTAAACAAACAAAACCAAACCAAAGGAAAAAAGAATAAATGAACTTGAAATTATCTTGTCACCTCTGTCAACACGCACACTTGCACTGCCCCAGCACCAGGAACATTGCAGATGGTCCCATTCTCAGCAAATGTGAGGTATGGGAGGTTGGTTGCTGCCAGTAAAGGGAAAAACAGGGTCTGGCATTTACCTTGACATGTCATGAGATGAGAATGTACTTATGGGCTGCTACCATCCAGCAGCTGACGCACACAACCATGATCCCAAGTAATTTATGGTGATTGTGTTTTTCAGATTTTTTTTTTTTGGTACACAGAAATCACAGAATGGGTAAGGCTGGAAGGGATGACAGCAGGGTTATCTGGTCCAATCTCCCTGTTCAAGCAAGGTCATCATAAAGTACATTGCACAGGATTGCATCCAAACAGCTCTTGAATATCTCCATTGAGGGAGACTCCGCAACTTCTCTGGGCAATCTGTTCCAGTGCTTGGTCACCCGCACAGCGAAGAAGTTCCTCCTCATGTTCAGGTGGAACTTCTGTGCATCAGTTTCTACCCATTGCCTCTTGTCCTATTGCTTGGCACCACTGAGAAGAGCCTGGATCCATCTCTTGGCACCCATCCTTTAGATACTTATAAATATTGATGAGGTCCCCTCTCAGCCATCTCTTCTCAAGGCTGAACAGGCCCCGCTCCATCAGCCTTTCCTTGTAAGAGAGATGCTCCAGTCCCTTCATCATCTTTGTAGCCCTCTGCTGGACCCACTCCAGGAGCTCCATGTTTCTCTTGTCCTGAGGAGCCCAGAACTGGACACAGCACTCCAGACAAGCTGACAAGAGGTGAGGTCACCTGGTGATGTTCTAGCAGCTAGCAGCACAAAAAAGCAGCACAACAAAGCCTGGAAGCACTTGTCCCAAACTGCAGACAGAGTGAGCTCAGAGTAGACTACAGCAGATAACAGTTCAATATGTAGAAAGCAGTCCTGGCCACCTTTTAGGAAATGAATAGGGCCAGGTCCAACTCACGTGAAAGTGACAAAAATCCCAACTCCCTGAAACAACTGAAAAAGGACACTACTGGGACATCAATGTCAAACATGGAAGAGGCAGCCACCCTCACGGCAAATCTACTTTATCACAGAAACAGCACTTCAGTGACTGGCTTCACAAAGAGCTGCTGAAGCAAAATTGTTCCAGTGGGGAACAAATCCAAACAAAACACAGAATATCATGCTTGGACCAAAGAGGAATTATTTACCTTTGACCCTGGAAGCCAGAAGTTTGATCAACATGTGCACAACCCCACAGTAATAATGATGGCAACAGGTATCAAATCGCCTGGGAATATCCTTTGGTGAAGTCTCCTTTACCAGCTAAATTTCAGCACATGATCCCACAGCTACAAAATTGAAAGGAAAAAGGAAAAGTGTCTTGTAACAGATTCTTTCTCACATAATGCTAAAGAGGAGGGAGACTTGAGAACAGGGACACATGATATTATAACAGTCAGCAAAAGTCGTGAGAGAAAGATGAAATTACGATACAAGTGAAACTTCTAAGAAAATAGGTGTCATCAGGCCAGTCTGCACAAGAACAACAAGATCCCTGCAACGTTTATTAATTTGGGGATGGAAAAGCAGTTCTGTGTGGATAATGAGCATAGCTAAAATTGATTTATTGACTTCAGAAAATGTTAATTTTTAAGAAAACAATGGACAGAAAAGATTATAAGGGGATTTTTATTAAAAAAAACCCAACCCAACCCAGCAACAACAAAAGCCAACAATCAAACAAACAAAAACCCCCAAGAAGACACATACTTGTCTGGCCCTACATGAATTCAGAAAACAGGACACATGTTTAGAAATTGCTGCATTTGTTTCAAAATGCAAGAGACAGAGCTGCAAGGAGCTGCTGGTAATTTGTGGTACTCCTCACGGAGCCTGGCAGAAACTGGCAAATGATTTGTTTGAGCACAGCAAAGCTCTGTGCAATAATAGCTGATTATTACTGTCATTTTTTACCAAGTAATTCAGCTAAGCTTTGCATTGCCCAGCACCGTAGTGAATGACATAATACAATGTTTGCCAAACCTCTGATGAGCTGGTTTTGAACACAGCACAAGACACAAGACACTTCAAGACTGCAGAGGATCATGCTTCATACAGAAATTGCAATCTATGTCAAATGTATGCATGCTTAAGCAAAATCAGATGTAAAAAAACAAGAATAAGAGTCCCAAAAGTGCCAGTCACAGGATTCAAAATCTTCACACATGCATGTTGAAGAGGCTTTTGAACTGTGTTCATCTTCAATGGAACCAGCTGAGCTCAAGGCTATAGTGGGTACAGCTCCTTTAAGTTTTCCAAGGACCAGGACTGTCCATTCAGAAACACTTCAGTGTTGACTACAGTCCCAAATTCCACTTCTACAGAGCCACTGGACAATGTCAGCTTGGAGATCACCCAGCCACATTCATACGCTGAAAATTCCATGCCTCCCCTCTGACCAGACATGTCTTAATCATAGAAAGCACCCTCTACCACCTCCCAGTAAATGAACAGATCAGTGAGAACAACTGCAATATTAATTGTACAAGTTGAAAATCATAGAATCATAGAATGGTTTGGGTTGGAAGGGACCTTAAAGGTCATCTAGTTCTAACCCTCCCTGCCATGGACAGCAACACCTTCCCCTAGAGCAGGTTGTTCAGAGCCCCATCCAACCTGGTCTTGGATACTTCCAGAGATGGGACATCCAGAACTTCTCTGGGCAACCTGTTCCACTGCCTCACCACCCTCACAGTGAAGAATTTCTTCCTAATATCTAGTCTAACCCTATCTTCTTTCAGTTTGAATCCATTGCCCCTTGTCCTGTCACTACATGCTCTTGTAAATAGCCTCTCTCCATCTTTCTTGTAGCCTTCCTTCAGGTACTGGAAGGCCACAGTTAGGTCACCCTGAAGCCTTGTCTTTTGCAAATGAAGCTGCAAAGTTAAAATCACCTTGAAGAACAATATTTTAGTTGCTGTTATATGGTCTCATGGACTGTGCTGTATCTGCAAAATTAATTCTAGATGAAGATGATGTGGGCTGGAAGACTAGGCGTGTTTTCTCTTGAAATTTGGGTATATAAAGGCCACACTGAAGGCATAACAGCAAGCAGGCTTAAAAGCCAGCACAGAAGGAAGACCCCACTTACCAAATGAGCCTCCATGCAAAGACTGATCACCCCTTGATCAGGCTTTTCCCACAGCTCAGCATATGAACATATTAATGCACAGGTAAGTGTTGTTGAGAAGGGCCTAGCACAAGTGCTGGCATTTGTCAGTGTTTGTTTCTTCTATTTTCTTTAACACAAGAAGAACCAGAAGTCAGTCATTTTCTGCCCTTCTCACTCTGCACCAGATGTGATGCGAAAGCAGAGCAAGCATCCTTTAGCTTGGTTACACAGCTGTGAAAAGAGATTAGCTCAGTTGGTTAGAGCACAACATTAATAATACAAAGTTTGTGGGGATTCACTTAAAAGTTAGACTCCATGATCTTTGTACGTTCCTTCCAACTCAGAATATTCTGTGACTCTGTGTTTCTTGTAACAAGACCCTAGTTCTTTCAGAAGTGTCAGGATCAAAATTGGTGTTGCTTTAATTGTGTGAATAAAGACCAGAAAAGACAAAGAAAATAAAAATTAACTATGGGAGAAGGCTATCTCTCAAAGCTCCCTGAAAGGGTAAACTATCCCTACATACATTTTGACTACAAACCCAAGCACAAACTCTAGTGAGTTTGTACATCACGGATATATCACAGAACCATGGACTTGTTTGAGTTGGATGGGACCTTTAAAGATCCTCTAATCCAATCCCCCTGCAATGTGCAGGGACACCTTCCACTACAAGGTTTTTCAGAGCCCCATCCAACCTGACCTTGAATGTTTCCAGTGATGGGGCATCCACCACCTACCTGGGCAACCTGTTCCAGTATTCCACCACTCACTGTAAAAAGTTTCTTCATAATATCTAGTCTGAATCTATCCTCCTTTATTTTAAAACCCCTTGTCCTACCACTACAGGCACAGCTAAAAAGCCTGTCCCCATCTTTCTTATAAACCCTGTTTAGGAACTGGAAGGCTGCTATGGGGTCTCCTCAGAGTTGTTTCTTCTCCAGGCTGAACAGCCCCAACTCTCTCCGCCTCTCTTCACTGGAAGGGTGCTCCAGCTCTCTGATTGTCTTTGCGGCCTCCTCTAGACTCACTCTACAACTTTCCTGTGCTGGGCCCCCAGAGCTGGATGCAGCACTGCAGGTGGGGTGTCACCAGAGCAGAGCAGAGGGGCAGAATCCCCTCCCTGGCCCTGCTGCCCACGCTGCTTTGGATGCAGCCCAGGACACACTTGGCTCTCTGGGCTGGGAGTGCACATTGTGATGTAAAGCTCATGTCCAGCTTTGTCGTGTCATCACTGAGGTACAGATTATCAGAGCCAAACCAGCTATTAAAAGGATTATGACACTATTTATTACTGAATGGGAAGAAAAAAAAAAGACGAAAAAAACCCCAAATTTTTTTAAAATACCTTCAAGTCACCCCAGAGCAGAGGCAAGCTGTCACACAAGCCTTTGAAAGCAACCTCATACAGTGTTCAGTTTCAAAAGCTAGGCCTTCTTTTTAACCTATTGGCACAACAGCATAAGCAGTAGGGAAAGGAGAATTGTAACAAAAGGAAGAGAGATCCAGTGGCCCAAAGATGTTGAAATCAGAAACCTTGCAGAACTACCAGCAGGGAGCCTGTCTCAAAAAGAACCTCCTTGCTGAAGATGAGTAGTGATAACTACATGTATTTATCAGGTTAATCCTCTTTCAATAACTGAGCAGTGGGTGGGCATATATTTCATTAAAATGGCAAAGGCTTTCGCCTACCATAAACCAAAAATATAAACATGAATATGAAAGGCCATGAATTATGCACTCTGCTATCTTTGATCATCAGGTAGGGAGGAGAGCTTTAGAAATTACATTCAGGAATCAGCTCAAGTTACCAGAACACCTCAACATCACAAGCCTCAAGTAGGAGTTGATCTCATAACTGATCAAAAGCTGATTTGTCGCCTGCCTTTACAGTAAATATTTGCAACATATCAAGCTGCCTGTAAGATTTGCACATTTCTGAGAAATCAGATACAAAGAATAGCTCTTCCATACCTATAGAAAAAAACCCCACTAAATTAACAAGTAAGTTTTGGGTTAATAAAACAAAAATTATTTTGCATTTGCTGATAAAGAAACAGAATGTCTGCTACCAGCTGGTAGAGATCTCACTGCAGGAATCCTTCTACCATACCTGAACACCCACACAAAGCCTTGCAGACCCTTGCTTGGATCCTCCTTTGTAAAGCAAAGAGCCAGGGTCTCATCTCTCAGGCCAACCTTTGCTCTGGTACTGTGCTATCACCTTTTTCTTTGTGTATTCAGTTCAGCCAGCACCGGGAGGCTTCTTCACTTCCCAGTGGAAACATTCCATTACACAGAGGTAGCTGTTTGTAAAGTGGAGGGAGGAGAAAAGCTCGAATGTCATATAGCCTTTCACTTCAGTCTTGTACCTGAAGACAGATGATTCCCCACATTACTCACCCGGAGTGTTCTCTACATGCAGCCACATGGTCCCCAGGGGAATCCACTGTGTTGACACTGGTCACACAACCAGTGCCCACCTCCCTTCTCTCTCACCACTGCATAATGAGAGAGGAAGCCTGTGAGCTTCCAAGCACTAAAGCATCCTGCAAAATCTGCTGACTTAACCAACAGCCACAGTCATTTACTCAATAATTCACTAAATGCATCAGGTGGGCAGCAGGACCATACATCAGCTCCAGCTGTCAGCTTCCTGTGCTGATTGTCCCCAGTGAGCTGCCAGGCTCCCGTGCTCCTTCTGTACTTGTATCTGCAGGCTCTTGCACAGGGTCAGTCTCAGACCTACACATGAGGGAACCATCAGTCACTTTCAAAGCAGCAAGGTTCTGGCATTCACATAGAGACTGGCAATTTCAGTGAGCCAGCAACACAGGACTGCCTGTGCCCAGATAATTTACAGCTGAGAAGGGCCTGCCCACCAGTCTCGCTGCTGGGCAGCAGCTGCCAGCTCCTCACTCACACATGGGGCTCTTTAGATGCAATGTTCAGATGTGTATGTAATGACGCCATGTTTTTCACCTTTATAAGCAGGCTGATCACTTTCTATTTCAAGGTGAGAAATATCTTTTATTTTATACCTCTGAATTTTCAAGTGCTTTTCTTCTCTACAACAGGAATCAGTGAGGGTTGAGGACAACCAGAAGCTTGCCAGAGAGGCACTGCCCCAGACAGCACTGCACCCCATGGAAGGGAAAGGCATCAGGCCTCACTGTCCAGCTCAGCTGCAGGACAGACATGGTGCAGGAAGAGCCAGAGAATGGGAACTGCAGGGAGAATAGGCAGCTACTGCAACAGGGCAAACCACATTGCTTCTTGCATGCTCTGTGCATATGCCAGATATCACAGCTCTGCAGCTTACTGGCTTCTGCCTGGGATGAATGAAAAACCAAGTTTCCATGGGACTCTGCCAGGTCTTTTCCCAAATGATGGTCTGCCCTCTTCCCTCTCCGGACTCTGGAAAAAGTAGATGCAGGCAGCCCTGCGCACTGTGGTGGGTTTCAGGTAGGAGAGGAAAGGAGGAATAGCTGAGATGGCTCATTTCAGGGGCCTGGCTGAATACACCTGTTAGAAAAGGAGGACTCATTCAGTTTATTCCTGTCATTCTGAGAGTGTTGAGTCAGAGGGAGGTGTGTGGGCTGAGGAGATTTATGAGGGCAGTGCTTGCAGAGCTGGGAACACAGCAGCCCGCCAGAAGTACGTCTGTACATGGAAACTGGATATGGTGGAAGACATGACAACTACACCTGAAGTTATTAGTTAGAACAACAAGGAAGACAAAGGGCAAATAATCTCTTTGTCTATACTTCTACCTACTGTGAATAAAACACTCCCACTTCTCACATCCCAACAGCAGAGCCCCTGGGCCTTCCAGGCAGCCCTCTGCACCCTTCTGCAAAGCTCTGCTCCCCAGGCCCAGCCCTGACTTTGCTCTGCCCTGTGAAAGCCCTGCAGCCCAAGCAATGGCTGAGATCTCCCTGACCATGCTGCTACAACTTTCCAAAAGAAAGTTCTGCCATACATGTGTGTGGCAGGAAGTGACGGAGGAAGAGGAAGATCTGTGAGGCTGTGCTTGATGAAAGCACACAGAAGAGATGGAGGAGAAAATGCCCTCTTTAACTTTTCCCCCTTGTTATGCCTGAACACACCATCTGTCTCCACAGCCTGAGGAATGAGAGAGTAAGAAAACTGAAGGAGAAAAAACACAAATAGAGAAGAGCCTAAGAGCAGCACATTCAAGTGGACCAAGTGGGAATAAGGGATTTTTAACATCTGGAAATTATTTAGATCACAGAAAGAACACCATAAAATGTCTACAGGTTAGAGAAAATAGAAAACAGGATGAGAGAAGTCACCCTATTCTTTAGAAGGGAAAAGGCTGTTCCTATGGTCCAATTTGAGCACTTCCTTCACCAGCAAAACTGTGGAGACCAAAAATATAGATACAGTCAAAATTGGCTAAATAAGTACAGAAGAAAAATGTGCTGTCTTTGGCTCTTTCTGTTCTTCAGCTACAAATTGCTGGATCTGGGGACTTAGGGAAAGTATCACTACATGTTTGATCTCTTCTTATGCTCTTGTTATTGGTCAGTGTCAGATATAGGTCTTGATCTGAACAGAGCTTTGCCTGACCTGGCCCATCCCCAGAAGATCAGACAAGATCTTGGAAAATCTAGTATGTTCCCCTTTCTCCTCTCCCTCTTTTTTTTTTTCCCATTTGCTCTAAGCAAGGTAACTTTCCACCAGAATATATTTGGAAATGATAGATCAGTGCGGTGTCAGTGTGGACAAAATGGCTGATTGATGTGCTTGTCAAATCCCAGGGGATTAACTCATTTGTGATAAATGTGAGGGAAACAGTGCAGGGTCTCAGATGAGAAAGCCAGGTCATTGCTCCAGACACAGAATGCAGCAGGTCCGTGACCATTCCACATCCAAAAGCAGCTCAAGCAGAGCACCATAGAGCAAAGCACAGATGTGAAATGACAAAGAAAACCCACGAACATTTTTGCAAAAGCCTGCTCAGAAGTGTGAGGGGAATGGGATGCAACAGAGCCTCCACTTTCCTAATGCTAACAAGCCGGGTTTCCAATACATCTGCACTGGACTAAGTGCAGGGACACTTCTCTTTGAAATAATTTATTAGCTAATTAAAAAAAGGTTGGCTTCGTCTGATAGGATCTTTCCCCTGCTGCTCTGAAGGAGAAACCAGCCTCATAAGGAAGCAGGCAAGGAACCTGCCACGTTCCCTCCAGGACACAGACAATGACTCCATTGGCATTACTACCATGATCCCACAGCATCAAGAGGGCTTCAGGGCTATAGGCAAGGTTTCACTGTGACAGAAAGCTTCTCTGGCACTAATGATGTGAAACACAGCAACAAAGTTTGGTCCATGACAGAGAAAAATTTCAGTATATACTCCACATCAGAAGGCAAGAACAAGAACACTATTAACTAAAAAGGAAGATATAACCCTTCTGCCCTTCACTGACAAAACTGCTACATACCCCTAGGCAAGCACTTGGATATTGTCTTTGGAGCTGTTAATTTCCACGGGAAACATTAATTCTGTTTACTCCTTAAAAATGTCATTATAAGTGTTAATTTGTGCATCTCCTCAGCTGTATTTTCATCTGCACATTGCACTGAAAAGTCTCTACCATAATGGCACAAGCCTAATGACAGGAGACTATTAAATGAGGCAGCCCCTCCACTGAATATAAACTTCCTTAAACAATTATTTCAATCCCAGCAAGCAAATTGGTCTCTTAGGGGAGAATATGCTTTTGCTGAAAAGAAGGCCTGCAAGATCAGTGCTCCCAAGGCCCAGAGCTGCTCCATGGGCACATGGCAGGTGGATGGTGTCGCTCTGTGCCTCTCCTGAGGCACATGACATGACAACAACAGCACTCTCTCCCTGCAGCACTCCATTAGCCTACCAGGAATTCCTCCAAGCCCCTTAAAAACAGTCATGAAATGTTGACACATCGGTGAAGGAATGAGCTGCAATTTCACTGCAAACTCAAATTCATTTAATTCAGTTCCATGGAAAAATTCAGCAAGGCTTTCTGTAGTCATCATAGGCTGAGACAGCACATCTCAAGACTCCTAAATAATGTATTAAAAGAAGAAGAGTTAGGTTTCCCTTTAGTTTCTGTGGTTCTTTTGTCAGCATTTAACATTACTGATCACTCTCTTTTCAGCCATGGAAGGTGTACTGTAGAATTTTCATGCAGCAAGGACTGTGTCAAAGTTGTTCCAGGACAGACAGCCTTGGTGTTCTGCAAGGTGTTCTGGCGAGACCCTACAGCAGAGGCATCATCCTCTGATGTGATGCCAATTTTGCCCTCTGGGACATGAGGGGCTTTTGGCATGACTGGAATGTGCTCCATATCCTGCCTTTGTGCTCAAGGTATGTTTCTGACAAACACATGTCAAGCAGCGGCAACTTCCTTGGGACTGGGCATCGAAAACAACCCAGGTAGCATTACGTGTTCTGATACACCAGCCCTGCACCCAGGTGTGGGTTACAAGGAGGAATATCTTTTTTCCCCCTGGTCCCAGTCACATCTTGTAACATCAAAGCCAAGATCACTTATCTTAGTTCCAGTGCCAGCCACTGCAACCTTATGTTTTCTGGTTTGCCTTCTCATTGGTCCTTTTACTTCAGCTGAACACAAGCAGGGTAATTCCATTAGCTTTTCCCATAAGATGATGGATTTTCATGCCACTGTAGCAACCTGTAAGAAGTGCCCTTAACCAGTTCTTAACCCCAAGAGAAATGGTCATCTTCTTGGACAGCTATGACCATTCCTTCATTTCCTCATGGGAAGCACAACCAACCCAAACTTGTGCAGACATGACTGTCCTTCATCAATGTCGTAATTAGAGTTTTCCACCCCGGTGATGTTCTCCAGTGTACTGGCACTTTTGTTCTGAGAAGGTTAATGGGGATCATCACCAGGCAATGGCAACAAAGAGGACGACAGCCAGAGTCCAGAGACAGGTCTATGGAGATTGGGTCAACCCCCTAATGCCAGTAAATCATTTTTTAGAACAGTATTTTCTCCCTGGCCAACATCACTTCTCATTTATCATGACTTGCTCAGCCCAGAGGAGCAGACAGCCACCTGGAGTCTCTTGGCTGTTTCTAGAGCTTATTACTGGATGCACATCAGAAACACTTTCACCTCCTCAAAAAACAAGACCTAGGATTAATGTGGTATGGGTTTATTTTAGGCATCACTTTCCATCCAGAAGCCCTTGCCTATAGTGACAGAAATTATGTAGAAATCCTTTTGGTTTCAGTGAGTACATGTATGTGCAACAGCCATGTTTTCAAATAAAATCAGTTTAGAAACTCCTGGGGCTGATTGTTTTCTTGGAGGGTAATTTGTCCCTGGATTATTGCATCTTCTCCATGAATGGCAGCAGGTTGATGCATGCAAGCCTTGCTGCCATTCATGGAGAAGATGCAATAATGCTGCCATTCACGGAGAAGATGCTCTCGAGGCCCCTGCACTGTTGTCTCTGCAAGTCTGTGCACCGCAGGTTGCTCTGCAGAGGCCTGTGGTAACACAGAATTTATTGACCTGCAAGTAGCTCAGAAATTCAAATTACAACCATTGCAGTGGAGAAAAAAAAAACCCATGAAGTTCTCTTCAACTCCTGTGCTAACAGAAAAACCACAAAGTTTAATAAGAGAGAAGTGCCTGATAGAGCTTATTCCTTTGTATTTGTTGAATATGACTTTCCATGCCATATTTCATCTTGAACAATGATGGCTGATTTATGAAAACTGCAGAGAGTTTTGAATATTTCCTTGCATTCCTGGCAAGTCCTGACATAGGCAGAATTTCTTGTTTGACCGAGGAGGTAAGGCCACAAATAACCAAACAGAACAGGTGGGACTGGCCTTGTATCTGAGGGGTGGGATAACCACAAAAATAACCCACACCAACAAGCTTACACACCAAAAAAAACCACCAAAAAAGCAGAGAATATTTGTGATAGATTATCCTCTTTTCCTTCCTTATTGGAAAGTTGCAAGAACATGCCATGTTGCTGAGCTGCCCAAATGCCTGTCATCGCTGGCACAACACCACAGGCAAGTCAATAAATAAGTAATACCAGGTGCCCAGCCAGTTGTATGTAGTGCCTGAGCACCTGCTTAGGGCAGTGCCAGTCCCCAGAGGTCCTTCCAGGACAGAGTCCCTACTGTGGCCCTCAGCCAAAATAGTGAGTCTTTGGGCAGGCAATAGAGCATTGGTCAGGCAGACCTGAGGCAGTGGACAAGCTCCCATGGCAAGCAGGGGCCATTACACACCATATCACTTTACAAAATGTGGCAAAACACAGCCTTGTTTTTGCCTGTTCTAGCATACAGCAAGACATATAATAAGACAAACCAGTTTCTCCGCCATTCCCCAAATCCCTTNCAACATCACTTCTCATTTATCATGACTTGCTCAGCCCAGAGAAGCAGACAGCCACCTGGAGTCTCTTGGCTGTTTCTAGAGCTTATTACTGGATGCACATCAGAAACACTTTCACCTCCTCAAAAAACAAGACCTAGGATTAATGTGGTATGGGTTTATTTTAGGCATCACTTTCCATCCAGAAGCCCTTGCCTATAGTGACAGAAATTATGTAGAAATCCTTTTGGTTTCAGTGAGTACATGTATGTGCAACAGCCATGTTTTCAAATAAAATCAGTTTAGAAACTCCTGGGGCTGATTGTTTTCTTGGAGGGTAATTTGTCCCTGGATTATTGCATCTTCTCCATGAATGGCAGCAGGTTGATGCATGCAAGCCTTGCTGCCATTCATGGAGAAGATGCAATAATGCTGCCATTCACGGAGAAGATGCTCTCGAGGCCCCTGCACTGTTGTCTCTGCAAGTCTGTGCACCGCAGGTTGCTCTGCAGAGGCCTGTGGTAACACAGAATTTATTGACCTGCAAGTAGCTCAGAAATTCAAATTACAACCATTGCAGTGGAGAAAAAAAAAACCCATGAAGTTCTCTTCAACTCCTGTGCTAACAGAAAAACCACAAAGTTTAATAAGAGAGAAGTGCCTGATAGAGCTTATTCCTTTGTATTTGTTGAATATGACTTTCCATGCCATATTTCATCTTGAACAATGATGGCTGATTTATGAAAACTGCAGAGAGTTTTGAATATTTCCTTGCATTCCTGGCAAGTCCTGACATAGGCAGAATTTCTTGTTTGACCGAGGAGGTAAGGCCACAAATAACCAAACAGAACAGGTGGGACTGGCCTTGTATCTGAGGGGTGGGATAACCACAAAAATAACCCACACCAACAAGCTTACACACCAAAAAAAACCACCAAAAAAGCAGAGAATATTTGTGATAGATTATCCTCTTTTCCTTCCTTATTGGAAAGTTGCAAGAACATGCCATGTTGCTGAGCTGCCCAAATGCCTGTCATCGCTGGCACAACACCACAGGCAAGTCAATAAATAAGTAATACCAGGTGCCCAGCCAGTTGTATGTAGTGCCTGAGCACCTGCTTAGGGCAGTGCCAGTCCCCAGAGGTCCTTCCAGGACAGAGTCCCTACTGTGGCCCTCAGCCAAAATAGTGAGTCTTTGGGCAGGCAATAGAGCATTGGTCAGGCAGACCTGAGGCAGTGGACAAGCTCCCATGGCAAGCAGGGGCCATTACACACCATATCACTTTACAAAATGTGGCAAAACACAGCCTTGTTTTTGCCTGTTCTAGCATACAGCAAGACATATAATAAGACAAACCAGTTTCTCCGCCATTCCCCAAATCCCTTATTTCTGCATTGCAAACTGATTGAGAGACTGAGCAAACTTCATCCACCAGAGGTTAATGATGCCTCATTATGTGCTGCTGCCATATTTCCAGGTGCTCTAGGAGGCCAGCGAAGTACCAGAACCTGCAGAGAACAGATTACAACAGGCACTGTGACCTCGGCTTTCATCACTTAGTATCACTTCATCATAAACTCAGTATTCCCTGTTAGAGAGGAAATGTTCTAACATCAATGTGCAATATTGAGTTGTATTTATCCCGAAGGTCACAAAACAAATACATCCAGGAAGATGGGTTGATACAGAAAGACTATTAATTTATCCTATCTGGAACCAGAGTAGAAACAGGAAAATCATTTCATTTTTATGTTGAAATAATATTTGCTGTCACAGTCTGGTTACTACCACCCTTCTCCTTCTCCTGCTGCCAGAGCTCCCCTGGATGAAGAAGAGGTGGGACCATTTCTCCACTCTGCTCTTCAAGAAGCAAGCTGTAGGTATCCCAGCAGGGATCTGCTGGCCTTCCCTTCACTGGAACATGCTACATGACCAATACAGAGTATGGGCCATGAATAAGGGCAAAACATGGGAATGATCTGGGATTATTCTTGTCTGTGAAGTGGTAACATGCACCTTGCCTGTTAGTGCCTCTGACTCCCCTCTCATACTTCACTCTGTGTCCCACACAGAGCCTACTTATGCATCAAAGACAGTAAAAACAGTGGTCATGACCTGCATCTCCAGTCCTCATGCTTTTTCTCCCTGTTCAATTTTTCTTGCCTTCTCTCTTGCCCAGGTGACTCTAATCTTACTCTACTGCTACCTGCATATCCTGAGGCTCAGCTTCACTTTTACATCTGCATCTCTCTGGCATCTTCCAAAGCCTTTTTTCTAGATCAGTTATTAATCTAAATTGTCCATTCCAAAACGGTGTGGACTTGAAATCAGGTAGAGACAGAGAGAGAAAGAGGGAGAAGGAAAAAGAAAAGGAAGAAGGGGATGTACAAGACCTGAGGCTCAGCACAGCCCCTTTTTGCTCATCTCCATGTGCTTGTTTCTTCCAGAGGCATTTGTTCTTTGCAACTGATGGGTTCATTTTTTTGCATAAAGTGCTGTGAAGTATTATGGCATCATGGAATTAATAATGAATAATGCAATCTCTCACCTTCCCACTGGAATAAAATCATCATTTGATTTGTGAATAATTTACTTGAACTCCCACTAAAAGACTTCTGTCAGAGATGGAACATTTTTTTTTAATTATTAGTGGTTCTTCGCATTAAAATAAATAAAACAATAAATTGAGTTTCTAAATGACCTAGTGTTATTCAGAGACAAGTGCAGAGCAAGTTATTTGATGAGGGTGGTAATCACAAATAAATTAATCAAATTTTCTTCTTATAAATCATAAATATTTTCTAGAGAACACACTAGAAATATCTTAACTAAGAGCTTTAAGATCATAGAACAACAGAGATTTCTTCTCCCTCTCTCTGGTGATTCCTATATTGAAAAAGATTACTTACCAAAGGATCCAGATCCATTCCATGATAAGGTGAGTGGAAGTTTCTATTTCATCTCAGTGTTGAATGAGAGGCAGAGTCCTCATTCAGGCCACAACAGCTGCAACTGGACACCTCTGTGCCTTCCCTCTTCTTCCAGTAGAACTGCCATGGCTTTGCTGTTTGAATAAGTGATTTCTTTTTTCTTCTTTTTTTCTTTTCTCAATAATATAAGTTTAAGTTTTAAACCTTACGTGATAAAATTCTCAATACAGTAAGCAAAGTGTACTTCAATCAGATGACTTCCAGCAGGAAACCACAAAGTGGTGATGATAGAAAAGCTGAAAGTAACCAGACATGTTTAGCAGAACAGTGTGGCAATATGTTATAATTTTGATAAAGTGAAGAAACAGTCTGAAATTAATAATTTTCATCATGACAAATATAAATTTATTCATGTCAGAAAACTTTTCCCCAGATGCAGAAAGACTAATACTATTAAGACATCTTCAGAAATTTGCTGCCAAGCTCTATTGGTAGTGTTCTCATGAGGATGATGTTGAGATAGCCAGAAACAGCTACATAATCTGATCAGACTTTTCATAAATTACCTTTTAAAAAAATGCCTTGAAGTCTTCCCTCAACAGCAGAGGAAGGGCCACTTGCCTCACTAGTTTTCATTTGCCTTTATCTTGTCCCAGAGTGCTATAAAAACCACAGTAACTAAGTTTAAGTACCTATAATCAAGGATCTTGAAGGAGGATATATGAGAGGGTATAAGCAGCAGTAACTCTGGTGCCATCACTGTGACAGTCACAGGCAAAGAGGAGCCAGGAAAGAGGGCACAGAGCCATAGGCAGAAGGAGAATAAATCTCCATCGCTCCTCCTCTGCACCCCTGCAAAGTGACCCCAAACACTGTGTCAGGCTCCAGGGGACTAATGCCAAGAAAGCAAGTTGTCAGCATGAAACTTGACTCAGAAAGATGGCTTCTCCTGGAAACGGCCAAAACAGCAGTTCAAAACAGCAGTGTGATTCTCCAAAAACCTTGTACGGTCTTCAAACCACCTGGACATCTGTCAAACAACAAACACATGCAGCAAAACATGCCTGCTCCTATCTAAGCCCCATCTCCAGTCATACAGAGTCCATTGCAAATAGAGCAAAGACCTTTTCCTCCCAAATACATGGCAGCTTCTGGCTGAACCGGAGTGGTAAGCCAAAATAAATCACTTAGCGAAAAGAAGCACAGTAAATATACCAACGCTTGGCTCATCTCACCAAGCACTCACAGGGAGAGGGTAAAGGTGGGGTATGTGGTCTTCCTGTACACAGAAGTCTTCTGGTTGCCCTTCTGTCGAAGACATAGCTTTATGCAATTTTCATGTTCAAGCCCTTTCTTTTAACCCTCCGAAACTGATTGTGAAAATGTGTACATGTTGTTCTCCTTCTACGAAGAAGGCATTTTGTAGTCTCATCATAGCCAAAAAACTGTTACAATTCAAAAACTACATCCAGCCAGGTAAGGGCTCATAAAGGCTGGTTTGTTTTATTTTTCATTGGTCAAGGTCAATCAGGAGATTTCTATAGATGTGACCCAGGCAGGAGCCTGTGGTGCCTGCCAGAAGCTGATTTGACACCACCTGCAACAGAGATCTCTGATTCGTCTTATGTCCTGTGTTAGACCAGTCCCAATGTGCTTCACTTTGGTCCTCAAGGTCTTTTCCCCAAGCACAGCAGCCACATTTCTCCTCCTACACAGACCCCATGTGCCACCCACCCCTCCATGGGATGTTGATGGCTGCCCCTGGCCTACACCTCACCTGGGGTTCGCTGGCTCAGGAATCCTCTATCTCTGCAGAGTTCCTCAGGGACCCATGAGCTGCCTCTCTCTCTTCTGAGTTTGTCTAAGAGCAACCAAGAGGTTAAAAATTTTTCACAGACGTGTGAAGAAGCAAACATCAAGGTGGGTAGGATAGCTGCAGAAATTTTATCCTCCAGAGGGGAAGGCTTGTTTGGAAGGGGTTAAGCCTTTCCTAAAATACCCAAGAGACTTAAAATATGACTTTCAAATAGTATACTTTATTAATCATATACTTCTCAAAGATTTTCCAAAAATATGTAAAAGTACTTTTTCTCAGTGGTGACTTCTTCTCTGCCAAATCATAACAACATCACAAATCATTTCAACAGTCTGAAAGATTATTTTTAAAAGAATAAGGTAAAGTTTTTCTTATGCTTGCAACTTCAAAAGCAACAGTTTATACACTCAGAGAGACACAGCTTAAACTAACAACCAGGTAATAATGGATACTCAAGACCATGTAAAACCAGAGCACAATAGAAATTCATGTGGCAATCTAATATTAGTGGTAGTGACCCTCTTTTTCCCAGAGGGCTTGACACTTCAGATTGGAAAAAGTTGATGAAAAGATCACAGGGATAAATCTGGAAATATATTTAAACTGTGGGAGAACAGCAATTTAAATTATGATAATATGACCTATTAAACAAAGAAATTAAAATTTCCCAACTGATTATGTTAAAAGAAGTTCAGTTCCATAAGGATTTGAAACACCAGTTATGTCTCAGTTTTGAAGAGGCAGAGAGAATATGGACATTTTATTCCCTGGCTATTCTCTGGCTGTTTACAGAAGTGATTCTGTGGCTTTCAACTTTCTCCAATTTTCAGACCCCTAAAAATTTACAGCAGAGTGTCCCATTAAAGAAAACACAAACCTGCTCACAAGAGGCTTGCTTTACTTGTTTATTTTAGTGATCTGTCAGAAATAGTTTGTGGGAATTAAGGCTTAAAGGAGCAGCAATCCACCCCTGCTGAGGACAGACACTGCTTTGATGCTGAAGCAGCTTGCTGTCAGCTCTTGGCTTGCCCAAAATGTCACCTGTATTTGGATTTGCATTCACATTCAGGCACAGGTCCTGGTGAGCCCGTGAGTGGGAGGAGAAGCTTATCACCAGCAGATGTAATTAGCAGAATGCTTCACCCATATGAACAGCTTAATGGCAGGGTAAGGCAGCATGGGCTGCAAGGAAACTTTTGCTGTCTAAGAAAAGGACAAATGCAGTAAAAGGGAATGGGGGGACCCGCCCATGCTGTAGCAGGACTGAACTGAAGGCCTATACTGCCAGATTTTCTCTAGACACTCATTCAAGTTCCCATAAATCAGTGTTTCTTTGGAGAGGGATGTCCAGCTGCGCTGTGCTTTGTGCTCTGCTCCTGACAGCTTGGCCCATCATTGGCACCTCCTCTTTCCCTCCTCCCTCTGCTGATGGATGGGGCAAGGAGAGCAGAGCCAACAGCCTCAGGCAGACTCTTAATCTCACCTGAGCAATTAATTCTACTTCATATAAGCAGCTAAATATTTCATTCTCTCCGTGGTACAAGCTAGCAAAGGCAAGGCAGAGGCAAGGGCCTGCCACGAGGGAATTGCAGGACTCAAGCCCTTCTTTCATCCACCAGTTCCACTCTCCAACACAGCGTCAGTTCTGCCCTTCTCCTCCCAAACTGTTAGTTGCTTTAGATGTTGTCTTTATGATTTTTTACACAAAATCTAAGTTTTATTTACTTGTGAAATTCCAAAACCTCCATAATACTCACAAACCAGAATTTTTACATTCTGACCAGCAAGGTCATCCAAATCTTCTGCTGCAGGGACCAGGACAAGTAAAGTGACTTCATCACCATTGTTCTCATCCCTGATATTCACCTTCCCTTTTTAGGATCACCTTACGCATTTATAGCAACACAGCACCACTGAGGACAGCGTGTGTCATAATCATCACTGAGGCAGGACATCATGCCAGTTATTCTTCACCTCCCTCTCACAAAGAACAGGTAGAAAGCAGAAGAAGTTACAATTCTCCTATCTTCACTTTCACAGCTTCCTGAAACTTTTTTGTTTATTGTTGTAATTTTAAATGTTGTATGATTATCTAAGAGCTAGAAGACCAGAACTAGAAGGTTACATAGACATCATACAAATAACAAACACAATATAATGTTAATGATTTAGACTAGGGAAAGTTGTTCAAAACTTGTCCTTTAACTGAATAAACGTGTGTAGAAGGCATGGCCCTGCTGGAAAGAGTGTCTATTTCCACAGCACTGATATCAGCTGTGTCCTGTGTGCCCCCAAATTAAAGGAATGTATCCATTGGCATATGACTAGAAATTACAAGAGTGGCCTGAGCTGCAGAAAAGAAAAGGGTTATGTAAAGAATTAGATCAGTATGAGTCATCCTGAACATTGGGTTTGAAGAATGTTAATAGTACTATTGAGTATAAAGCTGACTGTTACAGTTAAAATTGCACTTGGAATTTCCATTATAAATCCTATTTTCGAGGGTTTATAACTTGCCTGTAGTATAAATTCAATCACAGCTAAAACTCAACATACGGAGTCTCATCACTGGAAGCAAAAGGTTTTTCAGAGAAAAATCCTTCTGGTTGTTCGAGGTCAAGGGAAATAAAAACCCAGTAGAATCATTAAGGGAGAGTTGACACTTTTCTGCCCTCCAGTAAATTACAAATGACCTCTGTATTTAAACTCAGTATTTCATAGGTCATTAATTCAGAATGGAGAATGCTATCTCTAGGTGTATGGAAACACAGTTCATTAAAAACACTTGATCTGTTACCCTGAGAGGTCTACTAGGAGGCACATTCAGCAACTTTTCCAAACTTTCAGTATAAGTTTTGACATTCAGAGTACCAAATTCCAACACTGAAGAGCTTAACTGAAGAGCTTCCATCAATTTCTGAGCCACTAATGATACCACATATCAAGTGTGGAGCTGCTTCCAAGTACATTTGGCAAAGTCATCCTGTTGGCACCAGGATGGATCCCACAGAGGCAGGCAAACAATCCAGACTTCACAAGTCAGCTCAGGTGCATTCATGTGTCAAACTGGCTGCACCAGAAGCTTCCTGTGGCCCCCACAGTTTCAATGTACGTCGACATTGGGGTGTGACCCCAGCCAGGAACCAAGCCCCACACAGCCACTCACTTGCCCCCCCACCAGCAGGATCAGGGAGAAGATCAGGAGAGTAAAAGCAAGAAAACTCGTGGATTGAGATAAAGACAGTTTAAAAGGGAAAGCAGAAGCCATGCATGCAAGCAAAACAAAACAAGGAATTTACCATTTCCCGTGGGCAGGCAGGTGTTCAGCCATCTCCAGGAGTGCGGGGCCTCATCACATGCAATGGTGACTTGGGAAGACAAATACCTTCACTGCAAACATCTGCCCTTCCTCCTTCTTGTCCCCAGTTTGTACATAGAGCATGATGTCAGATGGTCTGGAATATCCCTTTGGTCAGCAGGGGTCACCTGTCCTGGCTGTGTCTCCTCCCAACCTCCGAAGCACCCCCAGCTCCCTCCCAAGCCTGGCAGTACAAAAGCAGAAAAGGCCTTGGCTCTGTGCAAGCCCTGCCCAGCAATAACAAAAACATCTCTATATTATCAGCACTCTGTTCAGCACAAATCCAAAACACAGCCCTGTACCAGCCACTGTGAAGGAAATCAGCTCTACCCCAGCCAAAACCAGCAGGTTTGACAAGACCTGCTCAGGTGGATAAGCAGTGATTTAGACATGGGCAGTGTCTCCTAGATGTCAAACATCAGAATACATCCCAAGGGAGTATCTTGCTGAAGCCATCATTTACCTGGACTCTTACTCCCTTCCCCCTCCCCCCATTTAATGCAGCTCTTTGATAATAAGCATTTAAGCCATTTGCTAATAGTAAATTTTCAGTTCTATAAGCACACATTTTTTGTACTTTAGTTGAGAAAAGACCACCATTTCCACCACCTTCTAGAAGATACACCTTTCAGCTTGTCTGTCACTGAGGTCTTTGTTTCTACACACCTTATATGCAAGGAAAAGTGCAGGAATCCATTGAAAACCAAATATGTACCAGGTGAAGCTCAGGCCAGCAGTGAGGGAAAACTCTGCCCACAAGAGTCGTACTAAATCAGAGAAGTCACTTGTGTATTTTTAAAAGCAGGATCATAGGAAGTATCTGAGGCTTCAAGCATTTCTGAAAAGATGGGAGGCTTGGGAAGGACAGTGCTGGCAAGGCTGGAAGGGTGACACTGTGCTGCAGGAGGTGGCACAGTGCAAAAAAGCCCAGGCCAGCTCTGGAACAGGCTTCCCACCAGCCAGTGACTAGTGTGGCTCCCAAACAGCTCAGCAGCCCTGGCCTGTGGATGGGCTCACCACAGGCTGATCCTGCTCACCCTGCAAAGCACTTCCATGTGCCACTGTACAAATGAGCTACATCTGAAAGAAAATAGTGTTCACATCAGCATCGGGCTTGCCTTAGGTAAGCTGCTTTCATTTCAGATCAAGCTGTTTACTCATTCCTTCTCAGATCTTCAGTGTCAGTAGCAGTGGTTTGGAGGGTTAATAGCACTCTAATGATGTACGATGCAACCTAATTGGAAGCTTCTAATTAAGTGTTTCTAAGTGGAAGGAATTAGTTGTATCTATGAAAATTTGATAGGGCTCTTGTCAGGCGTCTGTCTAGATTGAAAATATTTTCCCAAAGCTGCTGAGCTAATAAGTTTCTTAATTTCATTGAGGGAGATTTTGTTTCATTAACTTTCCTCACCTGCATCTGTCTAGATTTGTCAAAACAATTCCACCTGAATATGAGAACACCTCAATGCATCTCACACACAACTCCTGCAAGGACCCGATCGCAAGCCCTTGAGACAAAATGTACAAACCCCTCCAATAGTGGCTTTGATCTTCAAATTCACAATGTGATTTCTCCTTGGTTTTTTCCCCTTCAGGTAAAATATGCATGGGCTAATGAGCAATGCCTACCACTGTCCATGGGAACCACAGGGTTCAGGTGGTGGGAGCAGCTGCTTGGCCCCCTGCAGGGACAGTCCCAGGACCAGGAATGCTTGGCATTTGGCGAGCTTCATCACAGCTCTCATCTGTCTCTCTTCTTCGAATGGTTTCAAACCACTCAAAATACATTTGGGGGGGGGGGCGGGCATGTCATAAAAAAGATTACAGTCATACAACGGG
>VZTH01009190.1:106435-177192 GCA_013397815.1 Aleadryas rufinucha
GTGGGGGGGGGGGGGGGGGGTGGTTCTGCATTAAAACAGTGTTAAGGAAAGTTCAGTGGGTTCCTCAACATATGATGGGATGGCAGAGCCAGTGCTTCACTTCAACTCCTATTTGGTAAGCCGTGTTTCTGTGGATACATCGTGAAGCAGTGCAATAAAGCAGAAGGGTCCCAACCTGCAACATCAGAAGAGTCTATCTGAGAGAAACTTAATGATCCCTTTAAAAAACTGGTGATGAGGAAGACATATGAGGGGTAGTTTATGAGAAAATTGAGGAGCTTACTGCAAAACTTGTTTTGCTGGCAATATAGTGAAGGACTGCAGTACTCTCTCCTTGCATTTGAGACAATAAATACAGACAAGCAGAAAATATTTTTCCTCAGTGTCTGTGCCAGTAAAAGATACTGGTTTAGGCATTTGCTGCACCCTCAAAACACAGGATCTGGGACCTTTGCAGCTTTTCTAAAATTTAAGAACTCTGTGTCAAGGTCAACCTTACAGTGCATCATCAACTTCACAGCAAGGCAAAGAGAAGAGGGGAAAGCACTGCTGCCAAGGACAAGCAAGGGCTTAAGAGCAGCAGGGACCAGGTTCAGAAAATAACCCAGAGACCTGATTACATCAGTTGGACCAAACTGTGGTTTCAGCATTCAAGAGACAGCACTGACAGCTGCTCTGGGGCTGGGGAGGTGGAAAAGTCTCCAGGATGAATGGAGAACAGGTGAAAAAATGGTTTTAGCCCAACATCCAAGTACTCTGTGGTGGGAAAAAATGCATGTGAAATCCAGGGTTTAGAAATACAAACCCTATATCCTGACTCTTGATCAAGGACTATCACCAACAGCAACTCTAGCACTGCCAGATGGAACAAGAAAGGATTGAGTTTGGGCCCCTACTTCTCTAGAAACACCTTCCTACAGTCAAAGGAAAGGGACAAAGGAGAGATCAGGTGTCTTTTCACTCTGAAGGGAAATAAGGGTAATAGTAAACAGTGAATAAAATGTAAAGGTAAGACTTCGCAAAGTGACAGCGAAGTTAAGTCACCGGTCATCAGTAAACAAAATAGATTCATGATCAAAACTGGAGTGAACTATTTCTACTTATTTAGGATCACAGTCCATCATTTCCATAAGGTGGAATCAAGCCCTGGCAAATGCCTCATACACAACTGTTTTGACTCATGTAATAGCCCTCAAATAATACACAAGATGCTATAAATAGAGAAGATAACAATTTGCTGAACAATCTTGTCCCCACGTCACACAGATTTCAAGTGACAAAGCAGAGAAAGACATCAGAGACAGTCAAATGGACAGAAGTGTGTTTATGGGTGTTTAGGAACAAAACTGCCTTGTTTGCTTCAAACTCAAACTGCACAAGCCCACTGCTGGGACTTATTAAAATAGAAGGGGAAATCTCTAGGGAGTAAACACATTCACTGAGCCACGAGGAGAGATGGGCATTGGGAATCTCCAGACCAGAACAGGTCCAGCTTCAGCAAAAAAGTAAGCTTCAAAATCAGCTCCAGCTTGGCACAGAGCCAAGAGGTACCACTGCCTGCAGCAGATGAAGCTGGGGAGTGGCAGCCACATGGAAGAGTGACGGCCAGTGTAAGAGCTGGTTTGCAACCTATTCAGCCAGGGACATCCAGAGCTGCTGAACTGGTAGACAGAAAACAGAAGGGTTTTTGCTAAGGTAGAGGATCACTTCTACACCAAAGCATTAAAAAGGGAGGCCTTGCATATCCTCCTCAGAACATTTGGCTTGGTACCATGTTTGTTCACTTCCTTGCTGCTCCTCCTCTGGTCATGGTGCTGCTTGGTGAAGAAGCAGGTTCCCAGTCCTCAGTGGGGTGAAAGAGTGTCATCTTCTGAACTGAGTCACACCGGTGGTCCTTTTCAAATTAATTATGGTGGCAACACATATGGAGTACAGTGTACAGTGCTAATCAACATAAACAACTCTGTCAAAATAAAAGAGAGAACAATTGACTGAGTTCTCTATTTATCTTTTAAAGAAATAATGAAACTGCTTCTCTTTAAACTTGAATACTTTAATTGTGATTGATGCATTATACAATTCTTCTAAGCAGAAACATTTATTTTTTAAAAACTAACCAAAGAGATGGTTTCAAAGAACTTAAAAGCTACATTGTTTTCAGGGTGAGTAAACAAAAATAAAAATGTTGTAACTGTTATACCTAAAACTTTGTGGAAGGAAGTCAGCCATCTATTTAGTTAGTTGTAAAACAAAATATATCACAATTGTACCTTCCATGATGAATCTATCTATGATAGAAATGAAAAAGCATGTTACACCAGAAAAAATAAAATTATTTAAATCCATGCCAGCTGCCCGTACAATGGCTGCTATAGCACATAAATTGCCACATTCTGGTGGGCTGCCCCCACTATCCTTGCTGCCCTGCATGAATGTGTGTGCCTTAATGATACAATGGATAAGTGCCATAATACAGAAACAGGAAACTTCCCCCATAGTATTTAATTGCATAAGGATGTTTTAAATAGAAAACATCACTATCCTTTTTCTATCTGTGAAGCTATTCCAAACAAGGGGAAGTAAAATTTAATTAAGCCTAATTCAAATCTGTTCCCTATCTCCCAGTGGAAAAGCCTTATCTACAAGGGCCCAGCTGCCAGGCTTGCTGAGAGGGGCATACTCAGGGTGGTTTATGTCAAGCAGACATTGCATTAATGTATAAACTGTTCATATAGCCAAGACAGGAACCCAATTCTTTCAAGTGAAAACACAAGTGTCACTGGCATTCACTTGCATGCTCTCTCATCCCATGAGTTTTTCACTCACAGGACAAAAATCCCTCATTGATGATGAAGACAAATAGACTGAATTTCATCAGGCAAGGATAAGTTTGGCCTTGGTCTTCTGCATGACAGAAGGAGTATCTCTCTCATCCTACGTACTGGATTGTAAAATAAAGTAAAAAATTGATCTCTGCTCCTTTTATTTTTGCAGTACTAGCCTTCAGGAAAAGCTATCAACTGTCAATCCAGACTGACAAATGTGCTTCCCTTAACTCTGAGAAAAGATCTAAACCCCAGAGAGGGCAACAATTTAAAACACATCCCCATCTGAAGGGACCTTTGTTAAGTGACACAGCTACTGCTGGTTCAGCATGCTGCCTCCTGCTGCTGCCTACCCATGCCTCAATCTTCCCCCTCGCCTTGCAGAGAGACAAGGCTCTAACCTGGAGCTCTGCAATCAGCTGCCAAGACATAGCTAGTAAAATCACAAAACACTCCACATCATGGTGCACAACTCCTTTTTTGGACAGCGATTCCTGCTTTAAGGATCACACACACCACACCTCAGAGCATCAGCCCCAACAGACCTGTGTGGACCAGTTCAGCACTAAGGGCCTGGGGCACAGGACACCACTCTGACCAGTCAACCTGCAGGTCTGCAGGGGACAGCTGGGCTCCTACACTTCGTGATTCGTCCCCTTGGGCTTTAGCTTCTACACAGTGTTGCACTGATTCTTCAGTCAAGGCCTCTTCTGCAAACAGATCAGCATTCCAGTCTCAATACCAGCAAGTGACATTGGAAGAATCAAAAGAGGAAAAGTCTTAATAATCACTCTGTAGTCACATGTCTTCTCAAAACTCACTGCCTTTTGCATCACCTCAAGAACTTGAGCCTATAGAAGTGTAAATGTGTAACAGAACCACAGAGCCTCACCTACTTCTCATTATAAAACTTGCCTTTTTTTGCCTTTTTTCCATGATATGTAATGCTCTCACCCCTCTTCACATGTCTAGATTAGAGTATAAGTTCTCTATGACAGGGAATCGATTTTGTTTGTTTGTTTGTACTCTGAAGGGACTAGCACATTTTTGTTTCTTTATAAATGAATAACAGACAATGAACTTCACCTCACATATCCTAACTTCGATAAAATTCCAAATAACTTTACAAAGACACTCTGTAGAGTAAGCATTACAGCATCTGGATCAAAAGAGTAGTGAAATATGTGAAAATACCAGTTTGACTAATGAATTTAAGCTGAGTTTGTGGAGGTATTAATTCAAATTTATTCATTCAATTTGTGGTAACAAACCTTTATTATTATTATTGTCTGTAGATTATTCAAGCATCCTCTTTCTATCCTTGGACATTCCACAATAATCAAGCACATTAAAAACAGGCCAATTGGTTATTTCTAAGGCAGTATAAAAAATTGCTCTCACTGAAAAGCTAGGGTTATACTGAAATCATGAATATTTGCATTTATAGAAACAAAGCTTTGATCAATATTCAATACAAAAACTGTGAATACATTTTGTACCTTGTGGGAATTCCTAAAGGTCTGCAAGGAAAAAAAACAGCAGATAACCTCCTATGGGAGGCTTGTAGTTTAAAGAGAGAACTTCACTGGGCAAAAAAACCCATTAGACAGATTTTAAATTTAGTTCACATAGCATCATTCCAACATTTAAGGGTTTATTTAGGATCTAACTGGGACAAAATGCACTCTTACATTGACTGTGAATCTCCCAACTTCTTTTAGTTTATTTTTCTCTCCATCCACTAAGGACCTCTGAGAGGTTCTATCATGTGTTTGTTCACTTGCATTCAGAGGGGATCTCTGTTTTCTCTTCATCCTGCCTGATCTACTGTATTCAATTCAGCTGCAGTTGAGTGTCTACAGCTGAGCCAGCTGCAGACCTTGCTCAAGAGCTGCAGATGTTCTCTAGATCTTCCTGGGATATGCTGGCTGCATTGCCAGGAAATTCAGTAAAGTAGGACCCAAACTGGACAATAGAACTGACCCTGCCCCAGCATAGCAGCCTCTGTCAGTCCTGTACCAAGCTCTGCCATGGAGTGGCACTGACTCAACCTTGTCCAAAGAGGACAATATATTTGCACAATAATATAACCCAACACAGTAATATATCCCAGCCAAGTACAAACAACATAATGGAGCTGGTTGAAAATTTTGTTTGGTATTTTATGGCATTTTTTACCCATTTTATTTGTTCAGCCTGCCAGAAACGATAGGCAGCCTAAAGCTGTTAGAACGAGATGTTCAGGACACAATGTATAAGGCAGGAGAGCAAGAGCAATTTATTCCATATCTAAACTAGGACAAATAATTCAGTGTAACATAGAGGAATAAGGAGAGACACATTTATAAGCAACCTTATAAATCTCCTTTGCAAAGCACTTTCTGCATTTACTTTGCCTGCTACCAGCAGGTCCCCCTTCCTAAGGGGCAGCCAGGCTGTCCTGCTGCCCGAGTGCTCGGAGCATAGAGCGTCATCGCTAACAGAGAGCTGGGGACCGTCCCACTGTGCATTCCCACTTCACATACCAGGCAGTTTCCCTGCAGCACCAGAGGCACAGGGAACATTGGAGCAGAGAGCATGGTCCCTGCAGCCACAGCAGGAATGCCTGTGGGAGACAGGAGAAGGCTTGCCTGTATCCTCCCATGAAGGCTGAGGGATCTGGTGAAGGCAATCACAGTAGCACATCTGATTTCACTAAAAGGGTGGAGTAGGAGAAATTTGGGTTAAGTTTATCTTGCATCCCCTGCTCGGCGCTTCAGGGTAAGACCCTGAGCTTCCCTTCTCTGCTCTGTCTGAGCAGCACTTCTGACCTACTCTGAGGATTTGCCAACCTACAAAACACATCGCACCAGCCAAGAGAAACACAGTGGGACTTGGAAAGCAGAGAGATGGGGTCTAAAAACCAATTGCTCAGAGGACTAGTCTGTCACTCCTAATTCCTCAACCATTTAAAATTCTTGGTGTGACACTGGTGCATACCCAAGGCTCCTCAGGTTACAACTGCCTTCATCCGCTTTCATAGTGTTTCAATTAAATGCAGGTGTATTAAAGAAAATGGGAGTTTGACACTGACTTCAAAGGACCCCTAATCTCACAGGAGTTATTGAAATGGAAGGGATATTTTGAGTCATCTCTCCTTGTTTAATTGCCTAATAAGACAGATACTTCCATTCTCTGATTTGTGCCAACATTGAGATTGAACCTAAGATTCACAACTCATAGCTCCTAATTTTATGACATTAGGACTCAATTGAGTTACAGCAGCCCAGACCCTTTCCAAATCATAGCCCGCAGGACTCCTTTATGAAGTGGGTTAAAAAAGACCTTTGGTACTTTCCTAATAGATAGCCTTCATTATTTACAGATTTCAGAACGACAAAAAAGATTCACTACAGAGCTGAAGCAAGCTGACAGGCTACATTTGAGGTGCATTAATAGATAAGGAGACATTGCAGTAAAATAGACTTTAAATATTTCTGCAGCTCTACTCTTCAACGTGTTTTTCAGCACATGGAGAATTTGCCGCACTCCTCTGCTGAAATTTTGATCAAAAGGAGGGTATCTTCTGGGGCAATTCCTTTTCCCATGTGCTCCAGACTTGGTCTAGTGTTGAGGTGTTTTAAAATAACTGAGAAGGGGAAAACAGGAATTTTGTGAGAATTTATTTTCTTCTGATAGCTAACAAGGCAAGAACAAAGGAGGCCTTGCAGGACTATTTTCTACTGAAACCCAGTGTGTGTCACATCCAGTCACAACCCACTGCTCTTTTGATATGACACAATATGTTATCCAATGGACTGAGAGCAAATACTGGACCACAGGTCAGAGGACATTTTTCCTACTTTTTTTTTTTCCATCAGGAGTAAAATAAGCAAGGAGGCCACTGGCTGATTCCATGCTGCCAAGGGTTACACATTTCTCTGGTCATTAGCTATAATTAACTGTGTAGTTATGCAGTTTGCTGTTTTATGCTTCCTGGCAGGCTAACGTCATTTTATCTGGAGCAGAGGGTGCAAAGAGGGGAATTTAACTCTGGGTCCTTTTGTCAAACAGTTGTCATTTCTTCCACATGCACGGTCTTCAGGATACAGTAATTCCAGTTAAATGAAAGACAGTGGGTTTTCTCTCCATATGAACCAGAGAATAAATGTAACCACTGCCATCTCTTCTGGTGCTTATGCACCAAAATTAGAGTCGGCAATCAAAAACTGAAGAGGGATCCTTACTCCATTAGCACCTGGAAACCTCAGCCAAAGTGCACGTGCCTCTGAGCAAGGTCCTCACCAAACAAATAAATTAACCTCAGTCTTCAAGTATGCACAGCTTAGACAGCCTGGACGGGGACCAGAAAGGGGATGGCAAATACTCTCTATTTTGTTATACCTCCGTCCAGCTCTCTGATTGGTCCTGTTGTATTGATTTCTTGCTCATTAAACATGAAGGATATAATTTTCAAACATGTTCCTTTAGCTAAGGTTCCTGAGTCCCATTTATAAAGGGGATTTTTGTGGCAGACAGATGTTTGCCCAGGTCACTGAGACACTTTGAACATTTTTACCCAGACACTTAATTAACCCAACAAGAGGTGCCACACTGACACTGCAGCCTTCCTCCACTTCACCCTGGCAGTGGCCCTCAGGTTTTGATCAGAGAAGACCAGGTTCAGGTGCACAGCACCACAAGTACCACCAGAAAAGTCCAGCTCAGACTCTACTAACCACAGAGGAGAGCGCTCAAACCCTGCCTGGGGCCACAAGGGTTGGTGGTAACCTGGGCTGTAGAGGTTTGAAGCAAAACCATAAGTGATGTTTAGACAGCTCAGGTACTTGCTGACCTTCCCTTGGCTTACTGGAGCAGGGCTCTTCTCACCTGGGGAGAACACTTCTCAGACAATATCTCCTCTGAAACAGTTTTTGACACTATTTTTCTTAAATACCTGATTACTCCTGTTTGCCCACCAGCTCAGTAAAGAGCTATATTAGGCCCCATTGCCTAATGCATTTTTTTAGTGCAATATGCTTATGACTTTTACACCCTTCTACTCTTTTAATGCCCAAAAGATATCAGGGCAGAGCACCAACACAAGACAAAAAGATCCTAGCAGGGCAAGCAGAAGCTGACAAGACACAAGCTGAATATCCCTGGAGTATTTTTCCCTGTTTCTGTAGGAGAAACCAAGCAAACTCTTCCTCACCCACCCGCTCTGTGCCACTACACAGGCAGCCTGGATCACCAGAACAGGTCACATTTACGCCTTTACAGTCATGCTCTAAAAACGTGGGCACCACTGTGTCCAAAAAGTGGGAAAGAAATCTGTTAGGTCCTTGTGCATGAAGTCAGCTATAGGATGAAATGGTTAAGTGAAATCCATCTTGTTAGCATTTGTGATAACCAGGACAGGGTCTATTCCTGGCAGCTCTGCTCTGAAGATGCAGAGTGGTCGTGACTGTCACAGGCAGATGAAGTGGGAACAGGGAGATGAAAGTACATGTAAGCTCCATTTCCCATTGCTCCCCATGCCTCAGTCATCCTCAGAGAGCTGCCCTCCACTGTGCTTTGCAGGAATCAAAAGAGCCATCTCATTCTTAACCTACGTGCCACAGCTTGGCTCTTGCATACATCATGGTGTTATCTGTCTCCTTGTAAAGGACAGAGGTAACATCCTCCTCCAGCTCATCAGCACCAGTGTGTCCCCAGATAAATTAACTACAGCAGCCACTTTTGGTTTTCTCAAACAAATTAAGATTTTGTTTGTAAACTAGGCTACAGGAAAAACATGTACAACATAAGGACAGAGAGATTATGGGCTTCATTCTCAGGCTGCTTATTGCTGCTCTGCTCCAATGTCATTTCAAAGGATTTTCTCTCAATTACCAACAACATGACAGTGATCAGAATCTCAATGTGTCCCAGTTCCCCTCCTGGAGAAGGTCAATGAGTTTCTGTCCTAACCTCTGCTACATAAGAAAGAAGATGATGCTTCACTCCTGTGATGATAAATCGTTCCTATAGAGTCATTCAGGGTTTGATCCTTAGAGTCAGAGCTGGCATTAATTTCATCAGATACAGAGCATGACCCTCACCCTTAGCTGAGCAAACATGAGACCTCTATTTAGTAGAGATGACGCAGTGGTTAAATATGTGAAATTCACTTCTAAATAAGGCTGCCTAAAGCTTAAAAATTGCCATGCCTTCCTGTTAGTTCAATAGCATATGGAAATGCTCCTTTGTTAAATGGAGTGGGTTTTGTCACTCCATTTATCTGGTTTTAGGAACCAGATAAGCAAGATATTTATGGTGACTATTATCCTGGAGAGCTTAGGTCACTGCCCACTCCACTGTCCTGTTGTTGTGAGGTGTTTCTCACCTTTCTATGTGTATGCTTTTACCTGCTGCCTTTCCTGGAACAGTGAGGCTGTGCAATGTCAGTCCTTGGAGATGTTTGATACTCAACTGCACTGAGCAACCTAACCTAACTGGCACCACTTCAAGAAGGGGATGGGACTGGATGATCTCCAGAGGCCCCTTTTAACCTAAATTATTCTGTGATTTGTTCACAAGCATATGGAACAAGAGTTACCAGTTCTTTGATTTGTCAACACTTAGCTAACTGGTCATTTATTGACCCCAAAGTCAGGTAGTTTCCTTTCCCTGACTCCATGTCGTGGGTGTAAGAACAAAAAGGTAAATCAAAGAGCTTTTTCAGGGAAGACACACTGCATGGTACATGAAGCAAACATACATATCAGTATTACTGAAAATAGAAACAATAAGGCTCATAGAAGAAAGAAAACTATAAGACTATGGAAATGGAGTCCACCTGCCAAACCCAATAATTTTGTTGGACACATTACCTGCAGCAGTATACACTGTTCCCAGTTTTGCCAAAAGGCAAAACTTCACCTGAGCCAGAACACTGGGTCAGCAGTGTAGAAAGTACCATGGATTGATCAGTAAAGGGCAATCTTCCTCCAGGTGAATGCTGAGCTACAAATGATGGAATGCTACAAGTCCTGCATTATTGTTTCCACCTTTGCTGAGCTGTCCTGTGTGTCCTTGTACTCAGATTGTCAGCTCAGCTAATTTCAAATATCTAAATTTAGTCACCTGCTTGTCCAGGCTCTACCTGTACCAAATGGAGAGTGAAACACCTTCAGATTCATCCCTCATTTTGGCTGAAGTTTCCCATTGATGGTGCCTACTTCTCACCCTTCACCGTCCTTCTTTCTACACTGTGTATGCGGGAAGGTATGTGCTCACCTTGCCCACTGTGTTTGCAGCCCCTTGTACTGGTCATTTTTTGTCCAGTTTCTGTCTGGCACACAAAGGAGCATTTGTCCTTGGCTGGGGCACCAGGGTACTGCCACTGGATAGAGCAGGCAGACAGCACTGTCATGACCACGAGCAGTGACCAGAACCACAGCTCTGTCAACTCTGTCAACCAACAACACAAATCCCCAGGAGAGGCACCAGGAGACCCAGTGTGGCAAGGAGGCACACATCCAGCATCCCACAGCTTCTGGGCCTGCACACTTAAGCTGTAGAAGTGAGAGCCAGCTAAAGCTTTGCTGGCAAAAGGACTGGTCTAATTCTATTTTATGTTAAATTACTTTGCTCTTTAAAAAAAAAAATAAAAAAAAATACTGGAGTAGAAGACATTTTGGTGTTCAGCCTGAAATGGTGCTTTATCATAAATTCCCTGCACAGTACCAGAAATGTGTGGTCTGCACTTTGAATAAATATTTAACACCTAAAATGGGGACTCCAACTTTGATCAGGGACCACACTTGGGAATAAATTGTCATTGCTTTTAAATTGCTGCAGTTTAGCTATAGCAGGTTATATACAGCAGTTATATAAAGCCATATACAAGGAACAGTTTCTATGCCACCACACCAGGAGCAGAGTATAAGTTATACAACACTTAAACTGAAACATTCTGTCCAAGGGAAACCATATTGCTCACTCTGGGATTTCATACTGGACATTTATATCCTGTGCAAGAAAATGGATTTTCATAGGAATACATATTTATTGTTTTTATTCAAACAGAACATAAAAATGTGCAAAGTCTTTTTTAAGCCAAATTAGAATTCAATTACCTTAACTGTTCTGTTTCTCTGAAAAAAACCCAAACATATCCATGATATTATGGAGTTTCAAATGTTCTAATTAATCCACTGCTTTTAATTGAGGTTATGCCAAAGTAGCCATAGTGTCTGTTTTAAAGAGCACTGGCAACTGATAATGAATACTGACGTCATGGTTGCTGACTCTGGGTCCTTTCACGACAGTAACCCCCCCAAAAAGCTACTTTGAAACTCTCTTACACATGTGAAAATAATCAGTGGGAGGGAGAAAACAAAAAAACTGTGATGTCGAATCAAAGCAACTGTGTTCTGCATTACAGAACTCCCATGTGTGTTGGCAGTCCTACCTACTACCTTCCCCAGCACCATTTCTCCTGGAAAACTTCAAGGAGGAGAGAAAGAAATGAGTAAACCTACTTCCCTCCCTCTCCTAACAGAAGACAGGTACAAGCTGAACATGCCATTTCAAAGGGAAACAAACATTCCCCAATGACTCCACCTGCAAGTGCTCCCCCAAAACCCTTTCACCCCCTTTCAACTCACAGCACTGCAGAGACCACACTGGAGGATCTTGTGATTCTGTCCATCATTCCTATGCCTTTAACACAGCTAATAACTGGAATTATCAAGGGTGATATCCTATCACTTTAATCATATCCCAGACCTTTATCAGATAGGAGAAACACATTCTTCCTGGTTAAGGAGGCAGGCCTAGATCCAGAAAGGTTTTTAGCTCCTATCTCTTACCAGAAGCAACAACATGTAGGTACCTGCAGGCTCCTATGGTCCAGTAAGTCTCACGTTGTCTAAGTCACCCACACCATAGCACATTTGCCCTTAAACTTCAGCCCAGGTGAGGTGGAGAGCAGCACAAGGAAGCTCCCTCCACATGCACAAAAAGGCAGCTTGCATATTACAGCTTTACCAAGCACAGCTGCTGTACAATGTGTTTTACCTGTTGTGAGGTGAAGAATTTAAGTCTGGCCCTTCCCTGAGGTCCAGCAGCCATTTCACCTTCATGGGATCTCATTACCCAGTGCAAGAAGCCAGCCTGGCAAGCCCGATGCCGCTCCCTGGCAAGCACCCTCTGCAGGCTTTCAGTCACACCAACAAACCTGCCATAGGATTTATTCCAGTGTGGCCTGCCTGCCCCACTGTCCACTGCAAACAGGCTTTCACAAACAGGACTGCCTTAACCAGGCTCAGTGTATCCCTGGCTCATTCGGAGCCATAGGCCTCTGATCCATTAAGCTTTACGCTTCAGGGAAAGGACTTGCAGTCCCCAGGGCACAGTGCCAGTTGACACCTAGCAGCTCTGGAGTGACAGAAATCCCTCCAGACATTTCCAGCAAGGGAGATGGAGGCATGATTTAGTCACACCTGCATTCACTCCAGGGACAGAGCCCCATAGCACCCAAGGCCACCTCACCAGGACTGGCTGGGGGACCGTGCTCGCCTCCAGTCTCTCCCCCAGCAGAGGCTTCCTATGAGTCCCATTGGCCAAGCAAGATGGAACCATTTGGGAATGCCTCTGGTAACATACTCCAGCTCAGGAACTACAAGTGCAAGAGGAGCCCCAGGTCTCAGAGAGCTTTGGAAAGGCACTGAGAGCTGTCACCCACATGCTGAGGCTGAGAAGCTGAAAAGGAGGAAAACCCACAGGTTACTCACACCAAGAACTTGTCAAAGCTGGAGGTCAATAGCTCTAAGTCTGTGCTCATGGTAAAATGGGAAGCCACTGGGAAAGGAATGCTAATATTGGCATCATGAAGATTTACCAAAAGAGAGCATTGCCAGGAAAAAACATGAATTTAGTTTCACAAACAAATTCCTTGCCCAGACTAACAGAACCAAAATCTTTTCTTTATGGCTTTTTCCAGTTGGGCAGAAGTGGAAAATCTTTCTGTAAATATTCTCTGTCCTCTTGCAGCTGCTCAATTTTCAGGGTGATGAAATTTCAAGTGAGAGGGAGAAGAGGTTAAGTATTACCAGCAAGTAAGAAACAATGTCTCAGCCACCTGTCTGGCATGGGACTGATGCTAATGGTCGGTGATGTCCTGTGCAGGACAGTTCTGTTCTTCCAGACTCCCTCTCCAACAGTAACTCCTGGAGGCACAACTGGGATTTGTCAAGAGGGCTACAGCAGAAGCAGCCCTGAAACGGAGATAAGCTCAGCTCCTAGGCAGGTAACCAAGCTTGCAGGAGCCAGCAAGCACATTCTTTGGTGCCTGTTAAGCACCAGGGTGTGACCTCATTAGATCAGTAAGAGATGCAGAAGACCACCCTGGGAGCCTGGAATCACCTGCTGCGGGTAAGCTGACTGGAAACTGAGACACTCATCCCGTGTCAGAGACACTTGCAAGCACTCCAGTCTGCCCCAAGTGCACAGCCCCTGTTTGCCCACAGCACAGGAGCAAGGCACGACAGCACACAATGGAATGAAGGAATCCCACTGAAGGCTGGTGTGGTTCACAGCACAAGTGGGTCCCAGAGAGCAGAGGAGGCACGGGCAGTGGCCAGGATGCTGCGGACAGGCGCTGGCAGCCAGGCAGAGGCAGCTGCTGCACAGGCAGAGCTCCAGCAACTGCAGACATTGACAGAGCTCTGCAGAGCACAAAGCTCGTCCGAAGGCAGGTGGAGAGAAATGAGAACAGGAATCAATTACAGAAAAACAGACAGAGCTCATACCTGCCACAAATAAAAGAAAATTGAAAAACAGTCACAGCCTTCAATAGTAATAAAAAGAAAATGGTTGGGTCTCTGGATGAGAGGCTGAGAGCAGACCTTGCAGAAGCACACAAGGATAAGGCAGGGCTGCTTGACTTTGCTCTTTGCAGGAGAATGGACATGCTGTGGGTAAAGCTCACCTGCAATTTTCAATTAAATCCTTTAACCTTGTCATCAGGAACGCCTCCCCTCTAGAGAAATCAAATAAAAGCTCCAACATAATAAACTGAAAATACAGGGAATTCTTTGCCAGAGGCATCCAAAGCACTGGAGGAAATTTGGAAAGATAATTCTTCACATAGCAAATTGGGAGGCAGATATATCAAAGATCAGACAGCACAAAATTAGTGGTGGGATCCATCTGATGAGATGCAGATGTCTACACCTGAGCTAATCATCCCACATGCGCTGTGTGTTCACTGGTGAGTTTTCGTGGCAACAGGTTCCCTGTGTCATTCCCTCTTTCCCTCCCCTGTGAGCAGTGCAAAGCATATGCATAGAGATGAGATACATGAGTTATGGGAAAAAACAAATGTTTTATTTTATAAGGTGAGAAACATGATCATATCAGAGAAGCTGCACTGTAAGATACCATGAGTGGAAGAGTTTAGGTTTCCTGATTCACCTGTACTTATTTGTGGGACTTTAATAAGCCCTTCTGCAAACAGTTTCTAGACAAGGCTGCACATGGCACATGCACACACACGTGTCCGTGCTGGTTAGAGGGTGATTGACACTGAATAATTAAAGTGCTGCAACCTCTCTCCAGATATTTCACTGGCTGACAGATAGAGAGGTGTGTGTACGCGACAGAACACAGTGATTACACACATCTAGGTCTTCACTCTTTCTGGTCTCAGCTCCTTGGCAGTTTCCTCAAGTTGTCTATGTCTGTAGCCAAGTTTTAATCACTGTTAAATCACACCATATGACTTGTGCTTTGGAGCACTTTGTCAACATCAGAAATAAATATTATTCCCACAAGGAATCCAGCTGGCCTCTAATTAGCTTTCAGAATATATCAATTAAGGTGATAATGTGCTGTCCAGTGATGAAAGCCTCTGTCTCACCAGCTTCTAGAAGATCAATACAACTGTATGGTATGAAATATCCACCAATTTATTTTCCTGGCAAATTAATCAATAGGGCAATTTTAATGGGACCAGTCATCAAATAAATATTATCAGTCCTGAAGAAGTCCCAAAACCAAACAACACCAGTTGTATACATTCAAGCAATATTTTTCTTTCTGGTACTTATTATTGCAGAAAAATTACACTTGTCTTAGCAGCAGCAAAACCACTAATGTAGATAATCACTGTCCTGAGCTTCAATCTATGCATTACATGGCAAAGCTGTCTATTTTTCTGAGAAGCTCCCTTCCAGTGCTACCTTGGTGACAGTGAGATCTGTATGTATTACCAAGAAAAAAAGGAAATATGACAAAAGTTTGCATCTGCTGACAACCCCTCAGCTACACCATACTTCTGATAAGAGAGCGGCTATTAAAGTTCACTTCTTTAGAATTCCATCTATTTCATAGCCATCTGAGCAGGATTTGAAACTCCTTGGAGCCAGGTTTGCAGCATTTGTACTTCATTTTGAGGCTCACCTGGGTCTGTTCCATATGTCTGTTCCTGTCATAGCAGGCATGAGCTGCAGCACAGAAGAGCCTTGCTCTCAGAGTGACACCATCCAGGACACACAATTAGGGATCAGCCAAGAGGTTGTTGCCCCATAAAAATATCTCACAGAAATGTTTCTACCACTAAAGGAAAATCCAGGAAAAATCTCTCATCAGCCCTAAAAATGGATCACAAGTCAGCTCAGCTAAACTGACAGAGGTACAAAACACTACAGCAGCGAATTGGCTGTGTCAGGGCCTGTAATCACCTGCTACAAAGCACTTGTCAAACCAAAAGAAAAGCTGAGACAACAGCAGATTTCTCTTATTTCTGGTAAGAACACATTTGCATTACTGCTTGCAATGAAGGATCATTAGTGTGAAGTGTTTGAATACATGCTGAGAAACAGCAGCAAGCGCAGAGGCAGGGCAGCAACACCACAGATCACAGGAACCAGAGGGCTTAGGAGTGTACAAAACCCAGTATCCACTACATGGCATCCCTTTCCCCATCTGCCCTTGCTCCCTGGTCATCTGTTCTCCTGGCAATCTGTTTTGATTTCAGTCTCTTCATCTCCTGCACTGAAGACTCCAGGTTTTTCCTCATGTTTCACATTAATATATTGAGAAGAAAAACCCATGTCTGGTCTAAACTGACACAGCTCCATTTGGGGTGATGATGGTAGACACCAGCTGTGCTTCCGGATGGAGAAGAAACAACAGAGAAGTCTCTTGGCCCAGGCAAACAGGGTTTATTCCCTGTCAGTCTTTTAAAATGCCCTTCTTTGCAGGCTATTCCTCAGAGGTTGGAAATAGCCCTCTCGGGCCATGGCCACCGGTGCTACCTGCCCTGCCACTTTCATCTAGGTGGAGGATGAGCCCAGAAACAGTCTGACTGGATCCATGTCTTCTGTTTGGCAGAGCCTCTCTCGTGTTTAATAGATAAAAATTAAGACCAGCAGCAGAGTGGGGATTAGGATGGGTTTTTCGCATCTGAGCTCAGGGTTTTCAGAAGCAAAATCAATCCCTTGTCTCATTCCAAGAGTTTCTGCATCCTTCTCTTGCCAGGCACCAGCTTCAATGATAAATCTGCTGTTTGCTCCAGAAGAGAAAGCAAAATGAACTTGGAGTGAGCTCAGGGGCTACGTTCAACTCTAATGCAGGCTGCTACTGCCTACAGTAGCTCCAGAGCAAGGTCCTGCTATGAATATTTTCAGACCATGAGCTAATCTGCTTCATAAACAAAGAAACTTTCTGTTTTCTCTCCTGATTATAACGCATCTTTGAATAGCTTGTCATTTTTAACATTACAATGAGTTACAACCCCTTTGTGACTCCATGTAATTACTTTTGCAGTTGAATTGCACATGTATCAAGTGCAAATTCCTGAAAGAGTAACAAATATGGAAACTGTTCCTAAACAAAGGGTACATGTGGTAAACTTAACCAGTCGAGTTCACAGTTGCATTTCCACAGGTACAGTTATGGTCAATGTGTGCCAGAAAACAGCCAAGTACTTTTCCCTCATTTAAAAAACATTTTTTCCACCGAATTCAGAAAATTACTTTGACAGGCCACCAATAAGTGATGAGAAAGGAATCAATGGTGTCCCTACTGATTTACAGGTTATTTTGGTCACTGGCTGTATATTGCTGAATTCTTGCAAGGCATTGAGAAACTTCAAAGCATTTCAGCACACAGCTTGACCTGAGCACGCTCACTTCCTAATTCATTTTGCACAGCAAATCGTTTCCTTCCCAATAGCCCTCGTACAGCCTATCACAACCTGGCTGTAGCTGCTGCTCAGATCAATATATTAAACTGAGAAGTGTTATTCAAGCAGAATTTCATTTATAAAATAAAATTCTTGTAATGAAAGCTGAAATCCTGCTCTCTCCTCCATCTGGGCCTCCCCACCATTGCTGATACAATTGAATCTCTGCCAAGAAAACAAAATCAGTTCCCCAAAGCTGCCCCTGAGACAGCCTCGCTGACTGTTTTTTCACAGTGTTTTGGCTAAATATAGGTCCTTGAAGGCAGCTCCAACCAGTAAGCGCTGCTCCTTGTGAACACAGGTGACAGGTCACAAGCTGGGGGATCATTTCTATGGAGTCGGGTCAAAAGTGAGGCTTTTTCAGCAACGTCAGCCCTGAGGCCACCTCTGCTTTTAACAAATCAGCAGGAATTTTATCACCGACCTTGAGGCACAGAAAGTACTGAACATTTCAGAGGTGACCCAGTCCCTTTCAGATGCTTCAAGCAGTAGTTAAAGCACTACTTAAATACACAGAGAGTTCCTCCTTCATCCTGCAGTTTCAAACGAGGGTAGTAGGCTGATGCCAGCACTTCTCCAGGCACTGATGTGCCCAAGAGGGAATTACCAGCAGACTCTCCCAAGGTAGCAAACCTGATGTCTTCTTTTGGAACAAGAGCCAGAGGAACCTGCAGGATGTGCACCTGAAAGACCACTGCACCAAGACCCATGTTTTCCTCCCAGCTCTGTCACTAGCTCAGCATTCACTCAGGGTCAACAGCCCTGCTCATACGATCCTTAAAACCCTCAGCAGAGACTGTGCATTTTCATTAGCCACAGCTGAATCCCAGATTGGCAAATAGCAGCTGAAACACCTATTTTTAATTGAAATGAGTCATGATGGACAGATTTTCATTAGTGTTCATACTAAAGTTACTCTTCATAAGGCAATTGTCCATTAATCTGATCATGATCATGGTTTTCTTAATGATGTGGCAACTCAATGAAACATATTTCATAAAGTGAAAAATTTCTCTTCTTTCTCCAAGTGAGTTGCTGCTCATTTCCATTCACTGTGATCTTTCTTACACTGTGCATAACATCAGCCTCTTTAGAATGCAGACCTTTTTCCTGGGGCTTGTCCCGGAGCCTCAGCATCCATGTAGGGGCACCACTTGTCCGAGAGCACCTGTTGCACCAGGGATGCACTGTGGAGCTGCAAAATGAAACCAGGATGTTCTCTTAACAGTTCTCTCAGTGGACCAGAGATCACCCAAGGACAGTGGTCCTGCTGGAGGGGACACTGTTTGTTAGCGAGCACATCTGCTCCTCTGCTCATTAGCTGCTGCTTCACTGAATCTTACACACTTTTCAGATGACAAATGATTGGCAAGAGTGAGGGCTGGCAGTGAAGAGGTGACATGGTTCTCACTTCAAGCACACATGAACTGTGATGAACCTGCAAAGTTTTATGTAGTTATAAATTAAACACACAAATAACCAAAGCCAGTCTCCACAGCCGGCCAATTAACACTTTGCAGAGGGACCATGGGCTGCCTGGAGCTGACCCTGTCACTGAAGTATGCAAGGACTGAGGTGGGGGAAGATTTGCCTCTGGTGAAAGGAGAATACATGACCTCGACCTGGGAGGCAGCAACCCCACATTTCAGAAAAGGTCATCCTTCCACAGGCATGCATATACAGGAGCACTGCAGAGGTCTGCAGCACCATTCTCTACCCTGCACAGCTCCAGTCATCCTCAGAGGGACCCCTCAGCCTGGCTTCAATGGCTGCACTTGGACAGGACACAGCAGTAGCTCAGGGAACAAATCCAGACAGCCAAGAGGAGTCAGGGCAATGCAAACAGATGCTGGGCAGGGTGGACAGGCAGCCACCAGCCCCTCACCAGGGAGGACCACAGGCAATTTTTTGGGCTGTCGCAGAGCAGGTATTTCTTGTCAAATGGGCTGTAATGCTCAATAACACACAGCAGATTAGAAAATGGGGAGGTAGGGGGCTGAGAAGAGGGAGGGCATATTTTAGATGAATTAACATAGGGGATCAAACACTGAGCTTTGCATTTCCCTAATAAAACACTCAGCATGTGATTTTGTGGTGTTGGTTGTTCCTGCAGAAGCTGTGGCTGCTGCAGCCACTTACATTAACTGAACACAGAATGAATGCTAACATCTCTGCAGAGCTAAATAGACAAGCTCATATTTTCACTTAGTGGAGAAAAACTGCCCCTCTTAATGCTTTATGACTTGACTGACAGAAAGGAAATTTCAGTGTCTGTGCAGGCAGACAGGAATAGATGGGGAAAATGATGAATATTTACAATACAGAGGAGACTATTTAGGTGAGATATTGAATATTATCCAACAGAAATGTGAGTGAAATTGTTGTTAAATGTATAAAATCTTATATTACCACAGAGGGAGTTGTATTTTGAACATTCAAAATAATTCTGAATAGCTAATGCAATGAAAGAGCTTATAATAAGTACAGTCTTGCAAAATGGCATAGTTGGCCAACGACACTTGCCAAAAAACCAGAGAGGATTTGACTGAATTTCGGAAAAGACTAAATGACTGCATTGGCACTGGTCACCATGGCAGCCCTGTGGGACATTTGCACAGGCCTGTCCCCCATGGCTGCACCCACAGCTACAGCCATTTCAGAACAGGCAATCACTGACAGCCCGGAGAAGAATGTCCCATGGCCAAACCTACTCAAGCCATCTCTGAGGGGCCCAGTCAGGTTTCCAAGGGCACAAGACAGTGGCCACCTCCCACCCCAACATCTCCCTGCTTCCAGCTTCGCTCTCCTTGGTGCTCCCTTACTCTTCGTCCCGCCAAGGGTCTCCCAGAGCTCGAGTTTTTTCCCGTGCTATTTGTCTGTGTGCAAATCCCATACTGCTGCCAACACCTCTGGTAGGAGTCTGGGCATCTTCCTGGTGCCCTCCCTTGGCAGAGCAATGCCACTACCAAGGTCCCACCACGGTGAGATTTTCGCAGCTGCTCAGTCCCAGGCAGAGAGGGTTGGCAGCAGGCTGAAGGTGGCCAAGATCTGCACTCCTGTCCTCTGCTTCCACATCAAACAGAGAATAGAAACTACAACCTCAGATGCTTGGCAGGAAAAAAAGAGAGCTGAATGCAGAATTTTACCCTCCCTTGATTCTATTTAGCAAATTTATGGAGGGGAGCTGTTCTTTTAGCCAAGGGAATTCTGCATCACTAACAGATTGGTATTGTTTATGCTGAAATTGGGTGCTGAAGAAGCAAATCAGTTTGCAAAAAAATGTATCAGCATCTACAAGAAACAACAGAAAGAGTAAATGGGCTTAATTAGTCATTAGACAAGGAACTAGATTAGTGTGTTCTTACATATATTTAAGAAATACAAGCTCTTGATCTTACCCGGTGCACTTTATTCCTTGTGCTAGGTAACTCATTTTTATAAAGACGACTCTTTGAACAGCTGCGTGGGTCAAGGACCATCTCTCCCAGCGGCCACAGCCACTGAGCAGATGCTGGACACGAGCTTAGCCTGAGGGAAGGCACATCAAGTTTCCCCTGCACACTGGTCCCTTGCAATCCACTTCACTGCCTCTCTGCTAGGTATTAGAATAGGAAAACAAATTTATTGAGTTTAAAAAAAAAGCTGTCAGTGAGAGGCTTGAAAAAAAGCTCCTGGGCCAGCCCCTGACAGCTGACATCCTCATGTCACCTCTTCACTGCCTTATGCTGCAGCACACAGGTTTGCCAAGGGACATCAGCCAGAGCACTGTGCTTCTGCCTGGGACTATTTCTCTCTCCCCTGTGAGAGGCGAGGAAAGGTTTTGGCAAGAGAATGCCAAAGTCAAGCTTGGTAGCTCCCTACAATGTTCTTTTGAATGCCCTTATTTTCCTGATGGAGGATGGAGAGATTTACAAAGGAAAACTCCAAAAACAGTCAGACAAAGAGAAATACTATTCTTTATCTCTCAGGGGACAAAAAGGGCTCATGTGCACTGCCCTGTGCATTCCAGACAGTGTTAGAATGAAACAGGATGTTTGCTGCTCACTGTAACCTCACTTATTCCCTATTCTGATTCTTAACTGTGTCCCAGGTGTTCACCAAACAACCATCCCCACAGGTCAGGATTACCAAGGACAAACTTAGCAGCATCCATGCAGAAATTGTGCCATTTACCATGACCTGGAATTTGTGAGCAGGACATCTGGTTTCCCTTCAGGAAACAGGGTCCATCTGCAAGCTGACTTGCCCTCATTTGAGTGTGTGATATTGAGTGGGATGACACCAAGTCATTCACTTAATTCTAAGCATTTCTCTGTTTTCTCTGCACATTTGGCCATTACAGTCAAAACCAATCAGGTTAGGTTTGCACAGACACTCCAGGTGTTTGTTTAAAGAAAAAACTCCTAAATTATTGGGAAACAGGTGCAGGGCATCACTCACGTGGGGAATCAAATCTCCCAGCTGGATAATCATCTGCTTTCTGGCAGCAACAAGTCTCCATTACAAGGGTCCTCATGGCAGCCTCTTCCAACCCACGAGCTTTTATCGGCAAGCCAGGGCACCAGTTTGAAAGCACACTGGCAAGTTTCTGAGTGCAACTGAGAGTGTACTGGAGTAGACTCTCCTCATTGCTAGGGGAAATGATTCATTTTAGTATCTGCTTTAAGAAGTGAAAAAAGGCCTCTCAAAACCAAATTCCACAAAGGACTGGTAGCCTCTTCAAATAGGTAAGAACTGTACTCAGGGTAATGGCATAAAAAGCCTGTAACCTGCTGAAGTGTGATTTGTTAAGACATTTATGGTAACTAGCAAGCTCAGATTAGTTCCTAAGCCATATTCAATAGCCTTCACTGAGCTCATGGGATAAAAACAACCTGCATTTCAGTACAATCAAATGCATTTGGTGGGAAGGATGACATGAGTATGGCCATTAACTATCCAGACCAGAGGAACTATTTCACCTCCTAAGGAAGTGCAGCACAATGTATGTATGATGGGCTTGCAAAAAATTGAGCTATATTCCATTTCACCTTAAGTGTGATCAGCTCAAGCACATCAACATGCTTAACAGCAAGCTCAATTTACAGCCTGTAATTACACATTGCCTTTTTTTGTAGAAACTTAGGTTTAGCATCAGAGGGACAAGCTGTGTATGACAGAGAGGACTCCTGCAGCCCCAGAGACAGCATATTATCTTCCTCCAAGACCCCATATGTGATTAGGAGAACAATGCTCATTAGTTTCCTCTTAATGCAGCTGAAATCTCAGCACAGCTACTTCTCAGCTCGGAAGGATTTTAAAAACTGCTCAACAAAGCTAATTTAGTTTAATTAAACTTATCTATATTTTATAGACAAAGCACATCTCAGACAACGTGCAAAACTTACAGATAGCATTGACCCAAGAGATTCCACTCCTGGGTAAAGCTGCTAGCTGATAGCCCAGTGTAATTTAAGCAATCATTTTTACATGACTGAATCTTATGAATAGTTTTCTTTGTGAAAAATGGCTTCTGGCCAGACAGGGACAAAAACAGGCAATGAACAAGGCATTCTTGGAACAGATGAACTTCTCTCTACTGATTTAATCATAGCAATACCTCCTAATAGACCTGAAAAGAATGTTCTTCTGTATTAGGCTTTCTAATTCCTTGATGGTTTTGACTGACTTATTTGCCTTTGAAGTTGGGGGAGCATTTCATTACAGAAGTGTTCACTACTTTATTATAAAACGTCCACATGGTATAGACTAATGCCTTGATAGCAATTTTTATGACTTACAAAGATGATGGCAATGCATTTTTCTGGCATCTAGTTCCACCTTTAAAGATAAAATTTGCAGATCCTTCTGAGAATAAACCATTCATTTGGAAGGATAAGACTAAATTCAGAGGAGCTGCAAACAACAGAGAAGAGAGCAATATAAAAAACAAATCTAATGAAATGTGGTCCAAAAGTGAAGGTAATAGTCTTTTCTCACTAGAACTGCTTATTGCAAATTTTATGTCTCTTGGGGTTACCTTAACTGTGTTCTGGATTTTGTAGCTTGAAACACACTGGGTGCAAGGTTTGGCTCCACTCTGCACAAGGTCCCTATCAAATTAACAAGAGAAGTGGCTGCTGCACAAGTGTTACTGTCCTTCAGCCGCATGTCCCCAGCCTTCTGCCCAGTTCCAAAACGGGCAGCATAAGGAGTCATCTGTTCCAGGACAGAACCAGCCAGCTTATTTTAAACCTCAGGTTATTTGCCACAGGAAGGTTATGGCTGGGGCAGTGACCTCCAGCATAAAAGCAGTAACAGCCTGAGCCACTGTGGTCATTTCTGCAGCAGCTGCAGCCTATCACAGTTCAGCATCCCTGCTCCAAGGCATACTCAATCTCTCACAGGATCTAAGCATCAGTCAGGTCAAACTAGAGAGCAGCACAATAAAGAAAAATACCCATTAGCAACCTTTACTAAGAGACATTTTCTTCTTGTATTTAGTATCAGTTTAGTTATATGTATCCAGGATTACAGGAACCCACAGGGTCAGTTCAGTATCTTCAGATCTTGTCCTATGTTTTATAGCCTGAATTGAATGTTCTCTACCACAGTTCTCTGGTTTTTAATGTTTTGCTTCAGGCATTTCTCTCTCTTTATGAGTATGGCCACACGACAAGACACACCAATCAATGCTCCAGCTGAACTCAGTCAGTTGCAGGAGAAATTATTTTCTATTTCTATTCATATAATATTTAAGGGAAAATACTCATTTAAAATGTTTAGTATTAATTTGCAATCCCATATGTTAGAGCCTAAATTTCTTACACTCTTCACACAATTTAATGTGCAGCATCAATAAGGTCTTTACGAAGTGAACACTGAATAGAAACTTCCATGATGCTGAGGTTAACACTACCTCTGCTATGACACATTTTATATGCCTCAATGAAAATACTGCAAGCTGGGTATCTTCAGCAGCTAGCACATCTAGTGTCAGTCTATTTAACTGATCTAAAAAAACCAAATTCTTCAATGCCCTCATGACTTTTACCTGACTTCCAGTTTTCATCCACAGAGGCTTCAAACAAATTGTAATAAATTATCTGGCAAACAAATGTATTCGTTATTTCATACACAACAAAGAGAAAAATTGATTCTGAATAAAAGCCGACTAAACAATGTCATTACATAAATGCCCAATGTGTATCTGGAGAATTAGCTACACATAATAGATCTTAATGCTATACAAGTTAAAAAAAAAAAATCAACACACTAGAACCATTCTAGCAGCAGAAGGAAATCAACCACTATTAATATAACATACAAATGCAAACTAATCTGAGAATTCATTATTTAAAACAAGACTTCCTGCTTGGCAATTTAAGAATGTTTCCTGGCCAACGGCCTTGGAAAATACTCAGCACCTTACTCAGACCTTTCCAACCCTCCTGAAGGAGTCTCCAAAGGGGACTTTCCATAGGCTGCAACTTACAGAGGTGAAGAAGCCTGAAACCCATCTCAGCAGACAGTGCAACACCTGAAGGTTAGGGTTCTGCACAGAAGGCAGTTCAGATGCCAAGGGGGAGGCTGCTCTTGGTAAACCACAAGTGATTTAGGAGTTGTGGATCAACTACATAAAGTCATCAAGGAAATCTCTGGCTATGATTTCCCCGCTTCCATTTCTCCTGTGTAAAGCTGGGACTATAATGCTTATGAAGTACAACCTTGCAAAAGCTTGGGATTTATTCTGATGCTACAGTGGCACTCCTGGGACCAGGAGAAAAGGAGACAAATGATGGGTGGCATGCCCAGCTGGCCCTGCTCCACCTGCCCATTAACCCTGGACACACATCCCAGGTCTTTTGGCATCAGATTGAGAGGTCTCCAGGTGTGGATTGAAACAAGCTCCCTGGAAAACATCTTTCAGTCAAGTCAGTCCTGAGACTGGTATTTGTTTTGTGTATTTGTGCTTCTTTTCTTACACCAGAAGAGCACTGCTAAAAGCAGGGCTGGTGAGAAGCCCCTTAAAGCAGATCTACAGCCGACAGGAATGATAACCCAGAACAACAGCTACTTCCCAAAAATGCTGAATGCTGGCTTTTTTGTCTTCTTATTTCTAGCATATGCAGCAGTTACCTGTTCTTCTATACACTCACGGCATGGAGCATCTGCCTTAAGCCCCTTTCCTCTTCTTTTTCACATGGCTTCTTTATATACCATTTGAAGTAGACAGGCAAACTTCATAAGGATTCAAGCAACAATGGCTCTATATCAAACAACACAAATACATTAGAAACTTCATTATCCAAAATTATCAAAGTAAAAGCACTTGAAAAATTATTTTAATACAGACAATTAAAAAATCATCAAAAGATTAGAAGTGCACCACAATCCTTCCAACTTGTATAATTTAATTTTTAGTCTTACTGTTCAGTAGGTAAGAATATTTCTCTCCCACTTCAGCATACAAGTAAGAATATTCTGGTCAGGAGCAGTAAATCTTTTTGTTTTTTACCTGCTTGCCCAAACAAACTCTGTTCACACTTCTTAGAGCAAAGCTTTGATTTGAGAGACATCAGGTGATGTACAAGACAACTGACCACCACCAAGTACACCATGAATCTGTAAATACCTCTAAGAAGCACACACCACTGTACGTACTGTCATCCATATCCAAATCATCTCTGAGTAGCTTTCTGCTGGTGGAGCTCTCTGCACTGCAGTTTTCTGCCTTCCTCGACAGCTGCAGGAGCAGGAGCTCTGCTATCCCAGCACAGAGGCATTTGCTGAGGCTGCTCATTATATTCACTGCAGCCATTCACACTATGGCACACGGGACACATGCACCAGTCACAGCAGCACCGCAGCAGATCCTTCTTCATTAACAGATTCATCACTGATGCTGGTCCCAGATCACAACATTTTCCAGGCCTGCTGTGGCACTGTAGACTAAATAAACACCGTGCATCAGCTGCCAAGCAGGTCCCATCTTTCATGTTTAGCTGTTTGTGAAACTCAGTCATTTCTTCTCATTCCACATTGTCAGGAAGGAGCAGATGGCAGAGGTGCTCTGCCTATAATATTGTTTTTATGATACCCTGCCTGCTGGCAGAACAGTGGAAGAAACATTTGGAGACGAGAATTTGCAGTATATTTTCAGTTTTGGGTAACTGAGCTAAAAGATAGCATAGGGTATAGGGAGAAGAGGAAAGGCTTGTAGTGAACAGGTCCTGATAGATTCCTGTGACCAAAAGAAAAAAAAAAATGATACTGACAAAAAAGAAGTATTTAATATGTTCACATGGAAAGACCAAACAGATACAACTATGAGACAATGTGTTCTCATTCATATGGGATTCAAATACAAGACTCAGTTTTAGCTTCTAAAAGTTGTTTTCTGAATTGCCTAACACCAGTGACAGAATCATAACAGAAATGATACCTGAAGGATAAATATATGCTTTCATAACAAAGCTGAGACACCATTAAGTTTACATCAAGGCTCTAGAAATTTTTATTAAAATATTTTTAAAATATGTGCCTTATACACAGAAGAAAGTACATACTTTATTTTTAAGTAATATGATCTGTGCTGCCAACAGTATTTCTTCCTTAAAAATTTTACTACACATATATCTTCCAAAATAACAAACTGGCACAGTCAAGAAAGGAACATCCTGTTTTCATTTAAAGCAAGATTAAAATAAAAGAATATAATTGCTTCAAAACTTGGAGATTTAAAATTATGAACGCGCTACTGCAAACATCCGGGGTTTCAGGTTGAAAAGTTCATTTAGAAAGCCTTATAAATCAAAGTAAATATTGTCTATAATCTAAGAGCCAATCTAAGGCAATCCCCTTGCACGTGGAACTCATTTATCTACATTCACTAGTACCCAGCTGCCCAGATGCCATATTCATTTTGTGTAAACTACTGACAAAATTGTGGAAATGCCCCGAACAAAACGTGCAGAAAAATAATTAGCTATGACTGCTGAGCAGATGCAGTACAAGCTCTTCATCCTCTGCCAGAGAAAGCCCAGTATCTAATGGCAAATACGGGTCCTCCTCTTGGCTGAATTGCACCTTCTTTCTTTTCACTGGCATTTCTTCTGCTGTGGCACTGTTGCTATACGTTCTCTTCCTTCTTCCACTCTGCTCCTCAAGTTCACTGCAGAAAAAAATCAATTAGTCTTTTTAACAACTGTGGTAATCAATACCATAATGTAATCTCACAATTCCTTTTAAACAAGGCAAATTTGTGTCAAGATAAGAGCAAACAAAACTGCAATTCAGAAGGGTGAAGCAATGGAAGCTGATGGACTCTGAATGTCTAAATCAGAGCTGCTCTCAGACCGAGGTGGTGGTGGATGCTCTGCGGTTTTAATTGATTACCGAGTATCAAGATATTGCTCTCAGTCTTATCTAGTATTTGCTGCCTAATACAGCAACAGACAACTTGACAAAACTGATTTAGCAATATGTCAGTGGACCTTGACATGCATTTAAGATCTTGCCTACAATAAATATGCACAAAAAATAAAAATATAAGAACTGTCACTTCACTGGCAAATCCTACACTTAATACAGTTTTGATTTGGGACTATCTCATTCGATCACTCTTTCCCTTTCTTTCAGGTGTTTCCCTTGGAAGCTACTAACCACCTCTTTGCCATGAGAGGAAGAGGAAAAGCCCAAACCCAGTAATTTTCCCTGATGAATTCCTATTTCTTTTGCTGTTTTTCTTAAGACTTGAAAGAATTGCCTTTTGAAGCCTTCAATCTGGATGAAACAGCTGCCAATCTGTTTTATAACCCTGGCTTCTACCACACGGCGATGAGACAACAATGGGAGGAAACACAGAGCTTTCACGGATCTTCATGTGTTTTTTGTCCAAAACATAGAAAAATTGCTGTAAGTCATCTTATCTAAGTATTAAACAATCTAATCTAATAAAATCTATTCTAAGACCTGTGAACCAGATTATGGAAAGTTGGTTGTTGTATGCTGTAGGGTAGAATTCATACCCAAAAACCAGTAAAATGCAAACCCCCACATCCCAAACCATTCCATCCAAACAAGCTAACTGAAATGAAACAGTATTCTCAGCTTTTCATGTTTGTATTTTTTAAAATACAACAAAAATAAAAATGGAACTTCAAAACCGGAGTTTAGGCTTTTCTAAAAAAGTTGGCTGAATTCAGATTTTCAATTAAAACTTGTCAAATTTCTACTCAGAAAACTCAGTTTACTTACAAAAAGAGTTTCAACAAGAATTTTTTAATGTCCATAATTTTTACAATTGCTTAAGTGTAAATGCAATGCCTGTGAAATGTTTCATTCAGAAATACTGTTTGGAGACTTAACAATTAGAAAGAGCAGCTACAACAAATAGCTCTAACTGGGGAAGATTGTCCTTAGAATCTACACAGCAGAGGAACCCAGTGCCCAATTTAAACCACCTTCAGCTGCCCACCTTATTTTTTTCCACGAATAGGACTAGTTAACAGTCTGTGAAATGCTGGTTTCACCACTCACTGGAAACCAGCCTAACCCAAACATTAACCCCAAAAGATGGCAGTGTTCAACAAGTTCCCAAATGCACTCTGAGAGGGATCAGCAGCACCATGCAGCTTGTACACGGTGCTTTCTGGCTGCCCCTCCATAGAGATGAAGGAGGTATTACACAAGATCTGACAGCCTTTTGCTGGTGGGCTGCACATGTATGACCGGCCTCCCTCTCTCATCCATCCCATCTTCAATAGAAGAACAATGCCACTTCCTGCCTACTCATTACAGTCCAGAGAAACGACGAAAATTCTGTGAGAAACACACTGCATTTCCACAATTAAGGCAAATGAAATACCCTACCTTTATATTGTTCTTCCCTGCCTACCCAAGAGAAATAGTGTAAAGAAACATGGTCTAGTGAAAGGTGCCCCTGCCCATGGCAGGGGTTGTTGGACCTAGATGATCCAGAAGGTCCCTTCCAACCCAAAACATTCAGTGATTCCATGAAGAGATGATGACTGCTCCAAATACTCACTCTTCCTGTAATTCACAGGACATAGCAACTTTGCTGGCTTTGAGCTGTCATTTCCATGGGGGCGGCTTTTCAGGGCTCTCTACCAACATTTTATTCCTTTTCTGGGGAAAGGACTCTCATATTTCTGTCTCAAGTGCTTAAGATATTCCATAAATGCTGAAGCTATACTGACAGTATATGAAATATACTGAAGCATAAAGAATTCTCACTTTTCCAAGTAGACAGTGTGGGTCTGGCCTGGAGTTTCATGGTGATCACTTTGATCAGGACAGAGTGTAGGGGTTCACTTTAAAAGCACAAGGAAGGCCTCATTAAGTAAAAGCATTTTAGCTTGTTTGCAAAAGAGGCAATTATTTCCAGTCTTTGAAAGGACTCTGAAGCCCAGTTTGCATTCATAATTGACTAATGCTTCATCTAGGACATTAGTTAAAAACATCTTAGCAGTTAAAACACTGCAGAAACCTCACAAGCTAGTCATTTGTACCTACAAGCTATGAAACAGCTGACTTTAAATACCAAAAACTATAATCACTTCTGGAGTTTCAGAGGCCCATAGGCCTAGATAACTATAAGGTAAAACAATTAATTATAAAACACATTCGAAAGGAACTGAACTGCGAGATTCCTCAATTTTTTCCACAAACAAAAGCACATCAACACAGTTATGATTAATTTTCATCGTAAGTTTTGTGGCATGATTCTGCTGAGTCAAGATGCTTCTTACTGTTACTGAGGGATTGTGCAGCTTGATTAGCAGTGTAAACTGAAGATGCATCCACACATTAGCAAGTGTATTTTCACACTAATTTGACCCCAGCGGGGCTGTGAACCGGACAGGTGAATAAAGAGGAATGTGTAACACAAGCAGCAGCAGCAAAACCAACAAGCAATGAAGAGAGCTAAATAGTTGTGTTTCTGTGATGCACAAAAAGTAGATGCAAAGCAGTATTTGATAACAACAGCTTAGGAAGGTAAGCAGAAAATCATCTGAAATGTGTGAATAAGATGTTCCTAATTTTGAGATACAGAAGAAAGACAGACTGACTGTCCACAGAATGATTTGGGTTGAAAGGGACCTTTGAAGAGCAGCAAGTCCAACCCCCATCCCTGTTCCTCCAGGATGGATTTTTACCAGCGCTGGTTTAGGTGGTGTGGAAAGGGGCTGTACTACTCTGGAGGAGCAGTCAAGAGTTGCAGATTTTACAAAAGGTAACAGTGGCAATTTTAAAAGGAAGATAAAAATGTGTGGCATCATGACGCTCAGAGATAACCTGTGCTCATTCAGGGTGATTCTCCTCAGCTGTTTGGACAGAAAGCTCTTTGGAGGAGATGTAACAGGCATAACTCTCAGCTCCACATGTGAAGGGACTGAGTGTGCAGAAGCAGCTATATGGGAATAATTTCTGCACTTACTGTTAAATGAATTCCTCCTCAGTCTCCATTAACTGAAGGCCTCTCACCCTGCAGAGCCAGTCTTTTTATCGTTGGTCATTTCCCATGGACATAAATGGCCTCTTACTCCTCATAAACACACAAACTGATGTACTACCAGCTAGTGTCCACAAACAGTCAAAATGAAGTTATTCTCAAGTAAATTATTTTCTAGCAGAACAACTCAGTTAGAAAGGAACCCGCAATTCAGATCCAAACCAAGGCCAGTGCATCTTTTTGTCTCCTGCTCATAATATTTCAAAAGTGGCATGTGTAGCTGGTTTACAATCCCCTCCTTTTACCATCTGGTGAAATTTAGCTTTTCAGCTGCCTGAACAGTCCATGCAGTCTGAGGCTGACTGATGAACGGATTTGCTTTGTGTTTACACAGGTGAGGAGCCAACTTATCAACAGGCAGAATAATTTCTGCGGCCACCATTTGCACAGCTGTAACAACTAAGTAAGATGCTATCATTTGGTAGGTAATATTNTGGTGGGCTGCACATGTATGACCGGCCTCCCTCTCTCATCCATCCCATCTTCAATAGAAGAACAATGCCACTTCCTGCCTACTCATTACAGTCCAGAGAAACGACGAAAATTCTGTGAGAAACACACTGCATTTCCACAATTAAGGCAAATGAAATACCCTACCTTTATATTGTTCTTCCCTGCCTACCCAAGAGAAATAGTGTAAAGAAACATGGTCTAGTGAAAGGTGCCCCTGCCCATGGCAGGGGTTGTTGGACCTAGATGATCCAGAAGGTCCCTTCCAACCCAAAACATTCAGTGATTCCATGAAGAGATGATGACTGCTCCAAATACTCACTCTTCCTGTAATTCACAGGACATAGCAACTTTGCTGGCTTTGAGCTGTCATTTCCATGGGGGCGGCTTTTCAGGGCTCTCTACCAACATTTTATTCCTTTTCTGGGGAAAGGACTCTCATATTTCTGTCTCAAGTGCTTAAGATATTCCATAAATGCTGAAGCTATACTGACAGTATATGAAATATACTGAAGCATAAAGAATTCTCACTTTTCCAAGTAGACAGTGTGGGTCTGGCCTGGAGTTTCATGGTGATCACTTTGATCAGGACAGAGTGTAGGGGTTCACTTTAAAAGCACAAGGAAGGCCTCATTAAGTAAAAGCATTTTAGCTTGTTTGCAAAAGAGGCAATTATTTCCAGTCTTTGAAAGGACTCTGAAGCCCAGTTTGCATTCATAATTGACTAATGCTTCATCTAGGACATTAGTTAAAAACATCTTAGCAGTTAAAACACTGCAGAAACCTCACAAGCTAGTCATTTGTACCTACAAGCTATGAAACAGCTGACTTTAAATACCAAAAACTATAATCACTTCTGGAGTTTCAGAGGCCCATAGGCCTAGATAACTATAAGGTAAAACAATTAATTATAAAACACATTCGAAAGGAACTGAACTGCGAGATTCCTCAATTTTTTCCACAAACAAAAGCACATCAACACAGTTATGATTAATTTTCATCGTAAGTTTTGTGGCATGATTCTGCTGAGTCAAGATGCTTCTTACTGTTACTGAGGGATTGTGCAGCTTGATTAGCAGTGTAAACTGAAGATGCATCCACACATTAGCAAGTGTATTTTCACACTAATTTGACCCCAGCGGGGCTGTGAACCGGACAGGTGAATAAAGAGGAATGTGTAACACAAGCAGCAGCAGCAAAACCAACAAGCAATGAAGAGAGCTAAATAGTTGTGTTTCTGTGATGCACAAAAAGTAGATGCAAAGCAGTATTTGATAACAACAGCTTAGGAAGGTAAGCAGAAAATCATCTGAAATGTGTGAATAAGATGTTCCTAATTTTGAGATACAGAAGAAAGACAGACTGACTGTCCACAGAATGATTTGGGTTGAAAGGGACCTTTGAAGAGCAGCAAGTCCAACCCCCATCCCTGTTCCTCCAGGATGGATTTTTACCAGCGCTGGTTTAGGTGGTGTGGAAAGGGGCTGTACTACTCTGGAGGAGCAGTCAAGAGTTGCAGATTTTACAAAAGGTAACAGTGGCAATTTTAAAAGGAAGATAAAAATGTGTGGCATCATGACGCTCAGAGATAACCTGTGCTCATTCAGGGTGATTCTCCTCAGCTGTTTGGACAGAAAGCTCTTTGGAGGAGATGTAACAGGCATAACTCTCAGCTCCACATGTGAAGGGACTGAGTGTGCAGAAGCAGCTATATGGGAATAATTTCTGCACTTACTGTTAAATGAATTCCTCCTCAGTCTCCATTAACTGAAGGCCTCTCACCCTGCAGAGCCAGTCTTTTTATCGTTGGTCATTTCCCATGGACATAAATGGCCTCTTACTCCTCATAAACACAAACTGATGTACTACCAGCTAGTGTCCACAAACAGTCAAAATGAAGTTATTCTCAAGTAAATTATTTTCTAGCAGAACAACTCAGTTAGAAAGGAACCCGCAATTCAGATCCAAACCAAGGCCAGTGCATCTTTTTGTCTCCTGCTCATAATATTTCAAAAGTGGCATGTGTAGCTGGTTTACAATCCCCTCCTTTTACCATCTGGTGAAATTTAGCTTTTCAGCTGCCTGAACAGTCCATGCAGTCTGAGGCTGACTGATGAACGGATTTGCTTTGTGTTTACACAGGTGAGGAGCCAACTTATCAACAGGCAGAATAATTTCTGCGGCCACCATTTGCACAGCTGTAACAACTAAGTAAGATGCTATCATTTGGTAGGTAATATTTATTACTCAAACATTAAAGCACAGTTTATGAATCCTGTCCCTAAAACAAATGTCAGCATATCTCAATGGCATCTGAGAAATGGGATCTAACTGTGATCATGATAGCTGTACACCAAGAAACTCTAATTTTACACTACTACAGAATAAATGCAGAAGTATGTTTTCACATAATATCAGGGAAAACCAGAAAGCTTTAATTGTTTGTATTTAACTCGCTTCTGGGCTTTAAGCAATGTCTTAATAAGCCATAAGGTTTAGATTTTAAATGCTTGAGAATGAGCCATTTGAAATGTGCAGTCATACAGCCAAGTTGCTGTTGTTTAAACAACGTGGTCCTGCAAGATCTCCAGACAGGCTCTGATTCACTTAACATTTATCAAAGAATGCTCTAGAGCCTAGGTTTACCACCACTCCTCTGGAAAGAAACCACCCTTGCCACTGAACTACAGGCCGTGAGTCAAGTTTCCAGGCTGCAATAAAGCACATAAGCTCTTTCCCAAAGAAATGTACAGAAATAATGAATGAATCTGCTAGTAAAATACAGTTCAGAAAAGTTAGGAATAATTTATCCCATAAATATTGGCATTTTGCTAATCAAACATGCTGTGCCCCAAACTTTTTCCATGTAATAAATTTTAATTCACAAGGCCATGGCAGCAATCCTAATGAAGATTAATTACTGCAGTCCCTTCCATAAAGCCCAGTGCAGCTTCTTCCTTACTTGCTGTCAGTATGCTACAGCATATAGAAATGGTAATTAAAATATATTGTGCTGTGTTATTTTCTGGATCCGGCCAGGCTGGATCAATGGGCTGAAGCCACCTCTATGAGGTTCAACAAGGCCAAGGTCAGATCCTGCACTTGAGTCACAACAACCCCAGGCAGCACTACAGGATGGGGGCAGTGGCTGGGAAACTGCCCAGAAGAAAAGGACCTGGGAGTGCTGGTCAACAGTGGCTAAGCATGATCCAGTGTGTGGCCAAAAAGGCCAGTGGCATCCTGGCCTGGAGCAGCAATGGTGTGGCCAGCAGGATCAGGGCAGTGACCGTCCCCCTGTACTCGGCACTCCTAAGGCCACACCTCCAATCCTGTGTTCAGTTCTGGGCCCCTCAATATAAAACAGACATTGAGGGGCTGGAGCGTGTCCAGAGAAGGGCAACGGAGCTGGGGAAGGGTCTGGAGCACAAGTCCTGTGAGGAGCAGCTGAGGGAGCTGGGGGTGTTTAGCCTGGAGAAAAGGAGGCTCAGGGGGGACCTCATCATTCTCTACAGCTGCCTGAAAGGTGGGTGTAGCCAGATGGGGATTGGCCTCTTCTCCAAAGTTAACAAGTGACAGGGACAAGAGGAAGTGACCTCAAGTTGCACCAGTGCAGGTTTAGATTGGAAAACAGGAAATATTTCTTCACCAAAAGGCTTGCTGTCAAGCCCTGGAACAGGATGCCCAGGGAGGTGGTGAAGTGACCATCCCAAGAGGTATTTAAAAGACATGTAGATGTGGCACTCAAGGACATGGTTTAGTGGGACTTGGCAGTGCTGGGTTAACTGTTTGATCTTAAAGGTCCTTTTCAACCCAAATGATTCTGTGATTCCCTTACTGGCCATTCCACTGATATAAATCAAAACACCTCTACAACTGAATATATAAGCCTCTATCAAGTGCAATTCAATATCTCAATGTCCAATTTTGCAGCTAATCAGAATGATCAAGGCTTTTAAACCGAGACCTTTTATAATGTCTCTCCTATGGTGCTTTTCTGGCCATCATAACATTAAGTTCTGGCCTTCACAAAGTCACAGATATGACCCGAATGATCCATGTTAGAAGGAGCACCATGATTTGCTGATGAATCATCTCAAAAGACAATGTAATGTCAACCTCATCAAGAATGACCTAAAACTTAGCAGGTCAACCTCAGCATCCTGCTGTAAGAAGAAGCTGTAAGAAACTGCAAGAAACTGCGATTTGCCTGTAACTTTCATAAATAAAGGAAGGCACACAACAAAGTAGCACTGACTACTAACTTGCACACTTGCCTCCTGGTGACTGTCCATGAAGTCACAAACAAAACAGTACCAGAACTAAGATATTTCCCCTCATGTCCAAGATCTTTCCCATTCTGATCTAGGAGTTAATGTGATCAGTCACACCCATTAAAGATTTAAAGAAGGTAATGATGAGGTCAATCAGAACTTTGTTCTTCCTCAACATTTTTAATGTAAAGAGGTTGAGGAATTAGAAGTACCAAAAACTCAATCTGACTGCAAAATGAATATTTAAGAAATCCAGCCGCTTTTTTTCACCCTGTTCTATATTCTTAGATTTTTCACCTCATTAACAATTTACATTTGATAGCCTTAAACCAAATATGATGAATGTTGCTAGATATACAAAAATTAATCTCATATTACATGCTTGAAATCATTAATTACACTGCTTGTAGAGGTATGGCTGGAAGGGAATTTCATGCAAAGGCAAATTTAACTCATGATTTGTACAGCTCCCCCCATTTAAAAAAATTCAGTGGGAGGACAGAGAGAATATTAACAATGGTTTTGACTTCTGAAACCATGGACAGATGGTCTATTTTTAAAGACTCTTGAAGGAAGACACCCTAGGTCTCACATACTATGAATTATCCCTTTTAGAAGCATTTTCCTCTTTAAAGCAAGGAGCAGCTAGTGTAGCCCAACATATTTCTATTTTAATCCAACACTTTGAGCAAAATGCCTGGATTTTGGAAATATAAAACAGAATAGAGTTGTGATTTCTAATCTCTAAGCCTAATTTCACTGTCTGCTACTCTCAGCTGATTTGTTTTCGTTAAAATCATTAGGTCAGTATTTCCCAGCCCCAAATGCAACTCATCATACAATGCAATAGCAATGCTAAGAAAGATGCATGAGGCATGAGCATTGATTTAATAATCCAGCCCCAAATTAATTTCCTTCACTGAATCTTGCTCCTTCTCAAATTCTTCTACGGGGTGCTCAGAGCACCTCACCAGACATACCTACACTGAGCATCAAAGCTGACTTTGGAGCAGCTGCAAAAAGCCCTTCTATTTCTAGGAGTGCCCAAGCGGGGTGTGTTGGAATGCAGAGCCATTGATGACCCTGGTGACAACACAGCATTTGATGGATAATCCTGTTCTGGCCACGGCCTGCCCAGGGAATATGTCATGTTGTTACAGGCCAAATGGATTTGGCCACGGTGCAGGCACAAGTATTGGCATGTGACTGTCCACAACTGCTGCGACTTCAGATGGTGCCAACTAAACCTCTTCTGGGCAATGTCTCAAGAGTATTTTGGTGCAGTAGGACAGGCCAAGGACTGTTTCCAGTAAGCAGTGTTGATGAAACCACATTTCTTCAACGTGTAGTGGTCTGTTCTTCAACTCCAAAGTCAGCTTTGATGCTCAATATAGGTATGCCTAGATATACACGACAGGAAGCCTCCCTGATTTCCTTTGGTGTATGTTCTTCCTTTCCTAATCTACTCCACAGGAAGGGAAAAGGACCAAGGACCTTGACCTTCTTTGAGTCCCAGTTCTCCTTAAGAGCATGTGCCCTGACTCCAGGGGGGCCAGATCAGCCACTGATTCAACAAAAGTCTGCACTTATTACCACTGCCAAAAATCTGTCCATCTCTGTCAACTTTTATTCTTAAAGCGCAGCTAATCTTAAGTCTAGCTGACATTCTGAGGAAAGGATCAATACAAAACATGATGTATGAATACATACTCCCCCTCGCACAAAGAAGGAGCGATTTACTGCTGCCCAGAAAAAGCAATGCATTTCCCCATCCTTGTCAGTTCTATTGACGCACACTGGTGAACAGGCTCCAGGGGACATGGCCACTAGCCTGTTGACTTGGGGCTATCCAGTCCTGCATACTGCCTCCACAACACATGGATAAGGACAATCTAGCCCCTAGGATTCACTCGATTCAGATGTGAAAAGCAGGAGCTTTATGAACTTAGACATCTAGAAGAGAGCAAAATAAAAACCTATGCTCCCATTTAAGTGTCAAGATCATCCTTCTCAATCTGTTACATGATACACTGTCATAAAAACACAAGTGGCCTTCTTGTTGCAGTTAACCACATAAGACTTCATGCAGTATCCCTTCATCCTCCCATGGTATGTTGGCATCAACTACAGATCCCCATTCCCACCCTGTGCTTTTCTATTAAACTACATGAAACAAAATCTTTTGGTTCATACAATTATAAACACTATTTCAAATTAATTTAATTTATTATTACATATTTACTTCTAACTCAGAGTCCACTTCATTTGAGTGTTGAAGAGTCTGAGCAACACTGAATCATAGAACTTATCAAGTTTTACCATGCACAAATTCATTTAATACAGCACAGGTGCAAAGGGATCATCCAAATTTTTAAATTACTTCAACATTTTTCCTCCCACACAGAACCTGTAATGTGACAGAAGATAAATGCATTTCTGAAACAGGACAGACACACCAGTTGTGGCCAAGGCTGAGCCCATCAGTGATAGTGGGAGTGCCTCCGAGATAACATAGTTAAGACGGGAAGAAAAAACAGCTCAACAGCAACAGTAACCAGGGTGAGAACACATGAGAGGAACAGCCCTGCAGACACCACGGTCAGCACAGAAGGAGTGGCAGAAGGTACTCCAGGCACTGGAGCAGAGATTCCCCCACAGCCCGTGGTGCAGCCCATGGTGAGGGAGCTGTGCTCCTGCAGCCCATGGATCCCCAGGAGGCTGCGACCCCTTGGGAAGCCCACACTGGAGCAGGACCTGTGGCCCCATGGAGAGAGGAGCCCACACCGGAGAACGTTCACATTTGCTGGCAGGACTTGTGAACCCACACTGGCAGAACCTGCTCCTGAAGGACTGTATGCCATAGAAGGGACCCACACTGGAATAGTCATGCTGAATTGCAGCCCACAGGAAAGAGTTGAGGAAGATTGTGAAAGAAGCCCCCTGTGGGAGGAATCCCACATGAGAGCAGGGGAAGGATCCTCCCCTGAGGAAAAAGGAGTGGCAGAAACAACACATGAACTGACTGCAACCTCCGTTCCCTGTCCTTCTGTGCTGCTGAGGATGAGGATTTCCTCATCCTCAGCAGAAAAAATTGTAAGTTAATCCTGGGAAGAAGAGAGGTGTGGGGAGAAGGTGTTTTAAGATCTGGGTTTATTTCTCATTACCCTACTGTCATGTGATTGGTAATAAATAAATTCATTTTTTCCCAAGTCAAGTCTGCTTCACCCATGACAGTAGTCGGTGAGGGATCTCTGCTGGTGTTATCTTGACCCCCGAGCCTTTCATTACATTTTCTCTCCCCTGCCCAGCTGAGGACAGCAGTGACAAAGTGAAAGAGTGGCTTTGATGGGCACTGGGCATCCACACAGGGTCAATCCGCCATGGAAACACATGAAACTTCCAGGGTATTAGTCAAGATTTTTGCATATGTAACAGTCTCACCGAGATCCCTTCAACACTGACTCAGATATCTTTTTCATATAACTTCACAAAAGAAAATAATAGCCTTTAGCTCAGATTTCTGTTCAGCACCTAAGACACAAACTTTTAAAACTTAAATACAAAGTCCCATGAGAAAGAGGAGGACTGTAAGATGAATTCCTAACATGTAAACAAAACAGTTTATAAAAAACATCAACATTTTAAAATGAACATGGAAGATGGTGCTTACCTATAGCTGTCTTCGCTTTCTGAATCCTGCTCTTCATCAGTGTCTTTGTATTTATCAGGATCTGGGAGAGTGCTTGGATCAAACTCTTCTTCACTTCCACTGTGATCAAGAAAGGCCACTGTTTCCTCTTCAACCTGTCAGGTAACAAATCGAAAATTACAAGATAACCAAACAAGTCCATGTTACCTGTCACAACCCCATTAATAGGAAGGCTCTAACAGAAACCACTGCCCTCAAANTAAGATCTGGGTTTATTTCTCATTACCCTACTGTCATGTGATTGGTAATAAATAAATTCATTTTTTCCCAAGTCAAGTCTGCTTCACCCATGACAGTAGTCGGTGAGGGATCTCTGCTGGTGTTATCTTGACCCCCGAGCCTTTCATTACATTTTCTCTCCCCTGCCCAGCTGAGGACAGCAGTGACAAAGTGAAAGAGTGGCTTTGATGGGCACTGGGCATCCACACAGGGTCAATCCGCCATGGAAACACATGAAACTTCCAGGGTATTAGTCAAGATTTTTGCATATGTAACAGTCTCACCGAGATCCCTTCAACACTGACTCAGATATCTTTTTCATATAACTTCACAAAAGAAAATAATAGCCTTTAGCTCAGATTTCTGTTCAGCACCTAAGACACAAACTTTTAAAACTTAAATACAAAGTCCCATGAGAAAGAGGAGGACTGTAAGATGAATTCCTAACATGTAAACAAAACAGTTTATAAAAAACATCAACATTTTAAAATGAACATGGAAGATGGTGCTTACCTATAGCTGTCTTCGCTTTCTGAATCCTGCTCTTCATCAGTGTCTTTGTATTTATCAGGATCTGGGAGAGTGCTTGGATCAAACTCTTCTTCACTTCCACTGTGATCAAGAAAGGCCACTGTTTCCTCTTCAACCTGTCAGGTAACAAATCGAAAATTACAAGATAACCAAACAAGTCCATGTTACCTGTCACAACCCCATTAATAGGAAGGCTCTAACAGAAACCACTGCCCTCAAATGCAGTCAAAGACCACAGTATTATAGCCAGGGAAAGAGAATAATTTCTGTCATCATCAGTGCCCTCCTCCAAAGCTGTTTGTTAAAAGTTGAAGAAACATTATTAAAAAAGGAAGCACAAGGATTTATGTTCAAATTCTACTTTCCAATATTGTAATCTTAAATCTACCAAATCTAGGAGAGATCTGGGCAGCAACTAATCAACAGCCATCTGAGAGCAAGTGTCCAAGTAATATGAAGCTTTACTGTCCCTCAGAAACACACTGGCAAAGAGATACTCACATGTGGACACATAAATCACTGCTGTTAGGTGAATTTAATGAAATACTCTGATTTAAAACTCATCTGGGTGTCCTTGCAGTTAAAAACCAAGAAGCTGCTTAAGCTGAATTAACTGCTCAAAGGGAGTTTCAACCATCCTCTACAAGAGATACACGTTCTTCAGGCATCCTGCCTCCCTCACCCCTCCTCTCTGGGGCTCAGCTTCCCTCTGTAGCCACAGCATGTCTCAGGATGGGCTGGTGGCATTGGCTAGTTTCCCCAGGGTGTGGCACTGCCCCCCTAATTCCCTAACAAAGAGAGCACAGAAGATGCTTCTCCATAGAAGTACTGGATAATACAAAAAAGCTGACTAATTTTGCAGATACAGGTTCTGCTTCACTTAATCCTCAACTGATGGCACCACTTTTGTAAATTTTTGCTAGTAGGCATGAAGAAACCAGACTGGAGGGCATAGGCAATTGTATATGCACACCAAAATACAGACGGAAAGCCTATAGGCATTTCTATGCAACATGAACCCTAGACCCATGCATATTTATGCTGGAAAGCAAAAACAAATTCCAGGAAACTGTAATTAAAGACATTGCTACCTTTTGTTTATATATCTAATCAACATGCACACAGCTGAGTTTCTAAAACAGTACTCATTTAAATGATCTTTCATTCTATGAATAACTTCACATCATTATATATTTAAAGTTAATTTTTGTTTTGATTTTTCACCATTTCTATCACCAAGTTTTTAAAGACCAGTCTTTATGTGCACATACCTTCTTGCAATAAAAATTAATTTAAATCTTTTTTTTTTAAAAACCGAAATAGAAACCATACCAGTGGTCTCTTTTATATCTGTATATAGAGTGAGTGAAAGGCAATGAGCTGGTGAAGGGTAAGATTAGTCACCACTGCAAGAGTACATTCTTTCTTGACCAGTGACATTTCTGCAGTGCACTGAAAGCAAGCAGAAGAAAGGCATAAGAGCCAAATTTGCAATCAGAAGGCAGAGGAAAACCATACTGAACACACATTTTGTTCTTTACTACTTTAAATACCAGTAAAGGTAATTACATAGTGGGGTGTATAAAATGACTAAAAGCATCACCAGACTCTTCAGCACTGTAAGCTTCCTAAGGTAACAAACACTGACAGAAAAGCATGTTGTTTCTCAGGAACTTCAGGTAGCACTTCACAAGAAAGTTGGTTTTGGTTTTGCAGGGTTTTTGCTTACAAAAAAAAATCTTCAAGCTCATCTCTTAATACAATACTACAGAGCATTACTAACTCCACAGAAAACTATTTTGAAGGTCACCTTTCCGCTAATGAATTTTCTTATTTGAAAATCATTCTCCATTAAATTACAGCTTATTTTAATTTCTTATAACATTAAATATTTGCTCATTACTTGTCCTTCCAATTGCACCTATTCCTTCGATACAGCTGATGCATACCAATCTTATATTTAAAAAGAAAAGAAAAAGGGAAGCAGCGCTCAAAGCTGTTGTATGGAACAATGTATTTTTTAATATGTACGTGTGACCCCATGCAACAGAGTTCTGTAATACTAACATTTATTGGCAGTCATCTTTTAAGACTTGGGCTGTTCATTCATAATCTCCATTATGACACACAGACCAAACCTTCACTTTCATTACACATTCATAATAATTTTTTCCAGGAGAAAATACACAGAGAAGTGTTAAACATAATGTCTGTTATAGCAAAAGAAATAATTGGAAAGATGCCTCTTTCATTCATCAGGAATCATGAGGTTGTATTTCTCATAAGTATCACTGCTTACATATTCATTAAAATATTTCTAAGACCCTGAAATTGTTAAGAACCTGAGCAGGAACATTTATCATCCACAGCTGAACAACAGAAACTCATTATTTTTCCTCTCTCACTTCAAATTTGTATCAGCCAGCCAGGAAGAAGAAATCTTGTGACTTCACATTACTCACCACAAGAGCTGGAGAAAAGAAGTAAAATCATAGTTCAAAATGACACGCGTAAAAGTTCTTCACGTATAAATAAGATGCAATTTACAGACTCAGGATTAGACTTGTCCTAAGGCAACTGCCGTCAAAAGAGATTAGATGAAGAGATTTTGATGGCCTGTACTTTAAGTCCAAGGTTGGCGACAATGTAACACACACTTTGGAGTGTGTATTTATTGTGAAGTTCAACTGTGGAAGGAAACCTGCCACGCTTGACATCAAAGACATCAAATCAGGCTGGCCAGGACAACTGGATTTGGTGGCAATCATCTTTTCACTCTGCTCAGGGATGACAAGCTCTCTCTTTGTACCACATTAGCCCATGTCCTTTGTAATTCTAGTTCCACAGAAATCCATACAAGGACTTTCAGTCTGAACATGACACTGAGATACAAACATTTCTGCATTCACACAGTCTCCCTCTGAGGCATAAAGAGATTCTTCTTATGCAAACTCAACACTTTAGAAAAATTCAGCAAAATTTCTGTGCTGGAACTTTTGGAAACCTTGTTGCCTTCAACATTCCACATTGTACCAAGTCAACAACAATCCCATTTGACCTTACTGCAGTCATTTTGAAAACATACACCCACTGACACAGATAGGGCAGGCTCCTCTAGAGCTTTTGCCATTTTTATCAACAGAATACCTCCAATTCAACTTCTGTCTTTGTTACGAGACATAATGACAACTTCCCCTCCTCCTAAAGAGGCCTGAATGGTTGGTGGAGCTCAAGTAAATGAGTTAGGCAAGCTAAGAGAAACTTAAAATGAAGAAATTGATGTACCTCAGACACCCAAGGGACCCAAATGTTCAAAAAACCAGAATGATGTCTCACTTCTACCAAGCATTAGGCACTCAGGTGGCAATTATCTGACTTTCATCAGAAGGAAAAAAACAGGAGAACTGAAAAAAACCACCATGAAAACCTGAACATATATTAAAAAATGTATTTACCAAGATTTCATTTCTAAAATACATATTTATTATGGTACTTAATTTACATCTAATTTAATAGGGTTTTTTCCTCCAATTAAATTGTCTAGAGTTGCAATTTTTATGTTCAACACTTTAAGCAATTTATCAGTTTCTGGCAACCAGGCTGAGAGGGGAGAAATAATTTCTGAGGCACTATCAGTTGTGTCCATAGTATTTTACAAATACTATGGACAAATTTCCCAGTGGGGGAATATTTCCAATTAGCTGGAAACAAAACTTTTAAGGTTTGTTTAGAATTTGATCACACTTAAATTGAGTCCATCAGGAGTCACTTACACAATACTCAATCCTTTGTGAGCTATGCCACCCTTTAGTTTCTGCTACTATGGCCTCTCCCAATAAGTGGTGCTTATGATTGTAATGCCAAGAAAAGGTAAGTTCTAAATACTGCTAAGAGGTTACCCAACACAGGTACACAACTTTTAAAAGTTAACATATTATGGCTCATATAAAAGGATATTTAAAAATAAAATACCTTGTAAGATCTGACAGCATTCCAATTTTCTTAATTTTCTTCTTTTTGACAATTATTTTTCAGACGAAAACAGAAGTTGCATCATGTTTATGATGGAACCCATTTATATATACAGAGAGGTTTTACAGCATTTCCTTTAAAACATTTTACTCTGGATTCTCCTGATCACCTCTCAGGTTTGGGGTTTTTTCATAGCTTGTACCCCCAACCCACCACACTGTCCCCAGCAGATAAATGATTGCTCTGGTATTTCATCATCTACATTGACCCAAAGGAATACAGCTATTCTGACAGTTCAAGAATGAAATACGCCTTTGATGTTGCTAGGGTGTTTGATCCAACAGTTGCTTTGAAGATCAAGACAAAAATTTTAGCCTATACTGAAAACTGACTGGGAGCCAGTGGAGCAAAATACATGCTGCTCTGACACACACAGAGATGTCCAAGCCATGCCAAAACTCACAGCTACCCTCTATACCATCTAAGGTGCATCAGTGTTCCATGGCTCTGGCCAGAAAGGCTGGTAGCCAAAAACTGGGGAAACCAAGGTTCCAGGTTAGTCAGCCAGACACAGTCCTTACAGTAAGATCTCACTGATCTTTGGGCCCTGGAAGGAGTCGATAATAGTTCCTGGTTTTCACACCACTTCAGAGAATTTAATTCTTGGTTTTCACTAGAAGGGACAGATAACTCCTAGCTTCATCTTCAGTCATTCACCATTCCCAATCACTAGCGGTCACATCAAGGTTCGATTTTATTCAGTCATTCTTTATTTCTTTTTAAGCCATCCAAGATCTTAAATAATACAGTCTGCCTAGTTTAGCCAGCAGAACCTTAATTTTACAAGTGCTCTCACATAATGCACATTAGAATACTTAATTTTCTTTCTTGGAATTCCTAAATGCCCCATATTTTATGGTCAGTGAATGGGTAAGCCTGTGTTCCAAACTAGCAGACACTGATGCATATATTCTGACATTCAAATTTCTGTGTAGCTATAGCAAAGCAATTTGTGCTGGAAATGGCTCCTGCCACAAGCACAGTTCAAAAGCACTAAAAACATAAAACTCATTGAAATTGGTGAGAAGTTCTAAATCTACTCAAAGACCTTTTGCTTTAATGTATTTGCATTTCAATTATAATGGACATGTCTCAGAACTAGACCTTACACTTCTCGTTTTCTAATTTGTTGTTCTAGGACTCATGGAGAATACTTACTGTAAAGACAAGCTTCTTCCAAGTTGTTATTAGCCACAATTATCAATGTGATTTTAGCAATAGGGAAGACTAGTATCAGGATAAAACAACTATATTGTTACCTTAAATGTAATTCATGTTACAGACATGAAAAATACAACAGAAAGGAAACTAAGTTACTAGGTGGGCAGCACTAGAAGCAAAATACACACTGAAATACATTAAATTCTGGAAAGCAGCAGGGTAAAAATAAATTACTAAAAAAGTCTGAGAGAATTAAGCATGCCAGCATACTTGTCCAAAAGTCTATGGTCCTGTCGAAAAAAAAACCAAACCAAAAACCAACAAAACTCCAACCAGAAAACAACAGTGCAGAACAATGTTTTTGAACTTATATTCTCAACACATAACCCGTGGACTGTCTTCACACTCCTTCTTTCTCTCCACTTTCAGGTTCACAGCAGTCTCGGCTGTCAGCTCAAATACAGAAAATAATTCTCCAAAGTAGTGTCTGTGTTCAAACATTTCAACACATCAGTCTTCTCCAGGGAACCTCAGCATATGTCCAGAAAGACGGTGCCTACATGAGAGAACCTTCTCTGTATCACTTTCTGGCTTTTTTGTACAAGCCTGAGGGAGCTGCATCCCCTGCCGTGACACAGCAGTGTCCTACCACTAACACCACTACTCAGAGCAGAGGCTGCAGGCAGAGACCCCTCTTTGCTTAGTGACGGGTATTTTTCAAAAAGGAACAGATCAACAGCAGCACTGACATGAAATAATCAGAAAGGAAGCCTTTTAAGTCACGTAATTCTGTAAACCGGTTAGTTCTGCTTTTTTCTTGGAACAACTGATTTGTATTCAGTACACAACAAAGAGCTACACTGGCATTAAGTGCTTGTCCAACGACATGATTTTTATGTTTTCACTGTACTGCATAAGTCACGTACTCTAAGTGCTTGTACTAAATATGCATATAAAACAGCATACTTAGAAGGAGAAAAATATGAATCAAATTAATTCCAGGCAGTGAAAGTAATTTTAACTCCTTCTGGTGGTTCTACATGAAGTGAGGAAAAGAAACACAGAAGAGGCATCGCTGCTCATAGCACTGACTCAATTGCTTGCTGTGAGAACAAGATCTTGTGTGCCTTTGTTCCAGACCTAAGTAGCAGCTGCAATAGTTTCATATTTGTTCAAATTTCCAAACAAATAACCAGTAAATCAGAAAGCACCTGGCTGATGCTGCAGAACTGCAGGATCATTTATTATTAATTGTTTTTATTGTTGTTGAATTCACCTTCTTAAACCATGAATCCCTTTCTACAAAATTTTGTAAAAGATAAGTCCTGGCACAAAAAGCATAAGGACTAAGTAGAAGCCACAAGAGAACAGATGAATCCAGACTGATGAATGACAAGGAAACTAGCTGCCTGGGGAAGATCTGAGCAACAGGCATGACACAGCAGAGAGACCTGCCCTCTGGTATTTCCACAAGTGTTGCTGCAGAGGGGAACCTGGATGAGGAAACTGAGTAAGATTCTGAGGTAGACTGGCAGCCATCCACCAGCAGACAGAAAATTATAATATCCCCTGATAACAATTTTATCTACATGAACAAATATGACAGGCATGTCTTAGAAATGACAAGTATGAAGAACATGAAAGATTTATGTGAGGCAAGATCTTTTAGGCCAACTAATTGAAAGAAACACAAATTTTCAGGTCTAAAATAATGTAAAGCAACTTCAAAGCAAAAAATCCAACCCAAATTAAGAATAATTGCTGAGTTAGTGTTACTTGAGGAATTGAGTAAAATGTAATAATGTATGTGCAGCAGGCTTGGGGAATGCTAGTACAGGGAAAACCTACAGGAAAACCTTCAGGAAGGAGAGAGCACATTTGTCATCTGTGGTAAATGAAAGGACAAATGGAGAATTAGGAAGGATTTAGATAAGCACCAGAAAGTGACCACAGCAATACTAAGGCATAGGCTAAAGTGAGAGGTATCTCGTGATACCCGGAGTGACTGTGAAAGAAGGCAGCAAAGAAGGTTGAACTTTTTTCTTGAGTATTGCCTAATCCATGAAATCCATCAGCTAAGATTTTACTTTAGGCAGAAAGGTACAGCTGGAGTAGAGAGACTGAAATAAGACTCATCAGTACAGACATGTATTTCTATTTTTCTCCATGAAAAAGAGAAGGGAAAAAAAGCAAAAGGCTGTGCAAAACATTATCACAGAAGGAGACTGAAGACTGTAGGATTCCAGAAATTACAAAGGAGGAGCTAGTAGAGAAGACAGACACCAGAACAGGGTGTGGACACCTTTGCAAACCCTCAAAAATTGAAGTGGATATGGAAAGGCCAAGTGAATTACTAACACGTGAGAGGAAGGCTGATTAATGTTTATTGAGTAGAACTGAAACATGTCTACATTGCAAATGAACAGAAGGGCATGAAGAAATGTGGCAGCTCAAAAAGTACAAGAGACCAGTGTGGAAGTGGGAATCAAAAACAAACAGGGAAGAATTGTAAGGCAAAAGGGAAAGGTCCTAAGAGAGGAAGACTACCAAGAGAAGATCTGATGGAGATGACAGTGATGACAAAGGGAACCAAGGGGGACAGAAGAGCTCTCTGAAGCTATTTTAAAAAAGGGAGAAAGTAGGAAATGGGGAGAGTAAGAAGGCATGAGAATGGCACAGGAGCTGGCTGCAAAGGATGCAGAAGTACAGACAAGAGGAAGAACAGTCCCAGGTACAGAAGAATGAAATCAACAGCAGCAGAACTAGAGAATGCATGGTAGAATACACGAAGGCACCTCTTTTCTTTGCCAAAGCCATGAATGTTTTACCAAAGTATACAGGAGTTTACATGGGCTCAAGAAGTATGTAGGTAACAGTAATAAAATATATCAAGGCATGGTAAGTAACAGCAGCACTATGCCAATAACCCTGGAAGTCTCTCAGCTCCAGAACTCTTCAGCCAGGGAGTGCTAATGATCACAATTTGAAAACCCCTCTACAGGTATGACTGCAAATTTTCCTTCAAACCAACCAAAAGATCTAACAGGGAGAAGGGAAGCAGGTCACCCTCATTTCATAGAAGCCATTATTTTTTCCATTGCTGTTCTGTTTTCTATCAGTCTTTCAGGGCTTCTCATACAAATACCACAGTTTATTAAACGAATCCGGTGAAGATGACTATCTCATTCTCAGCAAAACCGAAATGTTCAGAACAATGCAGTGAGGGGAAAATTGAAAGCTGAGACAATTCTCCATCAAAAGCCTAAAACTGTGCCTAATTATATCCTATGCAATAGCTCACTAAAGAAACTAAACTGTGCTATCTCAAACAGTCTTTGGGTTTTGTACTACTGCCAAAAAGTTTTACTTTATTTCCAGTGACTAACAACTTTTGGATTCAGTAAGAAATACAAGTAGTATACAAATACTCATCTGTAGATGTAATTAATGTACTACAGACTTCTAACCAAATCCTTGCTGCTCCCCAAAAGTCCACACTTGCAGCAAATCAGTTTCTAACTTGCTGAAAGCATTGAAGGTATCTATACAAATTTTAACCTAGGAAATTGCAATTTTCAGCTCATATAACTTATTATAACCTAGAGTTGTTCATTCTCTCGCCTGTTCATTTCAACAACATCTAAAAAAATCTTTATACTGCATAAATAATGCATTATATCCATAACAACAGGATGCAGTACGCTGTATGATTGATTACCTTGGCATTTAGCTCCTGTGGGAACAGCTTTTGTGAAACATGGCTCTATCTAACTCCCTGAAAACTACATTTTGGCAAAACTGTCTGAATGATCAAACGAAGGTATGGTTAGACATAATGTCATTAACATTGCACAGGCAGGTACAAACTTGCACTCTTCATACTGTACTAAAGCAATGCTATTTTACATCCATTTCTCAAGGAATCAGAGAGAGCAACATTGGGGGGGTCAATTTAAATCAGTGATTTGAATCACTAATTATAAACACCATTAAAATCAGGAAACTTTTAATTCCCACAGTATGTAATACATGTAATCACTGCTACTTTTTTTTAATGTCAGTATTCTGAGGCACAGTTCCTTTACACTGGACTTTACACAAAATGTGTATGCACTGTTTTATGTTAATTATTTAAAGTCCTAGCTTTTCCTTTTCCATTAGCAAATGACAAAAGAGCCATCACTTGCCTAGTGATTACTATTCATTTTTTAATCACGGTTAGTGTCAAGCTGACTCCTATTCCATCTGAAATTGAAACTGATTCCAACCAGAATTTTAATTATTTTCTAAAATATGTATATCATATGCATATCATTTAAAAGTTACTAATTAAATAGGACCGTCTTAAATACAGCAGATACGTGGAGGTAAAATTAAGTTGATCCAAGCAGATGCTGTATTGTAAGTTTAACATTTATGTATGCATTCTCTGCTGTTAGCAAAATTTACTACTTCTAAGCATCCTATCTTAGGAGATTTTGGTACAGCTAAAAGACTCAGACCTACTTTACATTCACAGGATGAAAGAGGATGGTTACAATAAACAAAGATAAGCAGTTCCTCAAATCCAACATGTTTTTCAACTTTGAATGGCACCTTGAATTTAACTTATCAAATATATCAAACAAATAAAGTATTTCAGAACCAGGAAAGGATACAACTTGTTATAAAACAGCAGTTAATTTTCCCTGTTAAAGATTGCTCTCTAAATCACATCTCTATCTGAAACTTAATCTGCAACTTGATTTCTTGAATCATGTTTTAGATTTTTCAAGTAAATTTTTTCATAGGTCATTCTTAATACCTTCACTTTATCCACCATTTTTAAATTCTCAAAAATAAAAGAATGTATCTAAGAAATTAAAATATTTATTTTAATAACTTTTTGTTATTGCTATTGAGCTGATGATTATTATCTATCATGTTATTAATAAGTATAAGATGGTTTTTCCCCATTCCCCCAAATATTTGCAATGTATATAGAATATGTGAAGGGATACAAGGATAAATATTAATTTCATAGATTTGAAAATAAATTATAATATGCTTAGAAGGCTGTCAGGAGAAGTGATTTTAGCCTAACTTTACTGCTCATTCTGAACTCCAGTGCAAACAGCTCAACTGTTCTACTGACTTACTGGTGTTACACAATCTGCTTGCAATTCCCATTTGCCATCCATTAGTAAGTACTGGGGACAGGAACAGCAAACTGAAAACAGCAGCCACTGGCTTGAGTGTAGATACACTGCCACATACTACCCTACTGGGGTGTTTTACCTCTGGCAGAAACAAGTGCTTAAACTTATTATGCTTAGTATTTCCTAAACTGCCGAAGGGTCACACAGGGTTTCCTGTGGCCACATAAATTCCTCCTTGAGACTCATCCTCAAGGACCAATTAGCAGTCATTGGTCTTTGGTATTTCAGTCTTGATGAAAATCTGAAGGGAGCAACTGTAACACACCCCATATGTAGAAATTATATTCAAATGCTACTTTCTCCACTGTCTGTGGTGGATGATTTAGATTTGCATAATTCTTCAATTCTTGACCTAGTGTGAAAACGAACACGTTCTTTTTTCTTAGAAACCTTTTGCATCTGTTATGCTAAACAAAAGAAACAAAAGAACTGTGAGTTTTAAACTGATTTCAGAGACATTGGAGTATTTCTCCACTGAGAAACAGTGGGCCCTAAGTGCCTGGTCCTCTTTGCACAGTCACGTATCTTTGCAAGGGGAACATTTTCTTTTTAAAGTAGTACTTTCGCTTTCTTCAGGACTACAAGTCTTTGCCACATACAAGTGTCGGATTTCAGTTTTATGGTGTCACTAAAATTATTTCTGCCTCAGCAGAGCAACCTGGTTATAAAATCCAATTATGATTTGATTGCATCCACAAACCTATCTCCTCACACATGTATCTTAAATGGCTTGCACTTCCTTTTTAAGTTCTTGCAGATTCACAATATTTTGAGGATAAAATTTAATGATCTATTGAAAATAAATAAATAATTTGTTACATCACATTGTACTTAGCATACAACATTAGCACAGAGAACATTTGCTAGAGGTACTGTTAACTGAATATCCTTGTTACATTATACATGACTTCCCAAAGCACTGAGTACATAATATCCATCACGAAATTCAGAATATATAACTAAATTTAGAAAGTATATTCAGACCTATGGTCAGCATTCTGACATCTCCAGTTATGAGTTTTAATTAAACTTGCTTTTGTATTAAGTCTATTTTTATTAAGTAAGTATAGAATCCTGCTTTATACATTATGTATAAGTAGAAAAAGATAAAGAAATAATTTGTAGATGCCTTTTCTTAAAGGCATAATTCAAGTCACTGCTCCATAACTTCTCTGCACAGTTGTGATGAGAGGCACCACTGCTGAAGGTGATCAGTTTCTTTGAGAGCTTCAGCACCTTGCTGGCAATCCATTTTAGCACCCCAAATACTACTTCCAGTGACAACAAGCTGATAAATCAGATCAATAGGCGATAGATGGCATGGATTACATGTAATTTTTTTCCCCCAAGCAATAAATTATCAAAAACTAAAACCAAAAACATTCTTGGACATCTCTAATACATCAGACAAACCACTCATCCAACAAAAAAATGCTGGGTTTTGCCACAAATTTATATTGTTCCTCTAAATATTCTGCTCATAAAATGAACTGCTTCAAATTAGTGTCAAGTAATACATGAAACTAGAATTAACTCGGACAACGCATTACCAAAACCAAATACTTCTCTAACAAGGGAAGCACAGCTTAAAGGACTCAGTATTTTGTGCTTTAGGAAAACTATGAGAATGATGTACTGACACAGTGACACAAAAGAGGGGTGGGGTTGTGGTTGGTTTGTTCTGGTTTTTTTACCATCGCAATGCTTTTCTTCAAAGGTTACTCCTTCTACATTTCCAAGAAATAGTTCTTATTAATAGAATCCTGTACTGTGGCATTCGCATTTTGACCTGCATAACAACCTTTTAAGAGAAGTCCAAACTAAAATTCCTGGTGTTGGGGTTTTAAGAATTCTCTTTTTATTTTCTTTTTCTTTTGGAAGAATTTTTTCCCCACACATGTACATTGCTGAGAGGGAGTCATTGCCAAGGTACTTGAGGGAGACAAAGGACTTCGCTGGGGAGGAGCCCCGGACAACTGGCCCCCTTTTACCTAGGAAGAGGGGGTTGGGCAGGGCCCCTAGCTTCACTTGTGCTCTGGCGTTCAGAGGGGAAGGAGGCTGCATCGCTGTGGAGAGAATTCACCATCACCGCAGGCTTCTACCTTCTGCTGCTTTTCCTCCAACCGTGAGTGGAGCTTGCTCGCTGGAGTGGCTCTTGCACAGGGGACCCTATTTTTACACCCTACCTCACTAAAGGGAGACACCTTTCCACCATCTGCTGGGGTGCCTCAGGGAGACCCCTCCCCACCCGGGATCCTAAGCCCGTTTTCCCTGCCCTGCTGGGGAGCTGAGCCGGGGCTGCTCTGCCTCCTCCCCCCACCGCCGTTCGTCTGCTGCTGCTGCTGTGGGATTTTGCTACATTGTACCAGCACACCCCCTGCCTGCCCAGACGTCCNAATCAGCACATTTGTATTCACAAATACTACATTAGTCCTTTGATACCAATCAAATGCACAAACAGAGATTTACTGGCTAACGTATTAAGTAGAAGCTGAAAGTAACTGTCTCTTGGAAAAACAGCTTTATTGGAATAGCAGAAAGCTGTTTTCCTGCTGGAGAGAAACCTATTCAGTTACCCAAGAGAAGAAATTAAGAACTTCAGATTTGTCTGAGCAATTTCACTGCATTTCTTGAAATTCAAACAGGTAGAATGCAGCACCTGTTAAAGTTTTGATACTAATTCAGCACAAATGGTTCTTTAAACAGTCTTTTTTTATATATCTCTGAAGCAATCTGTACTAGAAGAAAATTCTGATTTGATTTTGCATATGCTTTTCAACATATGGAAACACCTCTTGCTTTTCAGACCAGTATGTTGAGCATAATCATGTATTGGTACAAAGAAATTCCAAAACTTTTTGTATGTATTAAGTTGAGTAAACAAACATCTTGAACACAGACAAACCAAATATACAGCACTTATTACAAGTTTCCAAGAAGCCAAGATTTTGTGCAGAAAATAATCTGAAGGATGAATCAAACTTCTCATAGTATTTCTTGACTATGTATTTCCCATAACAGACTGTGAGCATATGCTGACAAAATGCTGGATATACATTAACAGCACAAAGCAAGTAAAATGTTTTAAAGATGTGTTCTGTTAAATTGAGAACTACCACAAAATAATTAACATAAGAAGAAATGCAAATACTGGAAAGCTATTTTAGTTCTAGCTTTGCTGTTTGTATTTCATTGCTAAAACATTAAATCCATTTTATCACAGACATGCGATGTACTGTATTTTGAAGATCCATTAATTTTACTTTGCAAATGTGAAAACACTGAGAACTTCAATATAGAATTTTCCTGGAGAGAGGTTTGGACAAGCAGTTTGTCAAATTTGTTCTTATTTTCCTATTCGTCCTCACCTTTTCCATCTATTTAATGCTTTTGATATGGCTTGCATAATGCACGGCTGCAGCCACTTTCCCTGTGTTAAAGAACACTTAATTGAAAATGAAGATGCACCAAATTATATACCATAGCTTTTGAAAAAAATGAGAAGTGAAAAACAATAATAAGTGAAAAACTCCTGCATGCTAAGTACAGTCAGTGACTACATGACATACAAGAACTGCTGCACTACAATGTTCCTGCTGCTGCTCCACTGACACCTCTGAATATGAACAAATGTGGCTCATTAAGATGAGGCAGAATAAAGACAAACCTGAAATGGAAGTTTCCCAAAGTGTTCCACTTGCAGGTACCTTATTTATGACTCTTATTTTCTTTCCAAAATAGGTAGAATGGCAAGAATCAATGTATTGCATATGTTATAATAAGTCTGAAGAGGTTTCAGTCTTAAAGCCCTGCTTTCTCCAAAAGGTGTAAAAGAGTTAAATGAATGGCCTAAAGAGAATAATTACACAGATGGGTAATACTGCCATTTTACAGGAAAAAATAAGAGTCATCATGGCACATTTGTACAAAATGTAGCTGACAGCAGTTAATTCTGGAACCTTTCCAACACTGAGAGGATGCTGATTTTTTTTTCCTGAATGATGATTTAAGCACAGAAATGCTGTTATCCCAGTATGTATTTGCATTCCTTCACAATGTGCATTCACAGCCCAGAAAGCCAATGGTGTCCTGGGCTGCATCCAAAGCAGCGTGGGCAGCAGGGCCAGGGAGGGGATTCTGCCCCTCTGCTTTGCTCTGGTGAGACCCCACCTGCAGTGCTGCATCCAGCTCTGGGGGCCCAGCATAGGGAGGACATGGAGATGTTGAAGCAAGTACAGAGGACGGACACCAGGATGATCAGAGGCCTGAAGCATGTCTCCTATGAGGAAAGGCTGAGAGAACTGGGATTGTTCAGCCTGGAAAAGAGAAGACTTTGGAAAACCTCTGCAGACTTTCAGTACCTTGAAGGCAGCCTACAAGAGCTGGAGAGAGTCTTTTGACAAGAGCATGCAGGACAAGGGAGAATGGCTTCAAACTGAAAGAGGGCAGATTTAGATTAGGTATTAGGAAAAAATTCCTTACTCTGAGAGTGGTGATGCACTGGAACAGATTTCCCAGAGAAGCTGTGGATGCCTCATCCCTGGAAGTGTTCAGGGCCAGGCTGGATGGGGCTCTGAGCAACCTGGTCTAATGAAAGGTGTCCTGCCCATGGCTGGGGGGGTTGGAATTGGATGATCTTGAAGGGCTAATCCAATATAGGCCATTCTATGATATGCTTTTTCAGCAGGTCATACATCTTTGTGAAAGAGACTTAATGCTCATTGTTTTTCTCATTTTCAAAAACAGAGAATTAAATGGAATTGCTCAATGAAGGTATGCATGCACAAGCTGGGATTGCTAGAATTGTATCAGGCATTAGAGAGAGGGTCAAGAGAGGTCCACATTACTCCAAAAATGACAGCCTATGAACAGCAGACTAGTTCCTCACAAATGCCATGCAGAAGCCTGACATTCCCTCTGCACACTGACCAGAAGAATTTTTCTGATGTTAAACAAAAATAACTGGCTAAGAAAAAGTGAGCTGCACATAAACTGACCCCTTTCATGCTTTCGCAGCTTTAATGGAAATTTCACTAATCTCTCCAAAATTATCATCACTAATCTGCTTGCCCATTTAACAATAATAATGTTGGCATCTGATATGGCATCAATAATCTTGACATTCTCAAGATTTCTTTATTGCTTTTAATTACCTGGTCTTTTAAACTCAGCTACTTTCTGTTTAGTCTGTTAATAAGAGCAGTGATTTACTACATCATATTTCAGGTATTTAGAGAATGTCTGCATAGCTACACCAACTACATGTTTCCCTACAGTCAGGCAGTTGTATTTAATGGAAGTATACAAAAGAAAATCCAGTAGGCTACACTGGAAGGGCTGAAAGGCTGATTAGGTCAATGAACTCACACGTAAGTAACAAAACTAAGTTTATTGTCCATTCCAATTCGAATCAGCATACCTACTTCTCCAAGAGTACTTCCAACCAGAGATAAGCATAATTTTCAACAAACAAAATATCTTTTCATAAAAAGTTTTGCCCTGTCTGAGGCTGCCCAGAACCACAGTAGGATGGGATCCCCTATGGACCAATGCAGAAGAATATGCAGTAACCACTTCAGTTACCTTCAGGAACAGGTGAGCTTTCTTGACACTACTGCACAGCCTAGCACTCCTATGGAGATGGTCAGCAGCAATCTTATGTCAGAAGATTAGCTCAGTATCTACCAACTCACTCTTAATTAAACAAACACATCTTTCCATCAGTAATCAACATTCACAATGGAAGTCATAAGCAGAAAGCAGCCAATTTCCAGTTAGGATTGGTTCAGGGGAAACAGGCATATTTGCTTTAATCTGCTGGTTTTAAGTGCTAAAATTGGCATATCAGGTATCAGATATTACACCGAGATGATCAAATTTCCAATCTAAACTTCTAAAATCAAGTGAAGACCAAGTACTTGTATTTGTGGATAGATCAAACTGACCAGGTTATTGCTCAGAGGGAAGCCTAGAATCTACTTCTTTTTGCTCTGTGATTATTCAGGTAGTGTCATTTTGCGGGTAGAATTCAAAAAAATTGTTGTCTGTAGTGCCCTACCTTTAATCCTTGTTTAGATGATGCTCAAAAGAAGACTAGGCTTGATTGTTCTTAGCTAATTACCTGAAAAATTATTGGCTTTCACCATAAATCCTAATTATAAATGTTAATTCATAGATCATGCCCTTTTTCATTTACTTAAATACTTGTAGGCATCTTTAGGATCGAACAAATTTCTCATGGCTTTGTCACAAGCTGTTTTAAGTTTAGCATATTTTTGCTAAACAGGCCAGTTCCATAAAATAAAGGTCCCACTTTAATGGAAACAATATTTACACTGACTTGTTGAAAGAAAACAATGAGTATAGTCCTATATGCGAAATCTGACAGATACAATGGGCTACTACAGATGTGCTGGGGAAAAAAAAAAAAAATCACAAGGTTGCTTTTTTCATTTAGTCTCCTTGCAAAGAGATGGGAAGAAAACTATAAATTCAAATTACAAAACCCATCTGAAATATCTGAGACAGACTGTGCTTCCAACCATTCTTTCTTTGAAAGCACCCTGTACACAGGAGACCTGTGCCCTTTCATTGTTCAAATGTTTCTGCCTGCACACTAATTAAAATTAAATTTAAATTAAGTCACCTCTATTAATGTTCTGTGATTTAAGACTCAAAAAATGTATCTAAAATAGAAGGGTATTTTACTTTTTCTTAGTCAGTGTCCTAGGTTACAGTGTNCATCATGCAACCTAGTCAATTTACTGCTCAGGTGGTGTCAGGTTCAAGCTTCTCTGCTAGGAAGCCCAGTGTGTCTCACTGAAGAGGGAGCTGCAAGAATCAGTTGGAAGTATTATTTAATTTATAATGCTGCAACACTCCAAGAAATATACTACAGAGTCGGTTTTTTTATGAACACCTTATATAAGAAAAAAAAATTAAAAACTCTTACCAGCATACAATTATTTTAGTGCAGTATAATTAATGAAGCTGCCATGAGGGCACATGCAAAAAACAGTCTAATTTGTTCAAAAATTATTCAGGACAACATTTGGAAGACTGGAGGCCACAGCAACACCTTCAACTAAATGCATTTGCATCAAGCCACTTGCTTGACAACTATGTTTTCTCTTTATTTCTACTAAGTGCTATCCTGTAGACTGATGGTTGTACATTCTTTTCAAATGGAGCTGAATTTAAACAGGCAAAGTCACAACTACAGAAGAAATAAACAATTTCAAAGTGCTAGGGCTTTTAACATCAACGAGAAATCACCTACCAGTACACTAAAAATAATGTCAGGATTAACTATTTCAGCTTTTTTCTTATCTGATTTTATATATATGTATGTATGTATGTATGTATGTATGTATGTATGTATGTATGTATGTATGTATGTATGTAATGGGGAAAGTGAGAAATTACAACACCTACTCCAAGTGTGATTTCAAGTAACTGAGATTAAAGTACAGAATATCTGAGGCAACTGCTTGTAATTTTTATTTAAACTCTGATACCACCGAAACAGTGAGTATCACATCCAGAGCAAGAATATTTATAAGCAGTACCATGTCAGAAGCGCCACCACGTGAACAACATCTTTATCTTTTACTATGCAGAAACAATTCAATTGCTTGAAAACAAAATCTAGATAGCAAAACTCAACTAATGCAGGAATGGAAGGTGCAGGCAAGCACTCTGTAACAACCTTGCTGCCACACATTAAAGCACTCAGCAAAAATTTACAAGGCAAACCTCAGATCCTGCCAAGTACCAAAAAACACAACTATGAAATGCCTCAGAAAGACTTTTCCTAGTTCTCATGAAAGCTATGAATTTGTAGAGGGACGTTTTCAGAGGGTGCTGTTCCTCTAATTAGAGAGCGAAACAAAAAGAAACCCTCAATCCCCATGATTCAGAGGGAAAGAAACAGATATATTAAAAAATCTGGTGACAGGTTGAATCCTGAACCCAAGAGCAAAATGTACCCATGAGGTATGTCTGAAAGACTAAGTTCTCCTCACCAATATATTCCAACTTCAGTTTCCAGAGGAAGCAGAAAGTCACAAACAAAATTTAACACTGGAATGTATCACTACTATATTAACATGAAAGATAAACATATAATTTGCTTTTAACTTTAGTCCTAACTTAATGACCTGATCACGCAAGTCAAACCAATGTATCTCATCCTGATTCTTTTAAATGCAGTTTACTGATAGCCTCTGCAGTTTTTGATAGCCTCTCTAACCACTAGACCATAGAAACACATGCCATTGGTAGGAATCATCTTAATTACTTTTTAAGACCACTTTCAGCTAAAAAAAAATCAATATTTTTGTTCAGAGACAGCTGTATTACTACTATTCAGCAACTTTAAAATATTTTTTGTACAAGAACTTCTAATACAAGGAGATTTTGATTTGGAAATAAATCAGCCTGGTACTGTCCAAACTAATACTTTCTACTTCTTTCTGTAAAATTAAAGGCTGTCATCAGACATTTAAAAAATGGAAAACTATATTCAAGTTCTCCTTTTAAATGTGCCATAAAGTCAAGACCTTAGCTCCAACAGTGTGTTAGGATAGAATTTTTCATTTTAAATAGCTTTCAAAGCTACAAGACAGGACAGATGAATAAAAAACATGAATAAACTTACAAAATAGATATGCAATGGCAAAAAATTTTTTTAAATTCCAGTTGTTCCTCAAGCAAACAGATATTTCCTGATGATTATAAAGAATACCCATATGTAATCTATCCCACTTCCTTTAAAAACCATTCCTAGAAAAGATGACTCATGAGGATGCTTCACAGACAACAAGAAAGCACCACAATTTCACATGGTCTGACTTCCCCGAAGAACTTCAAAGTATCCTTTTCCAAAGGAAGAGTTCAGAGCATCTCAGGCAAAACAGTAAATATAAGTTACAGCCTCTATCCTCTCCTTCATAGGTACTACAGAAGTTGTCCCTCTGTATCCAGAGCCTTGAGATTTTTTCAAGCATTGCAGTAGCATTTTCTACGCCTTTGCAATTTGACTCTCCAAATGAGAGTCAAATCTATTATGGAGTTTGAGTACCATGTTTTTTCTATTTTGCTGGACTGACACTGTGATGAGCAAACTTTACTGCCATAATTCAGGGAATAGTGCCATAAAAACACTGGCAGTCAATTAATGAAAAGCTAAGAAGGCTATATAGTATTATAACTGGAAAGAATTAACACATTTACAAAATCACTTCTTGCTTTCAAGAAGCCACCATAATCCATATCTATGCTTTTAATTGTAATCTGTACACATCTGACAGTTTGTATGGATCATTGCCAAATAACTGACAAAGCTGTTGAAATTCTGATGCCCTCTATGTAACAGCATGGCCTGGAAAACACCTTTGGAAATACCTCTCAACAGGAAGATTATGTCACCAGCAAGAGATACAGAGAGAAGTGGAAACCTGACTAGGCTACAGTTGCTGGAAGAAATGCTTGTACCATCATCACATCATGTATACATTGCAATTTCTTTTTAACTCCATCTTTATATGGTTTCTCTTTCTAAAAACCTTTCAGATAAGAGAGAGGAAAGACTGTCAAGGAAGCAAGCAACTAGCATGACAAGTGGGAAAACCTCCTCAAATCTCTGCTCCAGACCCAAGTCAAAAACAAAGTCTAAGGAATTCACTCAGTATGTCCCTCTGCTCTTGCCTGCACAAGTGAACAGAAGTAAATCCTGATTACAGACTGCTGTGAGGTACAACACAAAGACCACAAGGCACTTAGTACTAGTCACAAGGTCTACAAAATTTAGACAATCTAACATACTGAATAACAATTTATTAACTTGTCAAGGTAGCATGCAACGAATAGCTTTTCAGAATTCAAAGTCAAATGGCAATTTAAAAATTCAGTCCATGAAGACTTACATAACATTATTTTAAATAACACTTGCATTCACTAGCAATGAGTGCTCTAGAAATACCTTCAGTTAGCCTTATGGAAGACTCATTTGGTTTAGAAGCTCCTTACAGTAAGAAAGCTGTTCTAAGGCCAGCTTGGAAAATATGACTAGAATTACAGAGGATATTTCCTGCTCCTTCAATAAGTTAGATGGTTGTCAGTACTGCAATACAGAAGTAGTTTATCACTAGCCTTTGACACAATTTTCCAATAGGCAACTCGTTATCTTTGCTTACAAATACCATACTTAAAGTGCATGCATTATAATTACAGTAAAATCACATCTGTAGTGGTTGACGGGCAAAGAGACTTCCGTGCTGCCATCTTCAGCATTTTACAGCTGCCTAAAAGCACAAACAGACTGAAAATATTTCCACCAAATGGTGAGGGCAACAGATGAATAGCTCTAGCAGCTACAGATCTATCTGATGTTTCAAGCTACCAATTAAGAGCCAGGAAGAGAGTAAAAGGTTCTGGAAAGATGCTGTGTGGTTTTGTTTCATAGTGAAACACATACCAGGGCAAGTAGCTCATTCTTTTTAGTACTGTTTATGATACTATTTCGTTCTAGTATTGAGCGTGTGACTCAAATATCTGAAAAATCCTTGAGCTAAAAGTGCCTTTCTGAGAACAGTACTATATTAAGCATCTTACTACCAAAGGCAATTTTAGACATCAGTATGCAGAGGGACAAGGTACAAGACCTACTCAACATCACCACAAAGCAGAATAAACAAACAAACAAAAAAAGCCAAATGTGAAAATTTCAATTCCTTGCTTTGTGTTTGAAAGTATTCTCTTGTGCATATTCTGGAGATAAAATCAAACACTGAAAATAGTTGAAATTTGCTTAGAGGTCTAGATGATATACATTTAAATAATTATAGAAGTGCAGTACAATTTATTTACAACATAAATTTTTCACTATGGCCAAATCATCTTTGTCCAACAGTACACATAATAAAATACTCTCCTTTTTTGGAATACTGCCAGACTTACTAGAAGAGGTTTCCTAGAGAAGTTGTGGATTCCCCATGGCTGGAAGTGTTCAAGGCAAGGTTAGATGGGGCTCTGAGCAACCTGGTCTAGTGGAAGGTGTCTCTGCCCACAGCAGCAGAGTTAGAACTAGATGATCTTTAAGGTCCCTTCCAACCCAAACCATTCTTTCACTCTATGACTTCAGCAACCAGGAAAAGTCTTACTGCCACTATCTACTGAAGAAATAGCATGCTCTTCCTCTTGGGACCCTGCTGCTCAGGCTGTAGCCAGAAGACACACAGAATACATGAAACCAAAAGACTATGGCAGCATTTCTCACACACAGTGTAAGTACAATGTTTATAAAAATTGGTCTTTTCTTAGTATTATTATTAATATTTTAACTTCAGGCTTAAAATGAGACAGCAAACAACAGTATGATCAGTAGGAGTCACTGTACCAGATTAGAGAAAGAACTAAAACTCACTATACAACAACTCAAGCTGGCTAGAAAGCTTACACTGTACTTTGCCTTTCTCTGGAAGTTACTGAAAGAGAACACCAACAAGGATTAGGTGAATCACTTTCCTAGTTTCTACTTATCAATTAGAAGTGCTTCAGCAGATCCATTCAGACCAATGCTGCTTATCTTCTACCCCAGCCAGGGGCACTACCTGCCCACTTGTAAAGTCACTTTGGTCTACCTCATTTCTCCAGAGGATCTTACAGACCTGCTCCAAAATTGGCATACCATTCATAATTTGGAAAAGACTTCACTAGATATTATCCATAAGTGAACAATGGGCTACTGAGTCAGCCATTACCTTTGTTCTGACTATCAAGAACCAGAACTGAACAAGATTTTTCTGATTCCTCTTACTAATATAAAAAGTTAAAAATCAGAAGCAGAAACCGCATCCTTCAACACAGAAATCCATCCTTATATTCATGGATTTTAAGATAAGGAAAGCCTCTAGAATAACATATGTCTCAGATGGCCACAAAATGATCCTTGCATTAAGTCAATACCTGCTTATTGAGACAGATCAGAGCCTTGGATAATACAGCAATTTATATTCTAATATTCTTTTAACCATCTATTAACAGGTACAGTGATATTTATACATCTTTTAGACAGTCTTACAAAGGGATAGCCTTCCAGAAGTCTAGAATACTTTGATGCTACTGTGAATGCTCTTAAGTGACAGAAAAAAACCCCCAAGCACTTCTATATATGCAGGCTGTATTAATCTTTTTAATGCTCTTTATGTTCCTACCAAGAAGCCTTCTAGGAGTTTAATTCACTCAGTGTCTGACAGTCAAATGCAGTTAGCAATTTGTAAAATTACAGAATCTGTAAAAATCTGAAAACAATTTCAACTGAAGACTGGGTTTGAAGTGCAATGCCTAATGAATTATACAGAGAATTGTCTTTCAGATGCCTTTCAGAACAAACAATACAGGAGATTTTCTTTAGCACCTGAAAAACTAATCTCATCGATTTGCAGTAATGAATTATGTCAACTCCTTTTTAAGCAGAGCAAATTAACAGAATTTGTATTTTAGTTGGTGAATCAGATATCTGTACTAATCTCTTGGTCTTTGTCTACATTTAGATGTTTTCTGAATGTTTTCAGTATCACTGGCATCATCAATTATGAGAATGGAGACATTAAAAAACAGTACAGGATGAACCAGAGCAGGAACTCACAACAATCCGTCATTGACTACCCATAAAGTGCTTTCAACCCATGGCAGTCAGAGCAGCCCAGTCTCAGAAGAGCAGTGGCTGTCTAGCCTTTAATGAATAAACACGTTCACACAGTGAAGGCAGCATTCTGCAAAGTACGGCCCCAAGCTTACTCCTCACCTATGTCCACATGGCAATTCTGAAAAAGGGAAATCAAATACCGGGCTTGTCTTTCTGCCATGGTACAGACAAACTCTGCACTCACTGGCAACAGAGGGAGCTGGATGGAATTCCCCCACAAATACACTCACTAGAAAATTCCTTTTTGTGACACAACACTATGACACTAAAAGTCCTTTCACCAACTACATCACACAGTTAAATATTTCTGATAAGCTTCAAAGTAAATTACCTTTAAATTTCATAAATAATTTGTCTTCCTGTCTTGAGGCTGAAACAGTGATCTGGTCCTTCTGCCAAGGGACAAATCCAAACATCCTGACCATTCCAACCAATTGTAAAGACATGTCAATTTTTTATAGACTTCAAAAAAAATTTTAAATGCATGTTTTTCAGCATGACACCTTTTGCTTTTCTGTGAACTCTGTCTGAGCCACAGTGTGACCTAACAAACACAGCAAACCTAACTGACAGAATTCAGCATAAATGTGTTGCTTGTAAGATCAATCAGACAGCTTCCCAACCTCTATTTTTACCTCTTCTAATTTTAGCTCTTTCTTTGCTTTACATCTATCAACTCAGGCCCTGTATTGGGTTTGCATGGCAAGGTTTTGGTAGCAGGGGAAGCTACAGCAGGGGCTTCTGTCAAAAGCCACCAGAAGCTTCCCCACTGTCCAACAGAGCCAATGCCAGCCAGCTCCAACACAGACCCACCACGTGTCAGGACCAAGCCCATCAGCAATGGTGGCAGTGCCTCTGGGATAACATCGTTACGGAGAAAGAAAAACCACACAACTGCAGCTGAAGAAGAATTAGGAAATGTGAGAGAAACATCCCTGCAGACACTGAGCACAGGAGGGGGAGGAAGCACTCCGGCATCAGAGCAGAGATTTTCCTCCATTCCATGGTACAGACCACAGTGAGTCCACCTGCAGCTCATGGAGATCCACAAGGGAGCAGAGACCCACCTGTAGCCTGCGGAGAACCCCAGGTCACAGCAGATGGATGCCTGAAGGAGGCTGTATAACCTGATGGGATGCCCACACTCCTGGCAGATGTAGCAGGACTCTTCACCTTTGGAATGTAGTCAAACAACTCAAAAAATATCCTGTTTTGCAACCTATCAGTGGTGGGCTGAGAGGAGGCATCATGTGCTGGGTTTGGTATTGAATTATGTTAAAACCAGTCTGTCTCACCAAGCCCAAACTAACATCCTGATAGTAAGGCAAAGACTTGGCAGGTAAGTCCCTAAGATGACCTGAAGACACATGACTGGCAGTCAATCACTTTATACTGTAACAGTCCAGTCCACTTTCATATGGTAGGTTCTTTTAACATATTCCTTCTTGGAGTGTGTGTATGCAGTTTCTTTCCTTGAAGTGGGAATGTCCCTTCAAAGCTACTCCCCAAGGCTAAGTGAAAGAGATCTGCCCACAAGTGTTGGCATGGCAAGTTACATCAATCTCTATTTAATAACTTTTTGCTAGCTTTAATATAATTGCTTTGATACAGTGCACTATTCTATACTAAATGGTACTAGTAGTTTTAGCTTTTATACTGTGTAGTAAATAATTCTGATTAAAAATCTTTTATCTAATCATTTGTCGTAATAAATAATTCATTTTACACAAATATATCTGATTTGCCATCTTTAATCCTGTAAGGCAAAGTTACTTAAAGCACTGACAGTCTGGGGCTAAGATCAGATCCAGCCTCACTGAGGCTCCTCTCTGAGAAGGAGTTCAGAAAGGAAGGGGGTCCTCTCTGTACCTCATGACTCAGTGGGATGGCTTCTCTAACAAGCTTTGTCTGAAACTCCCCCTCTAACCCACAACAGCAGGACCTGTGGCCCCATGGAGACAAGAGCCCACACTGGAGCAAGTTTGCTGGCAGGACCTGTGACTCCATGGGGGATCCACGCTCCAGCATTCTGTTCCTGAAGGACTGCACCCTGTGGAAGGGACCCATGCTGAAGCACTTTGTGAGGAACTGCAGCCTGGGGAAAGGACTCATGCTGGAGAAGTCCATGGAAGACTGTTTCCCCTAGGAGGAAACCCATGCTGGAGCAGGGGAAGAGCGTGAGGAGTCCTTCCACTACGGAGGAAGGAGCAGCAGAGTCAACGTGTGATGAACTGACCACAGCCATGTTAACAGCCCACTCATCCTGCTCCAGGCAGAGAACTCGGGATTGAAATTAAGCCCAAGAAGTTGGGAGGGGTGGGGAGAAGGTGTTTAAAGATGTTTCTATTTTCTCATTATCCCACTCTGATTTGACTGGCTATGAATTAAATTAATTCATAAACAAAAAGTTTCAATTTTATTCATAGAGTTATGCTGCACAGGTGCCTAGGAAGGATGAATTTCATAAATTCTATGCATTTCTTAAGTTAGTAAATACCTTGAATAATTATAATGATCCTTAGCACTACTTTTGTAGGTATGTAGTCTGCTAGAATACTAGGTGATGAGAAATTAAAAATGCTAATAATTTTTGGCATTTTTAACAGCACATAATTAACAAAGAAAATGGACTGAGATTGCCATTTATTATGAAACTTAATGATCTTTATGAGCTTTCACCTTAAATAGCTGCTCATGTACATCATGTAAATGTACATTTACTGTGACTGTAATTAATCAATCACCTTCCCTTGTCTGCCCAGAATTTTTCTTGCTGAGAATTTCAAAGCCTTGGCAGATTGTCCAAAAAGAATGAAGAGAGGAGAGCAATATACCTGTATAAACCAGGTCTAATCCTATAACATGCTGCTGACTGCCTTACTGACATATGCTCAACTTACATTTTTATCAGTCATAACTGTTTGCTTTGCAAAATTGCTTTTAAGAAAATTCTACTTACTTGCAAGTATTTTCCTTAAAGTATGAGGAAGGATCAGTTTCAATCTACAAAAATTCCCATCATGGCAAACTGTGAGAAAGGAAGCAAGTCTTTAGACACATGCAGCTCGAGCTGTAGGAATGCATCAACACACTGTGCAAACCTGGGACCTGGACACTATAAAACTGGTACCTCCATAAGAACACTCCAGGACCCCCCCCACTGAGAAGACCAGAAGAAAAAGGGCCAGCAGGATGCTGCAGGACCCACGTGCTGGTGACTCTTTTTCTACTTAATCTCTCTCTTTCTCTTCACCCCCCACTCCTCCCTGTACCTCACATTTACTGTTAAATAAAATCCATACCCTTGACTTCAGCCTATGGTCTCATTTGCACCTTCATTTGGACAAAGGCATCTTTTAATACCTGAACTCTAGCAATGGCCCAACAAAATATTACCAGTATATATTCATTTGAAGGAATGTCAGAAAAATATGAGACCTTACGGTAAGAAAACAAAACAAAACAAAACAAAACCACCCGCAAAACTTTTCCCTAAAAATATGAGCATATTTCCTAAGGCTTTGCTACTAGATAACACTATTATCTTTCTTCCTGCTATTCCCCTTTGCTTCTGCTCTCGATTTCCCCACAGCAGAAAGTAACCAAATAGAAGCAATACCAGCTTGAATTTAGCTCCTTCAAAAGAAACAGAAAACAGGATAAGGAAACAGCAAGAGATAAGAAACCTGTAAGTCCACAAAAAAAATCATAAAAGACCAGAGGGAAAAACAAACCAAAACCAAAAAAAAAGAGTGAAAGGAAACATAAGGCCTTAAAGAAAAGAGACTCTGAGGGGACCAACACAGAAAGACCCAGGTCCTAATGGACCCCATATACAAGGTGGAGCTTCACATGGGGGAAATATGGGCTTACCAGATTTCCCATGAGGTGTTAAATAACCATATGTGTTAGTTACTAGCTTGGCATTTCCTATTAACAAACTGCTTGGTTTATCAATGCAGCTGATAGTGCGAAAAACCAGAAAATCTCTGCCCACTGTGGTAAAACAAGGGATACTGAACTACTCCTGATCTAGTGTATCTGGCAAGGGAGGACTGACAAAACCCTAAATCCTTAAAAATTCTGGAAAAAAATATATGTGAGAGAACCACCAAGAGCTTTTTCCTTCCCTTTTAATGCTCTCATAAGATTCAGTATGAAGCAACTGGAATCCTGGTGACTGCATGACCCAAGGGCATTCTGAAAAAACAGCCATCAGAAGAATTTTAAAATGTTGGCAACTGTAGCATTATCAGTCAGAATGCAGATAATGGTTTTCTGATTGCACAAATCAATTTTCATCACTAGCAGCAATTACAACTGCTATAGCAGACTATGTACAATACTGCAAGCAACACATTCCAAGAATATAAATGGGGGGGGGGGATGCTGAGAAAACAGAATTGCTTAATTGAAAACTAAATACCACTACTTGCTGCATGAGGATGTCATCAAAACACATCTGAAAGACTGCCCTTGCTCATCAGCCAATTAAATCATTCTTAAGTTCACATCTGAGATATGGAGCAAAGTAGAATTCCTGCATCTGAAGTCTATAATCTAAGAAAGTTTTAAACACATAAGGAAAGCTGCAAAGCAGCTCAGAGTACTACCGGTACTACAAGGTGCAAAATAAACAAGTTTGAAGAGTCTGATACAGCTTACTTGTGAAATGCAATCATGTGCATAATATTTATACAGATAGAATTGAGGAATGTGAATACACCTGACTTTTCACAACAGAAAAGAAAAAGACCTCTCAATCCAGAGAGAATACCCACTTCCTAAATAAATGCTTTGTGTGAAAGCTGCTGTAAGCCTCAGGTCATCATGTCTGCATTGGTTGGAGTTGCCCACTTCTTCAGGATTATGGGCAGAGGCAGAAAAGAGGGTGAAAATCTCCAGAAGTTCCAGGCAATTCTTCTGTACTGTGTTGATTATGGCATCAAAGGACTATGGTGAGCCAAAGGCAAGAAGAACTCCACACTAATAAAAAACAACTTGCTGATCCAAACATATATGGAACACAGCAAATGAGCTTGGAGTAACAGCTTTAAATTTTGTGCTTTAGAGGAAGAGAAATTTCAAATACTGGCTACTGTGATAAATAGATGCTATAATATTGGCTTTCTGCAAATGTTAAAATAAGTGATGTTAAAGTAGCTTTTGTAACAGTGGCTTTGTCACAAATAGATGCTATATGTAAAATGCTATATAAGGTAGCTTTGTTGTGAAGATGTGGTTTTCTTAATACTTTTTTCATTAAAAAGGGAAAAAACTTAGAAATAGCTATGCTTATGAACTATTTGCCTGGACCCCCCTGCTACCGGCATACCAACAGATAAGTCCTGTTGATTCCGGGAACTATCGGGGCAAGATTCCATTCTGAATTGTTACTCGAAAGGGTTTGAATATGCAACCATCTGTTAATCCCAGCTCCGGGAACTGCCGGGGCAAGATTCCATTCTGAATTGTTATGGGAAAGGGTTTTGAATATGTAAAATTGTTTATGAATATGTCTAATTGTGTATGAATATGTAATACTCCGGGTGTATGTAAAGGATGTCTCTGAGGTCAAAGGTGTGCTCTTGGCTGAGAGCCAAAAGCACCCAGCGCTGTGACTTTTGCTTTATTTTCCTTGTCCCTTATTGTCCTTTATTAAACTTTTCAATCCTAACAGGAGAGTGAACTTCGTTTTTCACAGCTACTAAACACTATTAACGAGTAACATAGAGCAGATAAACAAATGAAGCATCATTACAATTAATTTCATACAGTGGTCTGTTTACTAAGATGAAAATGCTCAGAGAAAGGCTTATAACATTTTAGAACAGTCTTATTTTTTTTCTTCTTTTCATACTGGTGGATATACTGCTCCAGCACTGTCTATTGCCTCTTATTCCTTGGCCAGAGTCAGGAATGGGCAAAGCAATCTTTCATGTTCTGCTCAGATAGAGTCTATTGAGGAGGGTGTCAAATGAGTGAAGAAACTGAACAAGAAATTTTCAAAGTCAAGAAGAAATAATGCCGCTAACTTACATATAAATTCCAAATCATAATGAAGTGGCTAGTTATGTTTAAACTGCACACTTGCCACCTTTTCAAGAGACCATATGCAAAAATGAAGTGCTTATATATTGAAGGACAGTGACCACAAAGCTACACCCCAGCGCTTTCTTCTTCCCCATTTAAGTTTACAGAACACAGTGATACACAGTTACAATGAAAATATTCCATAAATGCTGAAATGGAAATCTAAAGCTCAGCTGGAAAGGTGAGCCCTTGAATATATGTGCTTGCACTTTACAGTACACTAAGAGCTCTTCTCTGGGTTCTTGCATACTTACTGTTTTTCTAGATACACGCATGGAATTGGAGTTTGTTGCCTCAATTGATAAAGTGTGTATTCAAACAAAAAAAATGCATATTGCCTTTTCTACTGGGGCTTAACCATTAGCCTCAGAAAGGCATCTGTGCAAGACTAGCAGAGCTCTTGAATGGCTTTCCCTGTGCTCCACCACACTGCCATATAAAGGCAGGAACCTGATGGTGGAATCCTGCTCTTAATATTCACAGAGACAGGCAAAGAGTAAAAATGAAGCAGAATAACATATACCTCCCTTGCTCAAAAGAGGGATGGATCTGAAGCAGTGACTCAAGTAAACAGTCAGTTCTTTGCTGAGCCCCGTCCAAGAGCTTGGGTGGAATGGTGCCAAAGCATTCCTCAATTCTACAACTACCAAGAGTTATTTGCAACTATGAGATACAAATAAATTATTACAAACCCACATAATTCAAGAGGAAGAGTGAAATGCACACTTATTTCAATTTGCAATTTTCATTGCCTAAACTTTCAATAAGAAAACCTGAGCATTTCTTTTCCCCCCAAAATGCCAAAATATTTTTGATTCTGAAAAAAATAAAATTGTATAGTCTTTAACACATCGAAAGCTCTGAAGCTCAGCAGTTAAGATGTCTCCAAAGTCCCTGTTCCAATGCTATCAAACTTACACAGACATTCTAAAAACAAATGGTTTTCCTGAAGAACAATAAATTAAACAGTGTAATCTTCCTGGAGTCTACTGGATATATTTCATCAGTATTGCCCTAGAAATTTAAAACAATTATTTACAATCAAGTAAGATAATAACCTTTGTGCTCCCTAACATGCCAGAAATCCTGTTACCCTCCTCTTAAAAATCCGTATTACATCTTTCATCAAATGCTCCCCTAGAACTGCAACCCACCAAAATTAGGAAAAAAAAAAAAAAACAAAAAAACCAACAAAAGTTTGAAGAAAAAAGAAGCTTCCTCTCCGAAAGAAGCACCATAAATGTGCAAGTGAACACAAAACAAGGAATAAGGTATAGGTATATCAGGCACAGTAATGAAGATGAACTTGTGTTAATTCACTGTGCAACCACCTCATCCCAGCAGACCTTTAGGGAATAAGAGAGTATTTGCAAGGTCCACAGTCCCACTACTATGTTTCTGGGCCAGGCCTATGAAGAAATCACCTCAGTGACTGGTAAAACACCAGCTTTTGGCATGTAGAGCAGCAAACTCTCATCACGTATTATATATGATTAAAAATAACAGTTGTGAACATTACACTCACAAAATTCAATTGCTATAGTCATGGTCAATTAGTTTAAATGGTCAATCTGATAAATATACTTGAAATCCTCAGTGTGCTGTTGGCTGCAATGAAAAGGTTTACAGACGCATAGGTAATTGGCAAATCAATCCATCAGAATCCTTACTTGTAACTTGTTCAGGGTCACAACACGGACATATTGGTTTAATCATATAAATTCTTAATTGCAGAAAAGACAGGACTTATTACAGCTTTACTTAAAGCAATTTAATTGTTATATTAACTGAAATCAATGTTATTTTCTGTCCTAGGTTACAGTATAAG
>VZTH01009191.1:0-20856 GCA_013397815.1 Aleadryas rufinucha
AACACAGCCCCGATCCTGCACCCACAGCACTAATCCTGCACCCCAAAACCGCCCTGTACCCCAACACCAATCCTCAGCCACAGCATCCATCCTGCACCCCAAAACCGCCCTGTACCCCAACACCACTCCTCACCCACAGCACCCATNCCCCAACTCCAACCCTCTCCCTCAGCACCCACCCTGCACCCCAAAACCGCCCTGTACCCCAGCACCGATCCTGCACCCAGCCCTGCTGAACACCTCAGCACCGACCCTAAACACCTTCTCCACCCTGTACCCCCCTGCACCCCAGCACACTGAACCCCAACACAGACCCTGCCCCCTGCCCTGCCCTGGCTGCTGCTCACACAGGGCTCTGCTCCTCGTGGCTTACCCAGAGGCACGGGGCTGGCTGTGGCCCCCCATCCCACCTATCCCTGCCCTCTGGCAGTGGGAAGCCATTCCCTGTGTCCTGTCCCTCCATCCCTTGTCCCCAGTCCCTCTCCAGCTCTCCTGGAGCCCCTTTAGGCTCTGGAAAGGACTCTGAGGTCTCCCTGGAGCCTTCTCTTCTCCAGGTGAGAAGAGAAGGCTCCCAGCTCCCCCAGCTCTCCCAGCCTGGCTCCAGAGCAGGTGGGCTCCAGCCCTGGGAGCAGCTCCGTGGTCTCTGCTGGACTCTCTCCAGCAGCTCCACATCCTTAATATCGGGATCCCCAGGGCTGGAGGCAGCTCTGCAGGTGCAGTCTCACCTGAGCAGGGCAGAATCCCCTCCCTGACCTGCTGCCAGTGCTGGGGATGAGCCCAGGCCGTGGCTGGCAGCCGTGTGCCTCCGTGCCCATGGATTGTCACTGCCGGTGCCACCGTGGTGCTGCTGCTTCCCTTCAGGTCGTGTCCTCACCTGTGCAGGGCAGGAGCTGCCCCAGAGCCACCACGCAGGGCATCAGCAGGTCACGTCCACTCAGGGCGTGTCCATGGCACCGTCTGCCCTTAAATATGGGGCTGTAAAACTCCAGGAGAGCTGAGGACAAAGCAGGCAAAGCCACGCTGAGCCCCAGTAGGAATTTTATTGACAATAATAAAGTTCTTTGGTGTCTCTTACAGGAGAGAGGAGCATGTCAAGTGTGATGCTGCTTAACGTCGTCTGAGACAACAGTGTGAGAGTACTGAAGGTAAGACCCTGTGGACTGAGCCATATTTCATCACAAATAGAGCCCTTTAACCAACAAACTTGTTCTGGGAAAGTTTCCAACTCCGACAATCTCTGGCGTTGTGGGGTGGTGGGATCTCTCATGCTAGGAGCATCAAAGGAGTCTCTGGAGATGCTTTAACAGAGGACAGGAGCCTGGGAGGGAGACTTCAAAATCCTGGCAAGGGTACAAATAAAATACACTTTGGTCTTAAATTAATGTAAAATTTTATGAAACTGTCTCTCGGAGATTATTCCCAATGTGGAGTTAAAAAGCAAACAAGCAAACAAAAAGCAACAACAAAAAAAGGCCTGGCTGGTGTCCACAAAGAACAAGTGCTGTGGTTTCTAACCTCTGCATGACATTATCCTCCAGGAACTGCCTCTTCGGGAAGATTCCACTTTGCCAGGCTTTACGTGCATCCTCTGCTTAAAAAAAAGGAGACATCCCAGGTCTCTGAAAAAAAGAGAATTTGTACTTTGACCTAAACACTGATTTGTGCAAAGGCTTTCCCTGACAAATCCTGTGCATGCCCTGCCAGGGCTGTGTCCACTCTCTGGACATCGTGGGGCTCCATCGACTCCAGGCTCATCCCGAGTAGCCAAGCTCCCCATCCAGGGCCTCCCTGTGGCCAGAGAGCTGGGATGGGATGTGTCCATCCTGGGAAGCAAACACGAAATACAAAGCAAGAGGAGAAAAAAAAAAAACAAAACCAGAAAAATCCCAAGCAAATAGAGCTCAAGAAGAGAAGGAATTAAAAGAAAAGATAATAATAAGAATATTAATGACAAATTTTAATTAATAAGTGGCTAATTAATTTTCTAAGCACCATAAAATTGCCATAGCAGCCTAATTGCTTTGCTAGTCTTGCCACGAGGCAGGGAGGAGATGAAGAGTTCTAATCCCCTGGATTTCGACGTGGGAGGTGGCAGAGAAGGGGACACACCAGGGTGTGCAGGGGCAGTGCCACCACTCGGGGGCCTGGCCCGTTCCCCACGACGTGCCACTGTCACCTGAGCAGCTGCCACCAGGAGGAGCAGGGCTGGGGCAGCTCCGAGGCTCTGGGATCGGGTGGGGTGGCAGCTCTGACCCCAGCAGGGATACAGGGACCACGGCAGGGACACAGGGACCACAAGTGGCTTGCAAATGAAATTCCAGTTTGCCATGATTCTGGAAGAATTGTGAAGATGCCATGGGATTACTGCAGCTGCTTTCATCCTCTCTTTCAAACCCTCTTACCCTTTTGAAAATATTTTTTGACTTAATGCCAGCACAGATTATTGGGTTTATGCTTCTTGCTCTGTAACAACCATGTACTTACAGGAAATTACTTATAGGAGCTCACTTATAGGAGCCAGGGCTGTGGAGATACCAGTCTCCAAAGCCACAGGAGCTCCTCTTGATGCCCTTCAGAAGAGTCCACAATACCTCAGACTCCTGGGATTTGTTTCTCTGGGCTGCCTGGTGCAGGTGTACACAGTCCAGCCACCTCCTGCCCAGGACACTATTCTGGGGACATCATGGTCACATTTGAAGTAGTCATTCAATGAGATGGGTTTTCCTGGGCTGTGTTTGCCATCAGCTCTGTGATGAGCAATTTGGATTCATCTGCATTGACCCCTCTCATACGCTGAGTGTGTTTTTAGGGATCACACTCCCTAAAAGTGTGGAAAGGAAAGGGAGTCCTTTCTTTTCCTAAAGGTGGTAATCAATAAAACCACATAATCATTTGCCATTACCTTATTACTAAATGAGATTTCATCTCATCCCACAATTTCTGAAGAAAAAAGCAATGTCTGGTTGGGGGGCTCTGGGTTCTGTGGGGTACAGCACAAATTCTATTATTTCACACAATTTGTGCTGCTGACTCTTCTGTCTTTGCACATTTTTCTTCCTTCCATTCCTAACAAACTTGTTTTTTCAGCACTTCTTTGTCATAAGGATGATGAGGATTAACTAAATGCATGTAAACATAACCATAAAAAGGGGGAAAATTACACTGCACAAGCAAACCTGATACTCTTCCCAGTTCATTAGAATTTAATGAAGAAATACTCAGTGCCCAACAGGGGAATCCTAATTCATTATGTCTTTTGAATTCTCATTAAGCATATGCATGGTGACTACTGGAAACCTGCACCCTTTCAGCTCTGTTGTCCATTACCCTGACTAATAAATAGTCATTATACTTAAATACTGATGAGGAGACTCGAGGAAGTTTTATTCCTGTAATTAATTTTCCCTGGTTAACTCCTGATGATTTTCCAGTGCTTCTGGTAGTGGCTGTATCAAAATCCTTGCACAGGTGAGGTCAGAGAGAAGCTGCTCTAAAAATGGTTTGAAGATGGAGAAGAGGATGGACCACACCAAAACCTCTCCACACTTCCCAGGGCCACCTTCTCCCCACCTCAAGGATGTTGCTTTATGTTTCAGTGGCTCCACTGCTTTTTTATAAGGGAAAAGCTTTTTATCCGTTTAATCCCTGGCAGTGTCCAAGGCCAGGTTGGATGGGGCTTGGAGCAGCCTGGGATAGTGGAAGGTGTCCCTGCCCATGGCAGCGGGTGGCACGGGGTGAGCTTTAAGGTCCTTCCAAGCCAAACCAGCCTGGGATTTTAAATGGTGTGAACTGGTTTGGGCCCAGTTGATGATGAATGTTGAATGATGATGGATGTTGGCTAAAGTTTTCCCACAGCCAATGCTTTGCAGTTTTCCACTCTCTTGGGTGAAAGCTTTCAAAGGAAGGCTGTGTCGGGGAACATGGAATTACTAAATCCTCCCCGCTTCCTATGTAGCTTAAGGCAATGTTTAAAAACTGTTTCATCGCTTGGAGCTGTATTTTACTCCATAAGTGGCAAAGGGGTTGTTCATTCCTGTTTCCCAGCTATTAATACTTTTTGTCTTTTACCTTTATTACTGAAGCTGGCTGATAGCTCTGGAACAAGGAATCTCTGGGGTGCTGGAGCCAAGAAATGACTGGTTTTATCACAGCTGCTTTCCAGGGGACTTTCTTCCACTGTTCCCTGCAGCTCAGCTTTGGGACTGTGTGAGGAATGTATGGGAGGCCCTTGTCTGTCAGGTGCTCTGAGGGCTGCCAGCCCCCCAGAAATCCCCAGCTCGTGATGTCTTGAAGATGTAAGTGCCAGAAATGGTTCACTGGTGTAGGACAGGACCGGGGCCCAGGGGTGGGGCAGAGGTTTCCCCGGGTGGGAATTGGGATCTGTGTTGACTGAGGTGGTTCAGGGACTGAGAGGCAGCTGATAAACTTGAAATGGGAGTCAGAGTGGAGATAAACGACTCATCCAGGAGCTACAACTGCCCTGAAAGGTGGGATGAGCCATTCCTGGTGCTCCTGGCCCCTGGAGGAGCGAGGAGAGAGCAGAGGAACACTGGTGTTGTTGTTTACAGAGCTCGGGCTGCCTGTTTGCCGTGGGGTGGTGCTTGGTGTTGGATCAAAGCGGATCCTGACGGGAGCGCAGCGGGAGAGGCACACGCGGCTGCCGCAGGGGAGGGCTCCGAGCGGGCGGGGACGGAGCGCTCGGATCCGGCTTCAGCACCGGCGTGGGAGCTCGGGGCCCTCCGGGGACAGGAGCGTGGGCAGGGGGGGACAGGAGGATCCCAGCTCCCCTGAGACTGCTACAGCTCCTTCTGCGTTCATCCATGGAATTATACCTTGTATTAGACCTTAAAGCCCTCCCGGTGCCCAAAGGGGCTCCAGGAGAGCTGGAGAGGGACTTTGGACAAGGGATGGAGGGACAGGACACAGGGGATGGCTTCCCACTCCCAGAGGGCAGGGATAGGTGGGATATCTGGGAGAAATTTTGGGTTGTCCTTCACAGGATACCTTTAAGTCATTCAATGTTTTCACAGTGGCGAGAGGTCTGTAAAACAAAGGGTTCTTCAGTGCATGTAAAAATCATCACTGTCTCTGACCTGAAATCAATGGGATTAATTAGGAAGTTGATCCAAAGCAGACTGGAGTTAATGGGTGTGTTTGGACCAACCTCGGTGGCTTTCCCAAAGCTTCCCAGCAGCCCTGGAGAGATTTGGGTGAGTTCCCTGGTGCTGATGGCGCTTGTGCCCACACGTTCCTCTTATTGTCCTTCATGGGAAGAGTGTGTAGCCCTGGCACAGCTGCCCAGGGCAGGGGAGGAGTCCCCAAACCTGGAGGGATTCAAAAGCCCTGTGGATGTGGCCCTTGGGGACACGGTCAGTGGTGGCCTGGGCAGTGCTGAGTTACTGATTTGACTGGATGATCTTAGAGGGCTTTTCCTAAACAATTCCATGATTCCATATTGTCCTGCACTGAGTTTCCTTCACCACTCTAAATGACATCCCCTTTCCCAAGGCATGTGAATTCTTAGATTTTTATTGCTTTATATTAGATTTTATTTTGCTTATAAATGTGCAAGTGAACATAGTAAATCTGTATATAAAAATAAACCATATTGGTTGGTGTCTTCTAACCTATGGACTGTTCCTGACATGCCCGAGGAGCCCAGGCTCCCTCTCACTCTCCCAGGCTTTAGGAATCAGTCATTATTTGTGCCACTGCAATGACAAATCACCACTATAATGAGGTTTTATCCTTTTAAAACAAAATAACTTTTATTAATTCCTTGATTTAATAATTGAAGCCTTGACTTTTCAAGGGGGGGCAGGTGTTTGTTGTGATTAATAGGACACATTCCCTGCATATCACAGAACTTTACTAAATCTTAGTAATGGTGTGGGGGTCAGTGTCACTGTTATTATAGAAATGATAATTATATCTTTGGGAAGCTGTCAGAAAAGTATCTTTTCTAGGAGTCAGAGCAGTGTAAACAGACTGTACAGGCAGGCACTACCCTTTCCATCAATAGGTAAACAATCTTTGTTAAGCTCATCTTGATAGTCTTATTTTGTTGCCACATTTTAATTACTCATCCTGTCTGTTTATATTCCGCTGCGTTTTGCTGAAGATACAAGCTTTAAAAATCATTGGTATTTAGGAAAATCCAAAGCTGGGGTGATGCATGCTCAGGTGCTAATTTATTTACATCAATTAATTTCAGGCCCCTGATGTAAACCAATTAGTATTCAACACTTAATGGAGTCATTATCTGTCAGATTAGCTTTTAGAAATGCTTGTCACTGCTACAGGACCAGGCAGCAGAACTTTGCTAATAAAACTAGCAGAATTAATGGAGTGAACAGCATAGATAATGACTTAATGTGGAACATACAGTATAGAAAAGAGACTGAACAACTGTCTTCAAGAAATTAAGATATCATTGAGCCGGCTACTTTATTCCAAAACTGAGCTCAGATGGGCTCTTTGGAAACATCAGAGGTGTCTCGCTAAGCCTTTGCAAAGTTTATTTCATAATAAATCACTTCCGCCCTTTGTGCCCTCACATACTCCAGCCCAGCTTGGTGTGGCACACAAAGAGAGGCTTCCTGTTGTACCTCCCTGCTGTCACTCGAGGCTGCTCCTTCCCAGGACCGGGAATTACCGGGAGCATCCAGGTTACGGAGCTGTGCCTGTGGGTGTCACCTGCACCTTCCCCAGGTGAGAGCTCCTGTGGGGGATGCACTGATCACCTGCAGGGCTGTGGGGCACTGCAGAATGAGTTCTATTTGGGCAGCAGCATTTGCCCATTGTTTTGTTCTTCCAGGCTGAATGTCCTTTTTTTTGTGCTTTGCAATTTCCCATGTGCACTTGGCAGTCAGTCCGGTTGTTCTGTGCCTTGGGGACAGATGACACCTGTGCTAAAGTCATCCCTGCATCGAGGGAAATCACAGAGCTTAATTCCTATTTAAGCTTTGGAAAAAAAATGCAAATGTATCTTAAAATATCATAACAGTGTGTTTGCATAGAAATTCCTGTGATTTGTGCTTCCCTGAGAACACTGGCCCTGACCTGCAGATGCGTCTAGTAAGGCTGATCTCACTGCAGGGACAGTCCTGCACCTCCACCCTCTCTCGTGCCCTGATTCAGGGATTGGGGGCTGTTTGGGGGCCATGGGGTCAGCAATATGCTCATAATGGCAAGAGCACTTCCTCTCCATAATCATATCTGTGTCTGCATTTGAAGAAAAGTCACTACAAGTGACTAAGCCACAGTGAGGATGTTCATGTTCAGGTGCTCTTTTCCTTGTCACTGGACCAAAACTTGAACTCTGCTACAAAACAAGACAGAATAAAGCTCTTACTGTGTTATTTACTATTCTTAGTACAAATTGTGATGTCCTGCCAGCTCTGTGCTGCTCACCTGAGCTCTTGTTCTTGCTGGGTAACCAGAGCAGTTCTTACAGTTTTAGGTCATGCACCTCTTAGGTCACACTGTGGGAGAGTTGTCTGCAGCCTCAGGGATAACTTCACACATTTTTAAAGTCTTCCTTCTTTAAATAACTGAATGAACACCTTGTATATCTCCCCTGTCCTTATAGAGGTGTTGAACATTGATGGCCATCTATGCCTAGTTTACAATTATATTGGGTTTTGCATTGACTGTGGCTGTTCTCCTTGATAGTTTTTCACCTTTCCAGAGGGACTCAGTTTATGGCACAAAATCAACATTTACATTTGATTTTCAGCATGGCAAGTGGCTGCTGAGAGTGACTGAGTGAGAAATGGGTGCCTGTGCACGTCCCTCCAGGAAAACCACCTTGTTTCAGCTCCACTGCCCAAGAAACTTCTCACCTTGCCCAGCCCCTAAGGCTTCTTTCCAGGAGTATCCCAAAGGAGCAGGGAGACCAAAATGGGACTCTCAGGGTGTACAGGAGGTGGTGCAGCACTGCTCTAACTTCCAGTATTGGGAAAAGCACTTGATGACAGACAGACATGAGGTATCCTGTCCCTGTCATATCCATCCCCCATGGAACCACAAACATCTGCTGTCCCAACACCCCTGCGACAGAGGTTTTAGAAATATCGGTGACAGAGAGTATTTGCGGATTTATTTTTCAGTAATCCCAGCAGAAAATCCTTGGCTGTGTGATTTTCTCCCCCAGCTGTTTGTCTGTGGGATCCCTGGGGCGGGAGAACTTGGACCATGAGCAAGGAGACGTTTGGAAGCAGCCTCAGGAAGGTACCAGTGGTGACAGAGGGACGTGTTCCGTGTCTGGGTAAGCTGGGCATCGCTCTGGAGGGGTGGAGAGCCAACAGCCAGAGCATCTATGTCAGCTTTGTGAGCAAGAGAAACTGATTTTATGAACTTCTGGCTCAGCTGAACTTCATTTTAATATCTGTAGAGAAATTTCAACCTGGAATAACCTCCACTGCACTTAGATTTCATTGTGAACATTTTTTACAGCTGTTCAGAGTTTTCTGCCATTGCAAAGAACAATTAATTTGGGTAACAATAATTCCTGGCTTCAAAGACTACATCCATATGGCTATCAAGGCAGTTCATAATTCCATAATTGAAATCATAGATGACTGCTGCAGCATCCTCAAAGGGGCTGGGGTTTTTTAAATGCTTTTTTGTTTTCCTACTACTTACCCTTTCTTGTCAGCCTAAATATTTGCTGGTCTTACCTCAAAACTGGTGCTATGACCCCGCTGTGTCCTTTGTAGGGGCACAACACGAGGTGTCACGATCCAGGTGCTGCTTTGTGGCCCTACCTGCTGGAGATGGCCCTTTGAAAGGAGAGGAAATTGCTGTTGGATAACATCACTCCCCCCACCACAGCTGGGGCTGGCTGGGGCAGATATATATTTACATTTTGCTTGGAAAATGTAAACACTAATTAAGCATTAATGTTAATGGGGCCCGGGTCCTCGGCTCTGCTGCTGGTGCTGCCCTGGCTGCTGTCCATCTCACCCCACTCACTATCTGTGTTTCCTGGCAGAAAATAAGGATAATTCTTTATTCCTTTCCAAAGAGGGAGGAAAGGGACACCAGGGAGGGTCATGTAAGGACAAAATATTGTGTTACTGGGAATAAACCCAAATCCTATCAGCCTGAGAGAAAGGCAGGAGTGGGTTGTTATCCCAGGTTCCTCAGTGGATGTGATCACTCAATATCGTCTATGTTTCCTGTTCTCACCTCCTGCATCCAAACTCAGGCAGTTTGCTGGGAAAAGCCTCTCCAATTTGCCATAACACAGGGATAGGATGGACCAGCAGTGAGTGCAGGGGATGTGAAGCAGCATCCCGTCCTGCCACGGTGCAGACCTTTCATCCACCTTTCAGTTTTAATTCTCTGTAAAAAAGTCTTTCCTGTTCCCGTCCCCTCTTTATGCACTGCTGTGGGATGAACTGGTCCGAGATGCCTCCACCACTGCCTGGTGCTGCCGTGGTTGTGGCCGTGGCTGTTCCAGGGCTTTGATGGCAGATTTTCCATTTTCCCTTTGCTCGGCCCCGGCGAGAGCCAACGGCGGCGCTTCTAATTAGGGAGGGTAATTTCTCCCAAACGGGTCCTCTCCCTTTGTGAGCCCGTGGGTTTGCCAAGAGCATAAAAGCGCCCTGATTGTCCCCTCCTTTCAGCCCTTCCCCTGATGAGGAGTGTTGCTACACCTAATAAATTAAAGGACACAAAGTTAATGAATTTTTCATTTGAACTCACAGCTAGGTATGGATTAGCGAGGCTGACGTTGCTGAAGAGCTCAGAATTAGGAAGGGTCCTACAGGGACATTTTCCTCTTTGCTAAATTCTTTTCATTCACCTTTTCAAGCATTATCTTGCTCGGGAGAAAGAGTTCTTTTCACGCCATATAGCCCGTGGGGTCTGCTTTTTTTTCCGCATAAATGTGATCATTCATTTTGTTTGTCTAATGGATAAAAATAAAGGGCAGTGTGAGTGACATTCAGACAGCTTTTCTCCTCAAAGAGAAGGGATTCATAGGATCCTGAGCAGCACTCTGGAGCACAGTGAGCATTCACAGTCCCAGTTCCTTTAAATTCCAGTTGACACCAGAGGAAGGTTGGCTTTCCTTCCACTTGAGCAGGGCTGGGAGCTGCAGAAGGCTTGGCCTTGCAAATAAAACTACACTCACTTTACTTAAAAATTAATTGTGAGTTAATGTCAAAGGATCTGTGTGATTCAGGATTGTTTTCTGAACATAAATTTCAAAGGATTGCAGCTGCTTTTGGTGTGCAATCTGATTTCTGCTTCCTGGAGCCAAACCTGCACACGCTCCATTCGGAGAGAAACAGGAGTTTGTTATCCCTGTGTTCCCTGCCCAAATTAAACCTTTTCCTAAGAACTTCAATTTGCCTTCACTTGCCCTTTGATGCTCTGAGAGACTCATTAAAAGAGTGAATCAGGTTTTTGGTTAAAACCAGAAGCTGCTTGAGTGCACAAGAGGCTGGGGAGGGTGGTGGGACTGGAGTCACCTCCCTCAGGGAATCCTCATTCTGAACCAACCTGAAACCCCATTCCCACTGAGCTCTGGCTTTTCTACCCCCCCAAACACATGGCTGAATTAACTTAATTTCTAACTAGAACAGAACCAAGTGGGGTCTCCTATGATGCTTCAAGATAGGATGGGGAGGGGGGACAGAAATTACTGCAAAAATTTTTTAAAAAAGTGGAAAACTCTACAATAAATCCCACCAGGCTCTTGCAAAAGCCCTGGTGTCTGTGACACGTAGATCCATGGGGAAGGGGAGAAGTTGGAGCTGCTGGGCAGCAGGATGGACAGGATGAGGATGCTCCCTGCAGCCACGGGCTGGGGAACTTTTCCCAGCAATCTGTTTCTGCCTCTGGGTTTTCACCACTCTTCATTATTAAGGTGGCAGTGGGTGTTTCCCATTGGAAGAGTGTTTGCCCAAATCCTCCTGTTGGGGTCCCACTGTCTCAGTTTCACACTGGAAATGACATTTTTATTCAATTTCTGCCCTAAACCTTTAAGTTTTTTTGCTGAATGCTTTTGTAATAACTGTATGTTGCACCTATGAATGCATTTCAGCAGCAGATGATTTTATGCAAAAAAGCTGCAGAGGCCTGTGGGAAGAACCTGCTGCCCATTTCAAGCAGAAACGCCCCATGCAGGAGAGATTTCCCCACTTCATAAATAATTTGGGATCAAAGATCCTGGCACTGGGTTAGGCAAGGGTGAGTGTAAATCTGGCTTTAACTGAGATTCATGTTTCTATTAAAAAGTAATTGCAAAGAACAAATCCTGATTGTCTTAATAACTGATATTTATGTCCCTCAAGCAGCAGAACGGATCCATCATTTTATGCACTGCTCTAAAAAAAGGATTAGCATTGCTTGTATCCCTTTTTCCATTGCTGTTCCTACCCCCCTACTCCCTTGTCTTGTATCTCCCAGAGCCCACAGGTTACCTAAATTCCCTTTCCTAACCTAGAAACCACCATCACTTTCCAATTCAGGTGAGGAAGAGCTGGAAAATGATCCCAAGTAGGGAAAATTTCCTTTCTGCTCTTAGAGACAAGTTTCAAAAACCCCAGCACGAGCGGTGATGAACAATTCCTGTGCCTGTGGACCCGCCTGTGTTTGCACCATCTGCCAGTGGGAGTATTTTGAAAACTTTTGGGGGCGGAGGAAGGTTGTTCTGGAGGGAAATATTCCTCTAAGGATTTATTTTGTGCAAATCTTGCTGTCAAACACTCCAGAAACTGATGCCCTTGTTAGTGGTGTTATAATCAAGGTCTCTCCTGCTATAATGGCAAAGGAGAAGGTTCCCCAGCAGCTGCCAAGGGGGCACCTTGAAGGTGCAGAGCAAAGTGGCAGAAATTAATCAAAATTATTAGTGAAGACTAATTATAAATGATGTCTCAGGGATTCAGGTTTTTTGCTTATAGAATAGGTTTAGCATTTCCTTCTGTCCTCTTTTTTTCCCCAATATGAGAAGAAAGTTACTGCAATCTGTTGATGGGCATCAGCACGGGCTGGGAGCGATATTCCAATGACTGCTTCTCCGGTTAAAATATTTCCAAGTGCTGCTCTTCCCTCTTTTTCAAGGATGACTGCTCTTGCTGAGCATCTCTGTGGGTTGTTTTCTGATTTATTTTTTTTTAAGTGAAAGTAACTTCTTGGATCAGAGAGAATTTCCGTGTATACATTTGCTTTGTGGCACTTCCTGATCTGTCCAGGCTGATTTGCAACTCAAACACTATGAAAATATATTTATGAAAGTACTTTTTAACAGAACCAAAAGAGATTCCAGAGGAAATATTTAGAGACAGCCAACACTTTTGCATCATAAATGTGCTGTTTTTCTTCCTATTTCCTCCATTCATTATTACACTTGCAAACAATTCGTCGTTGATAATTAATATTAATTCCACCTGCTTAATTGACAGAATTACCAGGGGGTGACGAGATCGGCTTCCCAGTATTAAATAATTTTTACCAATTTGTAGTGCTCAGCTTGCTGCTCTGCTGATTTCCCAGTTGCTCCCTGTCTCCTGCATCTCCAGGCAGACACAGGGGGAATCAGGGAGGTTCGGAATCCGCGGCTCGGCAGCGGGAGCGGGCGGAACGACGCCTTCTCCAGGAGAGCACCGAGCCTGTGCCTGATTATCCAGCCAGGGGATCCTCCTGCTGCTGCTGGAACACCAGAGATTTCCACAATACATTGTTTGGGTACATCCTATGGATGTTCAGCACTGTTAAAAAACCACAATTTTTGTCTAATCAGGAGCTTTCCTGCTCAGCTCGACAGCACTTCTGTGCACTCTCCATCACCTCCATCCACACCACTGTTTGCTGTGGGGACACACTGCATTAATATTTCCATGTTCAAACACAACACAAATTACATGGTCAGTCTGAGTTTTTCTGTGCAAGAGCTCAGAGAAATCCCCCCCAAAAAAATTTACAAAAAAAAAAATTAATTTCTGTTCTAGAGTGCAGACTAAATATTTAGCACGTGGAACTCAGTGAAACAACTCCTACTTAAGGAATTCATTTTTTTCAATTAATTGAATTTGTAAAGGCTCTTTTCTTTTCTGGAATACAAGAATAGTTACTGCTAAAGGGACATTCAGTGATGATTTTACTGCACAGGTGGTTCTGGAGTGCAAAGACCCGCATTAGCACCACAGATGTTCAGGAACTGCAGCAGCTCAATAACAGCCCCAAAAATTTACTGTCTGAACCCAGCACTGTCCTTATACACCAAAGCACCCCCCACATTTCAGCCCACACCTAAATTAGTGTTTCTTCCTCATTTTTTATAGTTTTTCTCATTTCTGCCTCCCCTAGGCTGTGCTGTGCCAAAGCTCACCCAGCTGAGCACAGGGGAGGATGGAACCCTCCCATCTCCTGGTTGACCCTTTTTGGCTCTCCTGTTCCTGTCCTTCTCATTCCCCTTCCCTCCTCCCTCACCTTTGCAGAACAGGAGGAACTTCCCTTGCCCAGGAGGACAATGGGAACCCATCACTGCAGGGCTGGGATGTCACACAAGGAGCTGCCCTGGGGACACATGGCCCTGTTTGAGAATTTCAGTGTATTTCAACACGGGAGGTAAATGATGGACAAATCCCAAGCAAGAGCATTGAATTTCTGTTTAAAAGGTTGTGAAACCTCCTGGAACTTTCTTTTTANTTGAATTCCTGTTTAAAAGGCTGTGAAACCTCCTGGAACTTTCTTTTCAAATTTTATTTTCTTTCTTTTTTTTTAGTTTTCTGTTTCCATAAAGTATTTAAGATGTAAAGTTTGGGATAACTGATGTAACCATGCACCTTTTCTCACCTATCAACCCAGTTCTTCCTGTCCTCTTCTCCTGTGTCCAGGTATCTCAGTCCCTGCTGGGTACCACCTATTAGTTAACATTAAATCATATATTTCTATTTATGTGATATTAATCCTGGCTTGGTGCCTACACTAGGTTCTTAATTCTTTGCAACTGATAACATTTTATGTACATATATTTATTTTTTAATACTCTATTACAAAACAAATAAAAAAAGGATGTTAGTGATATAGCAGGAAATAAAATAAATATCAATGACATCATTATTTTTGATGTCTTGGCTTTACTTTTCATACCCTTGTAATGACTGCCATTTTAATGACCTGTTATTTTCATTACCAGCTATCAGATCAGATATGATTTTGAAAAAACAGTGTAATTTTCCAGAGTAATTTGTTTGGGGTAATAGTAGGAAATAATACACTTAATGATTTTGCATATTTTATTTTCACAGCTCGTCTTAAACAGGACTTACCTCAAGCTCAGTCTCTGAGTAGCTCACAGGAGCCCAGGGCTGCTGCTGGTTTGGGGGGCTTTGTCTCCAGACTGAGCTTCTTCATCCTTTAGAGCTGACAGATAGTTTCTTTTCTTGCCAGCAAAATCCAGTGTAAATCCAGCGATTTGTGGTGACAACCAGAAGTTTTACAGTGGTGGGATGAGACCTTTGAGGCTGTTTGGACGTTTGTAAATTGTCCCTGTTCGTGGGCTCTCATTAATATTCCATGGGCATCTTAGGACACACTGTGAAATTAAGATGTGATGTATTTAGAACAGATACAAATAAAAATATGTGCAGTGTTTGATCGGGTTGTAAAGCCCACTGTGAGATGTGGGAGCCAAGCAGGGAGCTCGTGGTGGCTGAGGAGTCTTGTGGAGCAGGAGAGGTGTCCGAGCAGCACAGCTCTGTGCTGGCAGCCTCCAAAATGGTCCATTTTTTGCATTTCAGCTTAAAACCTCTGAGGACTGATGATGGACACGTCTAATCTCTGTCTGGGCTTCCCAGTTTCCGCAGCTGGTCGGTGCTGGGGAGGGGAGATCGCTGGTGCCTTTGGTTGGGTGATCTGCTGCGATGTCACTCGGTTCAGGCTCGTGATGTCACCTCTTCCCTTTCTGGCTGTTTCATGGCAGTGAGTGAATATTGTGCTGGTTTTGTGCCCTCGTTGCCAGCACTGCCTGCAGAGCAGCACCTCAGACCAGCCTCATGCTCTGCCATTTTCCCTTCTCATTCCGGTGTTTGTTATGGGAACGAGGTGTCATAATTTTAATGCCTGGTCTGGCCTGTGAAAGACCATAAACATTTAATAGACCCATAAACATTGACTTTAACCTTTTCACTGTGCTGTAGCTGGACTGGCCCCGCTGCCTGGCATCCCCCAGGTCACCACTGTGGACACGAGGGATCAAACAGCACCAATCCCAAAAAGGTCAGAGCAGCCCAGTTTATTATCCTCTCCCTTGCAATATATGAGGCGTTACAATTCCCGCAGCGTGTTTTCCTGGCTTAGGTTGGGGCAAGAGGAAGAAATGGCATGGAATAAATCCCTTGGGAAGACAGTCATGGTGATGGGGATGGAAACAGGCACCCACTGAACTCATCCCTTTTAGCTCTCCTGTGCCCACATGAAGTAGCAGCAGTTCAGGATGAGTGGTGGATGTGTTTTCTGTAGGAAATTAGGAAAAAAACCTCAAGTCTTTTCTGCTAAAAGAATTGTTTGGTATTGTTTCAATTGACATGCTTTATATGGGACAAACCAGCAACAGCATTTTATAGTCAAGGATGAAGAATGTTACAGAGCAGGAAATGTTCACAGTGAGTCTGACACTCGGAGATCACCTGAAACTGGTGGGCAGCACAGGAAATGGGCACGAAGCAGGGCAGAGTTTAGTTTTTAACCTGGATTTAGGATGGAGGTTTTGTAACAAAGCTGAGTTTAGATTTTAACCAGGATTTAGGATGGAAGTCCTGAAAGGGGTGCTCTCTCACACCAGACTGGGTTGGAATTGCTCCAGCACTGTTTCTGTCCAAGGAGTGGCATTCAGAGAGATTCCATAGGGCTTGTTCCCTGGAAGGAAAAGTCCAGCACAGAGGGCCGAGAGCCAGCATGGATGTGAGATGTGCAGGTTGCTGTGCCCTGAATACCCAACCCCATGGACTCAGAGGCAGGGGAGCAGATCACAGGGAGGGGAGCCCAGGACCTCTCCCAGTGGCTGTTGTGCTCATCTGCATCCCCTCCTGGGATGCCTGGGAAGAACAGGGGCCACGATTTTCCCAGGTCCAGCTGTGACAGCTCCAAGTGATGCTTCACCACAAAGGTTCTCCACCACAGAGAACTGTAAACTCAAAAAAGAATCAGTTTGTCATTTTCTCGTGCATCATCCTGCAAAATCTTTGAACTTGGGCCTCGTGCTTGAAAGCTAATCCTGTTATAAATATCTTACTATGCAACTGCATATTTTTCTGAGCAAACCACTGCCAGCCACATCACCATGTACTCATTTCTGCAGAGATCTTGTTACAAAGGCAGATTTTCTGAGGCTCTACTACAGCTTTACTACACTATGAAGAACATACGAGAGTAAACCCCACACCATTACATTTTCCATTAAAAACTCCTCATGGCTGAATAACTGGGAGTGTGTTACATCCTCTCCCTGCTGCAGCTGGGAGAAGTTTGGGCTGAGCAGGGCAGGATTTTGTGTTTATAAGGTGCTGTGTTGGGTTTGTGTAGCATCACCTACAGAGATTTGCTCACTCTATTGAAAACAGGATTGTACAGAAGGATTCAACCCTGCAAGAGCTTTACATGGACAAAATTCCCACTGCTGAATTGTTTCCTTTGTGAAGAATTTATATCAAAGATAATAAAGTTTTAAATCAATAGTCTGAACATATGCGGAGCTATAATCTTTGTAGATTTGGTAATCCCCCGTGACATTTACAGGACAGTTTCTGCAAACTCAGAATTCCAGGGCTGAATTAGCATTTCTGAGGTGTAGGAGATCCCCTGTGTCCGTGTGATGTGTGTGGAGCAGCACAGAATCATAAACTCGCGTCTGACAGTGTTTGTATTCAAGCGTTAGCAACTCCATTTCAAGATTTAGGGTGGAAAAAAAAGAGGCTGTGGCTGATTTTCCCTGTCTGGGACCGTTTCCTGGCAGGACTTTGAGTTTTTCCCTGTCTCCCCCAGGCGTGTGGAGCCTTGGGAAGCCCGGCACAAGGCCAGCGCTGCTTTGCCCCCGTAACTCACAGAATTTGTGCGGCGGAGTCGGACCCCAGCACCTGCTGGGCGCCTTTCAAGCTGCTTTAACTGGATCACAAGTTCCCAACTGTAGATAGATGTAACAGAGACTAATCCCATAATCTGGACAGAAGTACAAGCCCTGGATGGGGAGCAGCTCGTGTTACCTCCAGTTGCCCTCCAGTGATGGCAGGGGAGCTCAGACACTCTCATCTCCCCCAGCCATTTTTTGGTGAGTAAGATCTGTGGGCTGATTTGATTTGATTTGATTTCTCCTTTTCAAAGTCTGAAGATGAATATGCAAAACAAAACTTCATGCTTTGGCCAGAAAGAAAACAACTTGGGTTCAGAAATGGTGCTTCTATGCTGGGTAAATATTATTTGTACTCGAGGCACAGAAGTCAAGGACTGGCATAATTAAAAACAAAATAAAATAAAATCCAGCGATGGAATAATGGAGCAACATTTTGGATGTCTAAATAACACCAGGGGTGAGGAGAGCTGCTGCCCAGCTTTTCACAGTCCCTGTTTGAAATACCCCCATTTTCAAAGCTCCTTCAGCAGCCCCCAGCTCCTCAGCGTGGTGCTCTGTGCCAGCAGAACATCGATCAGGAGCCGCTGAGCCCGGAGCCGCCGGTCGATGGCTCCGCAAACCCCGAGCTCCCAGAAATGAGATTTACCATTGGCTTTTTAACTTCTTGTTGACAGGCTCTCACCAGTGACAGCTCTTCCTCGCTCTCCTCTTTCTCTCCCATTCCAAGATTTAATACTGTTTTACCGCTCTAATTAAAGACGTGATTCTACAAATATTTGCAAGCCGCTGAGGCACTCGCTGGGAATCGGGAGCCACGGATCCACCTACAGATCCCATCTCAGGCGTGTGCAAACCATCCCTACTCATCCCCACCACGGAAAATGGGAGTTTTAAATCCTTTTGCTTGTCCTGCTTTCCCAAGTCTTTCAAACTCAACCCAAAACCCACTAGGGGTGAGATTTCCTATGCTGCTCTTCAGCATAGAAGTCTGGCTTTCTCTCCACGACATAAACCAAAAGTTCTTTACTTTGGCCCTTTCCATCTCTTACAGTGTTAACAAAAATAGATGCTTATTGCTTTAATAAAGGTTTTGATTTGGAAATTATTTACCATTTAGACTTTGTACGCTCTAATTGCTTTTGATTCTTTGGAATATCTCTAATGCAAAGCAGCTGAAAGACTGAGGTTTAAAAATGGGCTCTTGCACATTTGAAGTAAATTTTATCCTGCAATCAGTCGTAAAGATCTTAACTGCAGCTATCACATATCCTAAATATGTAATTGCTGTGGAGCCTTTCCAGTCTATTGGTTACAGGATGCTGGAAAAAGGGGAAAGTGAGTACAAATGTACAGCCCTGATGTCTGTGGGGTTTTTGGGGGGATATTGAGCAGGATTGGTCACCTGCCTGAAATATTGTATATTATTTATACATGCATATTATTATATAATTTTTTTTTTCTAGGATGGAAACTTGGAATTCAGTCATGCAAAGACTAATTAATAATTCCATTTGCATGGTGAGCTCACTGGATTACAGGGAAGCTGCTCTGGTGGGTAAAGCAATGAATTTTGTCTGGGTTTTGGGATCAGGGCATCGACCCCCAGCCCCGCATGCTCCTGGGAGAAGGACTGAGGTTTTAAACGTGCCTCCACCACGTGAAATCAGTGGTGGTTTTGGTACCACTGGATGCCAAATGGATGCAGCCCAAGAGGACCAGGTTGCTCTCCTCTGTTCTGCTTGAACCTAGGGAATCAATACCTAAAAATACAGAAAGAAAAATTCAAAATACTTGATTTTGAGAGATTTTAAAAACATCTTGGTCAAATGTAGTCTAGGTATGGATTGACTAGTCCATATTTTGAATGATCTACAATGACCAGCATGAAGTGAAATGGCACCTCTGCTTACTTTTAATAATTTTTTGCTTTCAAGAAAACCCTTTCCCATGTCCTGGCCATCTTTGAAGAGTACAGCTTACAAATATTTAAAATTTAACCCAAAGGAAGCATATGGCTCTTTTCTTTTTTAGTATAATATGAAAAGCATGGAAGATTCAACCTCAAAAATTGCTAAAGATGTCTAACACTCACCATTAAAATCACAAAAACTGTGCAATTTATTGTTTTCAGAGAAACACTTGCATTCAGCCCTTTCTTTAAAGGATTGTATGAGATATTTACATACTAAATTAATGTGAATGGCTGCTAAGTACACACCAAAATTCTTCCAGCTGGGAGACACGGGTGTGCAAAGGCCAGGCCACTTGGGTTCTTGAGGAGAGCGGAGGGAGAAGCTCCCCCAAGCCCAGAGGCTGCTGAGATGGAGCTTGGTGGTGGGCAGCTTATATAAACCCTGGATGTGCTCGTTCTGGAGCTACTTTTTTATAACAAAGCCCAAATTTGGAGTCTCTCATTCTTATGATTCTACCCCGTGCTTCTCTCCACCCCCTCCTGAGTTCTTTTTTTAAAAAACTCCCTAAATTCAGAAGGTAACTGTGAAGCTGAAGTTTCTCTCCCTGCCCTTGGTTTGGTGGGACTTTGGGATGCTGAGCTCCACCCTGATGGGCTCAGCACCCCGAGGCCTCCCCACGCTCACCGTGGATGATGGGCAGCGAAGAAGACAACAGTGATCTGTACTTAACATTAGGTGGCACAAAAGAGTTTCCTTCTGCTCGCAGAACACTGAAATCGATGGGCAATAACCAGCAGAGATTTTCTTTTCTTTAAACGAAATTCTCCTATTTTCTCCAGCTTTCCAGCAGCCTTTGAAGTGCTTCTGTTTATAAACTTACTTGATTTCGTCTTTCATTGCATCTCTTTTGTCTAAACCTAATTTGTTTTAAAATAAGACATAACCCAGCCCTCGCTGTGGTTGTATTTACAGAGCAGCCAAAGGGCTCTAAAACGGGCTAATTTCAGTGAAACGCCTTCTGTCCCTCCTCCAAACCAAGGCTGCCTTTAAGAGCTTCGCCTCTCAGGGCCCTGCATGTTCAGAGCCACCGTGACCACGCAGGGTTTGTTTTAACCTGGAGCTTTTCCTTGCGTCCTCAGCTGGGGCTGTTTACAAACCACGGCTGTTTACTCCTGGTTTGGTCCCCACGCCACATTCATCCTGTTCCTGGAGCTGTCTGAAAAAACGGGCTTTTGGGGGTTATATTTCCTTCTCCTGCTGCTGTAATCCTTCTGGAGAGAGCTGGAGGTCACGGTCCCGCTGCGGAGGCAGCCGGGCTTCGCTGCCCAGCGCAGGGGCGGCCGCAGGCCCGTTGCCCCCAAGGCCGCGGCGCTGCAGCTCACAGAGATCTACCAACGAAATAAATCAGTTTAATGGTTCAGAAACAATGCATCGCCCACTGTTCACATCCCAAATCCCTCTTGCTCCCAGGTACAGGAGGGTTGGTGCGTTGGCAGAGCAGTGGGAAGGCGCCTGTCCACTCGCGTGCTGCTGCTGGCTATTGAAGACGAGAGCTCGCTCCCTGCTCGGGTCGCTTCGCAGGATTCCTAAAGGTAATTTTTCCCCCCCTGCACTGCTGGCAGAAGGGTTGGGTATTGTTTTCTCCAAGGTTCAGCTTCAGAAATGGGGAAAAGAAAAAAATAAAAGGCCGTTTCGCTGGCGATCCCTTGAAGTTTTTGCTGCTTCCCTGCCTCCCCCAGCACCCACCCGGCTGCCGGGGCCGGAGCTTCCCCGTTTCACCCCGTTAGATGTGATTAAGTGTTATTGTTCCTCCCGCACGCTGCCCTCCCCGCCGGGGGGAGCGGGGGGCGGCCCGGGGCG